>CM049306.1:100578641-101006141 GCA_026874595.1 Sipunculus nudus | reverse complement strand
ACTTGACAATATTCATTAGCGGGGTTTAGCCACACGTGTTTTCACATTACAAAATGCTGCCATGGCGATAACGTTGCATGCACGAATTCGCAGTGCACGTTTGACCGTAAAGATAGAGGTAGTCCTAATTTTCAGTTGCATAACACAGAATGACTGAAAGAATACTGTTCTTTTAAGTTACATCTCCACATGATATATTTAATGAAGCACATTATCTCAGGGTTAAAGAAAAAGCTTACTTTCTTTCTCTTTTGATCCCGTTATTTGTGTTTGAGACATGTTAAAACAACTCCTCTTTCATATGATCATATGTATTGAGTGACACGAGCGGCATTATACAACCTGTCACATCCAAATACACATGGAAGTTAAAGAAAATTATTATGTAAATCATTTACTTATAGGCATACTACGAATAAGGACTTACCGAGTCTAAATGTAGTCTTCGCCCTATCTCCTCTTGTGGCATTATAAAAAGGAGACTACAGACGAATTTATGCTCTTTCAGTGTGTCCATCAGTTAATACTGTTTCGTATTAGCACTAATTGCAGCCCCTTTTCCTTTCCCGTGAAACTGCGTTTTCACACACGGTCACATTTAAGTCAAGGTGGTCTGTGTTCTATAGCGTTATGCGTGTTTTCCTAGGAGCGCGTGGCCGCCGTCATGGCTACGAGATATGGTCTCTGACGTCATGCAAAGACCCTCAGAAAATCGATGCACGCATAACTTGACCATGTGTCGTTTTATCTAGCAGGCAGCCGTGGGCGCTGTGATTTCTTTACATTTTCTGTTTTATATAGGATCTTCACATTTTTTCAGCTTTTTGTCAAGATATGTAAAATTTATGAATAAAAATATAAAAATATATAATATGCAAATATTAATATAGCATTAGGTGCCTCATTGGAATGATATTTGTTATTACATAATATCTGATTATTTAATCACTGTCTTTTCGGTAAAGTACCGGTAAGAGTGTTTAAATGCAAATCCATTACTGATGTACCTGTTTCATAATCAGGGCATAACTATTACATTATTTAAAAACTTGCAATAATTCTAAGGACTGCAACCCTCCGCTGTTTGTGAGTGTGTGTGTGTGTGTGGGGGGGGGGGGGGTCCTATTGTTAAATGCTCCCCAAAACGTGTATTCACTTATTTAGCCCATATTCCCTGCTTCATTCGTGCAGAAATGACTGTACATTTGTGAACATTTCTTGATGACGCTCCTGAATCCGGATCACATGTCGGATAAACACGAAACTCAAATCGATTCTTCATTGGCTCATTCCCGAAATGCCAGGAAAACTCATGAGATTCCTGCATATGATGTGAACAAGCACACAATACACATACAAATATACACACGAACGGGGATAAACGCATGCCCTCCTGGCGAAGGCAAATATTGTGCAATCAACATATTTATGGTGCAAGAGAAAGCGTCTATGTCTAAAGATCATGATAATTGTTGTCCTGTTGTTCTGTTTCGTACTCCCTCGAGAGGTTTGCGGTTCGCTAGGCTGTCCGGTCCGGTACCATGTACGTCAGTTATTCCGGGGTTTTCAGCGTGAGCCACCAAACACGGATTTACACACAATTAAGAAACCGCCACAGGTTGATTCAATGACGTCTCATCATGTTTGTAACAAAAACTGTCCTCTAGATCCCCAGTCAACGGGTAGCATTACCATTCGCGTTTCAGATTCAACACGACAGAATCAATAATTCATTCATTCTTCTTGATAATATTTCCTCTTGAATATTTCTTGAACTCCCAAAGATAGTACCAGATAAAACTCAGACTAACTCTGTTTCCAACTGATATGTTTTTGGCTCAGTGTGCCCGTTTGTGAGTGTATGGTAATGTGAATGTATGTGTTTGTGAGCATATGTATATGAGATTGCTGGGTGATGATAGAGCTGGAATATCCAGCTTTCCTGTTGCCACTGTAAGTGTAAAGAATGCTATATGGGTAACTCTACACAAGATATATTTTCACAATCAAATGCATTAGTGTTCAGAGTTTATATCCCAGATGGGTGCAATTTCATGATCCTTATACAGGATACGAGTATGTCCTTATTATTGCATTGAATATTAATAAAATGATATAACAAGAGTTAAAATATAGAAAGCACAAATTGAGAAAAATTTCAAGTACAGACACTATGGTTCTATAAATACATGTGCCTCAATTCGATACCTAAAGATAAATATATCGAAATCTAAGATAGAAATAATGCACCCCACATGAAATAAAGCGACCCGCATATTTTAAATAAAGGATTATAAAAGTCATATATATATATACCTTTGACTACTACATAAGAACACAATTATCGACTTACATCTTTGTAAAGAAGACAGACGGTTAACGGTCATACGCATGATTTACCGTAAAGGGACAGTGTTTCTCATCAGATCTAGCGTGAACCTTACCAGAGAAATATTACTGAAAATAATGATTTCTCCAGCATGCCTGATCTCCAAGTCTTTTTTCTTATCTCCGGAGGACACTGATTAGCTTGATTTTTTTGTAATTGAATTGATCCTTGAAGCAATCGTGTAATTCGAATAGATACCACGGGCATCAAAGGAACATTTATAGCAAGAAAGTTTCCCTGCAGAAAGGAAACAATTAGGAGAATGTCCTGGGGATGGGATCAAATCAACCGAAATAGAATAGTTTCATTGGCATATAACATTTATGGTGTATGTCTTGAAATTGTTAAAAATGAATTTTTGTGTTCTTACCAAAGGTTTAGATATACAGAATATTTAAAATTCTGATTCTAATCTGAATTATCTATATATTTTTATCTTAAGAAAGGTTTCACTACTTTCATCCTTTATTCAAAAAGTCATTTTTGCAGCCCATTATAATAAATGTTTAGGTGACTCATTGAAATAAAACCAATAAAACCTGTTAGGTAATTTTCGACCAAAGGATTAATAAAACATACCCAGTCTTATCCAGCCTCACAATACCTTATCTTGCTAGAATTAAAAAAAATACTCCATTAGATGTTATGCTATTTTTAAAAGGATGTCCAATAATATGACTCAATTAAGATAGGTGGAAAGAATACAGTATATCCTGTTTTCTTAACTCTTCTCATCTGACTTTTTTGCTAGTTTTCCAGAATAACCCATCTTCAAGCTAGGAGGGAGGGAAGAATGGGTGTGAGGGATGGGAGGGACTCAAAGTTGTTAGATGCATAACATTCGTCCTCACGTCTGGAATTTAAACCAAGATGCTCATATACCTCAAGTGAATGTTAGTCTTCTGTGACCCTTTTTTCCTTAGCAGATGATTAACGCTGAATGGGTCACGAAAATGCATGCCTGTATTTTGATATCTGCACAAACAGCGGGAAATTTTGTTCTCTATAATGGGGGCATGTTAGAAAACGGGATGGCGGATATGTAAATAATAGTAGCGCACTTACTAAAACTTTTAGTTACAGATAGGGTTATAGGCAGGTAATCCTGGAAAAGAGCCAGAGAGTGTGTAAAACGAGGCTAATAAGTACATGGGATCAGTTCAAAGAAATGTGAGAAGAAAATTATAATGGCACTCTAACTAATAGCTACAGATTAGGTTAAGTAGGTTATTCTGGAAAAGAGCCAGAGTGAGTGTAAAAAGAGGCCAATTAACACATGGGACCAGTGCAAAGTAATGCAAGAAGAAAGCAAAAAAAAAGGCTTTAAATTAATGACGCTCAAACCAAGTTTCTGATCACCTTAACGTACCATTATCAAAATTATCAACCACGATTTTAAACCGGGGAATGTTATTGATGTCCTTCAAATCTTCTTATCACTCTTATCACAATAGGGATCCCAAACTACCTTAAATGAGACATTCTTGATAGCAACAGAGGTTTCATTTTCTGATGGATGCAAGATCAATTGTCTTACGAATGTATCAGAAGCTTAAAAGTAGGCAGCGAAATGGAGAACAATAAGTTAATGCAGAACATCCCTGGACAAACATGCTCTAGCTACCCTATTGTCCAGGTGCTGACAGTGCGAGATTACAATTCAATCTAGAAATACCATAGGAGTTGTAAAATTATTATTTCAGTTTTGGTATCCCTCTTGGATTACCAATTTGACAGGCTGCATTTCCTTGTTTATAGTTTATGACCTATTAGTTTTGCTCTCTACGAGGGAAGGGTTATCGGGATCGGAAATAAGAAATTATCTTGGTCTCTGATGATCTGATCAGATAGAATATGTTTTGTTTTGAACCATATTTCCAAACAAAAGCAATGCCAGTTAATTTCCTGAAATTCATACATTATTTTTAAGGATTTACTCCGCGATGTACAATCGTGATAGAAGGCGTAATCTTAAACATTTCATACAGTTAGTACCCTCAAGCATGATTCTCATAAGGAATTGGTATCCACAATTATCTTCAGGGTCCACACATCAAAATGCCGAATCGTGATATGATGACCAATGAAAAAGATAAACCAGTTCCGATCCGAAACATCCGTAAAAACCAGGTGGCCTTCGCCCCGTGGTTCTCTAAGCAAAATTCCATGATGATGGTAGAAAAAAATTAGCCACAGGATATCCACAGGGTATTATCAGAGCATAGAAGCATTGTTTTCAGAATTAAATATAATGTAAAGAGGTCACCCTACAAACACAAATTCAGTGAAGCAACACATAAAAACCCCTTTAAGACTGGTGGATAACCTACTTGGACCCTGGGCTAACAGAAAGGTGTCCTCTATTGATAGTCATGCATAAAGCTCTCAGCAATAACTTAATACACTGCGTCACACCTGATTAGCTGTTGAATATATTTGAGGTGTTTTTGATAGCGCCCCTGTGAATATGAATCTGATCAGAGATATCCTAAAGAGTATATGTTACTATACAGCGAACGTTATTACAATATCGGTCGTAACAGAGCTCCGTAACAGACCTGCTTTGGGTTAGTTCCACATGGTTAGACCAAAATTATCACAACAATATTCAGACGATACCAAATACACATCATGTGCCCTATAAATCCCCTGGTAACACAATTCCTCGAGAATCCTGCTGTGTAACGCTCACTTTTATCAGAACTTAATGTTATATTTGTCAGTGGCAAATGATCAGTGGAAATAGTCTGGATTTCTACACCTAAGGTAAAGTCCGCATGTCACCAGGCTCAGATAAAGAAGTGTTTGACCAAAGTGAAGTAATGAACTATCGGATGCATGCATATCTTTTCTGTGCCAGGCTATTTTTTTAAGATTATAAAATATTATTATCATATATTGGTATATATCATATAATATTATTGGTATAATACCTCTTCTGTTCGACCTTTCACTGGCCTTTGATGTGACAGTGATTGAGAGACTTGCTTGGCACTTTGCAAAAGGCAACGGCAATGAAATGGTTAAGGCAAAAACAGGTATGGTTTTTCAAGCACTTTTTTTCAGAAATCAGTGTGGGCGGGTGGGATTTTTGTATTAGAATTGTTTGTACGTTTCGATTAAAATATCAGATGAACAGGGAAAAGCATGATAACAACATTATTTTCTTCTAAACAGGTAAAAGCAATAGATAACAATGGAAAACCTATCAAAATTGTATTATTTATCTTCCTTAAAGATGGAATCAAAATAATTTTTTTATGCGGGGGGGGGGGGGGGGTTAAAATTTAGGCGGGCGGAATAATAATATCATAACTTTTTTCTTTGGCCTAAGTCATACTTCATATAAAAATAACTTACGTGTCAGGCTTAGTCGTGTACATTTTGATTCGGCTAAGCTTAAGGTGGGAGTCAAAATGGTCTGTTGTTAAACTCGTCCTATATATTCTCGCGCTTTACGTATTGTCATTTCAATCTATATGCTTATGATAGCTTACAAAATGACAACTTCAGACTCTGCTTTCTTTATTCATGGCTTCGAGAAACATAAGCAATGTCTAACCAGTGTAATAGCCCGGATGACGAAACATAAACTGAAACTGAACTCTGCCAAACCTGGGCGCCTCATAATATCTCCCAGATACAGTTTCAATATTAAAGACAATTCAATATTAACCGCTTGATCAGTGTCGATCGTTGCTGCAGGAATAAGACCAATCCATTTTTACCAAATCAATGGATTCTTGTCAACATTTAGTACACACACATTCACACAAACCCCCTCACACAAATACACATATATATATATATATATATATATATATATATATATATATATATATATATAATCTGAAGCCATTTAACAAACTTCGGGTCAGAAGTATGTTTATATATGTCTTGATCATTTTGTTCACTAAGGCATATATATGTGGCAAATCAGATCTGACAAAATTACTTAAACTGAACAAGATTTAAACGGGACATACAAATTGAGTGTCCGTAACTGAGGCTCTGTATACAATAGGTCATACAAATAAAAGTGACTAGAAACAAGTCCTAAAATTAGACAGCATCCAGCATTAAGGCCAAAATAAAAAAAAGGTATGGTTCTCAGGCGCTTTTTTTCAGAAATAAATGCGGGAGGGCGCTTTTTTTTATTTTAAATTCTTTGGTATGTTTCGATAAAAATGTCAAATGATAAGAGAAAAGCATGAAAATAACAGTTTTATTTTGCTAAATAAGTAAAAGCACTACAAAAACAAGGAAATTGTATGGTTTTATCTTCTTGAAAGAAATGTCGTAGCGGCAGCAGCTCAAAATTGGAAAGTTTTTATTGAAAATCAAAATAAAAATTTTTGATGCGGGGGTTTAAAATTGATGCGGCGGTGCCTGAGAACCATACCTTTTATTTTTTTGGCCTAATATTTCCTTACACTGAGAGCTGGATATACCTTACTCCTCATGTCTACACGGGTGACTGAAGGAACTGAAACGACTTATACTCTGTTATTTTATCTTCTTTGGAAATTAATCATATCACAATCACAAGTAATGAGGAGATCATTAAGAAAGATGATAGGTTTGTTAATACGTGAATAATTAGGAATAGATCGATGTTAAAAAGCTTGCAGTCCAAATACCATGCCATCTTTGTAGACTGAACTTTAATTATACCTTATACCTCCGTGATCTTTGTAGACTGAACTCTAATTTTACCTTATACCTCCGTGATCTTTGTAGACTGAACTCTAATTATACCTTATACCTCTGTGACCTCTGTAGACTGAATTTTAATTATACCTTTTACCTCCTTGTTACGACATGAGACTAATATTCTTAATTTTGTAGCAGATATTTATCTTGCCTTAAAAATCAATAGAAAGGGGACCTATACATAGAATAATGTAGGTTTTGACATTGTAGCACTCCAACGATCCTTATAACGATATACATGTATATGTTTGACTCGCGTTTTATAGACTTTATATAGAGGGTTCTGTTCACTGTCTACAAACCTGTTTTTGGACCTCTGGATGTTCCATAGAATTTCAATCCGTCGTCTTTTCATAGCCGTTCCACGAAATTAGTGGATTATCTCCTGTTTTTATTAACTGATGAGGCACCGTTTCATCATGGTTTATGCATTGCATGGTGAGGCGTTCTTGTTCATTTCGTAACGTTATTTGTGGATTGGTGTTCATAATAATAAAGTTTATTGCAGACTCAAAAGTCCACATATGCTATTTACCTGGAATGAAATGAATGTGAAAAAAAAATATTACAAATGCTGTAGACTTTATATATGATTACATATGTAAACCTAATCATTTGCAACCGCATACAAACATTTATGTGCGCTTTACTGGACGGCCTACCTATCCGGAAGGTTTGAGAAGTCATTCCGCTTAAATCCATACCCTTGACGTCCACATATATGTAAACGATAACTTAGCTGAAGCATTCGTCATGGATCGGCCTTTAAAAATTAGTTCGACTGAGTCAAAACAAACTGATGTTGTGTATTTTTCTGCAGGTGTATTCTCGACCCTTCCAACATTGGTACATTCAGCATCCAGCAGTCTCAACGGTACTGTTCGTCATAGGGTGCCATCGGATATACCTATAGATTTATTCAAGTGATACTTATTATAGTGTGACTAGGCAACACCGTGGCTTATTATAGTGTGGTGAGGCAATACCTGGACTGATCAAAGTGAGGCAATACATGAATGGTATACTTTATCTTTATAAATTTTAATGTAAAAACTAAAGGTCACCTGCATGTACATGACAAAGTTCGACTATCATAAAGTCAAAAATAGCATTTGTATATATTCTGCAAGCCATCAGCGCCCTTTTCCTCTCTGAGCATATAAAGAACATACAACTCTGGAATATTTATATCCTGCGGATTATTATTTTACTATTGGCCATGACAACATCATGCCTTTGTCCGCTAAAGATACCATGACCATAGATTAGAGTTTCTGCTGTCAGAGTATGCCTGTATTACCATCGGGTTCCATGACCATAGATTAGAGTATCTGCTGTCAGCTAGAGTATGCCTTTGTGACCATCGGTATCATGACCATAGATTAGAGTTTCTGCTGGCAGAGTATACCTCTGTGACCATCAGGTATCATGACCATAGATAAGAGTTTCTTCTGGCAGAGTTTGCCTCTGTGACCATCGGGTACCATGACCATAGATTAGAGTTTCTGCTGGCAGAGTATACCTCTGTGACCACCGGGTACCATGACCATAGATCAGTTTCTGCTGGCAGAGTATACCTCTGTGACCACAGGGTACCATGACCATAGATCAGTTTCTGCTGGCAGAGTATACCTCTGTGACCATAGGGTACCATGACCATAGATCAGTTTCTGCTGTCAGAATATACCTCTGTGACCACCGGGTAGCATGGCCATAGATCAGTTTCTGCTGTTAGAGTATGCCTCTGTGACCATCGGGTACCATGACCATAGATAAGAGTTTCTGCTGTCAGAGTATGCCTGTGTGACCATCGGGTTCCATGACCATAGATTAGAGTTTCTTCTGGCAGATTATGCCTCTGTGACCATTGGGTACCATGACCATAGATCAGTTTCTGCTGTCAGAGTATGCCTCTTTGACCATTGGAGTTTCTGCTGGTAGAGTATACCTCTGTGACCATCGGGTACCATGACCATAGATCAGTTTTTGTTGTCAGAGTATGCCTCTGTGACCATCGAGTGCCTTGACCATAGATCAGTTTTCGTTGTCAGAGTATACTTCTGTGACCATCAGGTATCATGACCATAGATTAGAGTTTCTGCTGACAGAGTATATATATATATATATATATATATATATATATATATATATATATTTGATCAGTAATTATAATCATATAGCATGAGGTAAACTTTGAAGAGGCTATATAGGTCATCATTTTAAGATAAGTTTCATCAGCTGTACCAATTAGAATCTGGGTTAGGCTCGAAAGTAAAAGAGATTCCAATTATTCTCACGGAAAAGGCGGTAATTACGTTCATATATATATATAATTATATAATATGATTATCTATAGTTATTTAACCAGTATCCATGAAAGAACGTACGAAGTGTCTTTTTTCCGTTTTACCACAACCACTTAAAAAAAATTACAGAAATAATAGCATTAGAGTGTGTTAGAGACAGAAAATGAAATTGTTCATGTTATTACCGTGCAGTCTCTGCAGAATAAACATTTTCGAATTCGGTGTTATTCGAAATATTGTTAAAAATGATAAGCTAATAATACGTAAGTTAAATTAATTTCAGATTATTGTCAGTAAAAATATATAGCAAGCCTTTAGGTATCCCTGACATAATCCTGTGATTAGTCTTACTTTAATTTTTTTTCTAATCAATAAATTTTTTAACAATATTCTTCAATAATTATGGTACCGCCGGAATATATATTTGATTTATTGGGTTGTTAATTGTACCGTACCTATTTGAAATAAATTATGTCCCTTGACATATCTGATTGACCTGTTCTTCCAAGATCGAACCCCGGTTTTTATTTTCGAAAATGGCAATTATATGTATGCATTTGTTCCAAATCAAGGCAGTTGGTATTAATCATTTGACCTATCCATTAGAAAAGTACAGCGCCATCTCGCGGGGATTTCTCTTTTGGGGGGTTCTCCCATTGGCCAGCCTCGTTTTCGGATGACAGTTAGGGTAAACAAGGCAGGGCCAAAACATGTCGAATTCCGCTCAGGCAGCCCCGGTAAGCTCAACAAAACCAGGCGATGTGGAGAGATATAGGAAGATTTTCGAGCAACTGGACACGAACAAAGATGGACAAATTCAAGTTGGAGAGCTTGCAGAAGCCCTTAAGCGGAAACATGTTCCAGGACAGCAGATTGAAGGGCAAGCCCAGGTGAGCTCGAAATCCCCAACTGAAAATAAACAGATAAATATATAATAATATACTGACGACCGGGGAAGCCATTGTTGAAGACAAGATAGATTTACACTCAAAAAGAATATAAAACACTATAAATGTGAGCTTATCATATGCAATCTCATATTTCAGTTTGGCCCGAGTATAGAATCCGGTCTTCATTTCCAAGATGGGTCTTTACTGACTGGACCATTTCATATTATAGTTGTAGTCAGCATAACGTCATAAGACATCACATGCCTGATAATATGACATGCCTCTTTAACTTATCTCCATTACATGAATCCTAAACATCATTATGTCCGTCCGTATACACACATAACCTTGTCCATGTAGACAGGATTCTATACTCGCTCCTTAAGCTTTGATATTGTAAAGAGACTCAATCCACATGTTGGTCCCCAGTATTTTATAATTTTTAATTATTAACCTTAATAATAATATAATAAAAGGCTTAAATTATAATTTTAATATCAATTAAGGGTTAATGTGAATGTGACATGGTATTAAAAAACACTGTTCAGGGAGTCGGTGTAGTTCAACAAGTATTTGTTGCAACTGGTACTGGTTTTCTTATGGGTATCCGCCGACGGCGACGCAACTGGTTTCAGGTTTCTGTTGCATCACCAGCCCACCTTAGGGCTAACTGGGGTTACAGCATGATACGATCTGTTACTCTTAGAAAGGAAATTGTTTAAAAATATTTCCTATGGTTTTAACATACCAATGTTCACATTATGTAGTATGTCAAAAGGCCTGTAATAAAAAATAACGGTACGACTTTACAATCAGTACCTACCGGTCAGGGCTCAGCACGAGTGTATAGTTGAGTAAAGAAGTAATAGTTATACAACCAAATAGCCCTATATTGCCTATTATAGGTTTAGAAATACATATTAGGATTCATTTTACAAATATATTTCCTCTGGAGTACATATTAAATACCGCTAGTAGCATGTTGTTGGAATCCAAATCCAGACGGCAGCCATGATTTTTTTAAACAGAAAATTACGGTATGGTAAACAATCTCCGTTCAGACTACTGTAAAGTATACCGGTCTGACCATGGGGGGGTTTGGGGGGTCTCCCCCCCCACATTAAAAGCACTTAATAATGTTTCTTTTTTGTTGTAGGAATTCTAAGGGGAATATGGGGGGTTTCCCCCCATCTTTTAAGTAGTTAATAATATTTCTCAATAAATATTTTCATGATATTTACAACTGCCGTTAGGTGGCGCTATTTATTACTCCACACCCAGATTTAAAAGCCCTCTTTTTCCTGTGACCTTCACATCGTCTTGCATGGTGTAATGGCATTAGTGTTCGAGTACTGAGCTGTGCTGCACAGGACCGATTCCAGCGAGGACCAACTTCTGCTCTTTCATGTGATATTCATGATTTATAATGTATGCATGTACTTACACATTTCTGAATAATAATAATATGTCTTTCATCAACAGATAACGCCGCGGTAGGAAATATAAGAGAACACAATAAGTGGTTGCAATATTTTATTCAGCTGTCCCAAATGTAGGTACTGATTGTAAATTCGCTCGAAATTAACCATTCTTGAAAGCATGAAACACCTTTAACATCAACAACTGATTTATTTGTCCAGATGGAATTGAAGCATTAACAGTCCGGCAGACATCTTGCATTCGGTGGCAGTCCTGTATAATGTTTTAGGCCTGTGTACTGTTATGTTCATATTTTACTTCCTCGGTGCAAAATAGTGATGTTATATGTTTTCCAGTGGTCAAATATACAATACACATAGAAGTACTGAGCATTAAACAATTGATATATGTTAAAAATTTGCAGTTGTGTATTGAGTGTTATAATCACAGTTAACTGCAGGGGCAATCTATGGACTCCACATTGCGTCAGTCACCAAAAAAGAGCAATTGAGGAGTCCATTCTTATGGGCTATCTTATGGGTTGCTATTAAGGTACCGTAAAAGTGTAGTATAGGAGACCTGCAGCATTTAAAGCAAAGGAGATCCTGAAAAACTGCAGTGTATAGCCGCTACTATAAAGATTGTATCAATGGATCATATGGTGGAACTTGGAAGTTTGGTGGTACCCTAAATTTTTGACAAATCTCATCAGAATTTGTTCAAAACTTTTTCAATGATTTTTTTTATAGACAAACAAGACAAACTATAAATCTGCATTCTAAGGAATGCAAGCCTCCATCACATTAGGGGTCCTTATTGTTGGATGCTCCAAAAATCTGGTTTCCATTCATTTAAATTAAGCTGACATTGCCTGTTTCATTTGTGCATAAGTGACTTTATGTACATTTGTTAACAGTTATTATATGCAGGATCCATACCAAAATTTAACTGCTTCTTCCTTAGCTAATACCAAAAATGCTCTGAAAATTTCATGAGATTCCATTATTGATTGCATTGGTTATGGTGTGCTTGTTTTGTGAACAAGCACAGAAAAAGTCATGAATGTGTATCCTCCTGGCAGAGGTAATAATAACCACCTAACCAAAATTACCAACCAACACTGATAAAACAATACCTCATGGTGGAGGTATGATGATCATCACACAATGAAACACGCAGGTGGGTGTGAGTCTTGAATTGTTCATGAAATCTATTATATTTACTAAACATATACCATGCCAGGTGTATTGAGTTAAATTCCGCCAGACTATGACACTTATTTGGGTCAAGCACCTTACCTGGGTGTGTATTTGTTTGTATAAGGGTCAAGAAGGACCTCACAGTGCTGAGTGGGTGTATTGGTTTAGCTGTGATCTATTACAAACACACACACCTTTACTAGTCATTACAATTGGTTGCTGATTGATGATAGTGAGCTTTATCTCGCTTTATGGAAAAGTTTATGATCATTGCACAGACTTGTAAATATATTACCAGTGCATGCTCTATCACATGACAATTCGCAGGGTTTTAGATTTTTTAAGTGGCCTGCAGGCCTCTGGCTTGTATTTTATTTTGTATTCAAAAAGAAGCCAGTGCAGCATGCCCATAAAAAATCTATTCATTCATAACCATATAACATTTTTTAATTGCCCCAGGTCATACCTTCAATTCAGTGGAGTCTATAACCTTTGAGAATATTAACAGGTATTGAAAATTACTTAATTTTGGATTTTTTTTTCATCAACAAAATTGGAGCCTATGTTTGTAGTTTCAGTGAACATTCAGTCATTGGCAGATAAAATGTTTTTACTCTTTTGTAAAAACTGATTTTTCTTGTTTTTTTTTAGCTCAGCTGACTGTAAGTCCAGTTTAGTTTGACATATTGGTTTCAAACTTAATTATATATGACTCGCCATTAAAGTAAGAACCGTGTTGATTTTGGGGGCCAATATTTTAAAGGTCAAGGTCACAGGAATCATTTCTTTAAAGAGTATGCATATGCATTTGAAGCCAAACTTTTCATCTCAAACGTTCCATCTTCTAAATATTGCTAACCTGCCAACAGGGGAAGAGTCTGTTCAATTTTTGGGTCATGAGGTCAGAGGTCAAGGCCACAGTATCAACTTATTTAGAAAGATTGTGGATGTATTTTAAGCCAAACTTTTCATCAAAAACCTTCCATCTTGCACATATAGCTGAGCTGCCAATAGGGGAAGAACCTGATTTATTTGGGGGTCACAAGGTCAAAGGTCATGGTCACAGGGGCCCATCTGTCCACATATTTGTTTCTGGATGATTACTCCAGTTTGGATGGACATATTGGTTTCAATTTTGACTTATATATGACCCACCAAATATGAAGAACCATTTTGATTTTGGGGTCATAAGGCCAAAGGTCAAGGTCACAGGACCTATACTTCTTTAAAAAGATTGATGTATTTTTAGCCAAACTTTCTGGATCACAGAACCAAATTATAGACAAATGCAGCTGAGTGTCGAGACCCATGGGTTCCTAGTTTCTTTTTTTTTTAATCTCCCTCAGGGAAAAACTTGCCCAACCTACAAAAAAAGTTTCCTTTACTTGCAGTTGTAACCAACTTAGATCATACATAATCAGCTGCCATTTCTTTAAAAAACTAAAATATGGGTTGTTGACAAGGGACTACGTGTATCCGCAAAAATCAGAGTAGGACAGGTTAAGTGAGGCATGGATTAAGTGGCAAGGGGAAATAGAGTTACATGTGTAGAATGGATGTTTGCCACATAAACATGATTGTAGGTGGCGCCACCTGTAATTTGAACAAGAAACTACCCAAGATGTATACACGTGCAAAATTTCAGGTTGAAAAGTCAAACTACTGCAGAGATATGAGTGATTTTATCCCACAGAAGACAAACAGATGGACGCTGTGCAAAAATTGCTGCAGGTGGCGCCACTATTTTTGTGTATGTTATAAAGCTATCCAAGGGCTACATTTGTGTAATTTTTTTTTCCTGATTGGTCAAACGAGTCTGGAGATATAAGGCATTATGTCTGCACCTTGAACTTGAATGAAGCTGGCGCCACCTGTCATAAAATCAAGAAAGCTATCCAGGATTTATACGCATGCCGAATTACAGGTAATTTGGTCAAACCACTGCAGAGATATGAGTGATTTTAACAAAAGGCAGACAAACAGATGGACGCTCAATGTGCAAAAATGGCTGCAGGTGGTGCCACCATTTTTGTGTATGTTATAAAGCTATCCAAGAGCTACATTTGTGTAAAATGTTTTTCTTGATTGGTCGAATGAGTCTGGAGATATAAGCATGGATGTCTACAAGGTGAACATGAATGTAGGTGGCGCCACCTGTCATAAAGTCAAGAAAGCTATCTAGGATGTATACGCATGCTGAATTTCAGGTGAATTAATTAGTCAAACCAGTGCAGAGATATGAGTGATTTTAACCCAAGGCAGATGAACAGATTGACACTGTGCAAAAATGGCTGCAGGTGGCTCCACCATTTTTTGTGTATGTTATAAAGCTATCAAAGGACTACATCTGTACAAAATTTTTTTCCTGATCGGTCAAACGGTTCACGAGATATGTGGGTTTATGTGTGGTAACAGACACACAAATGGAAGCTGGGCAGAGAGGAAAGGTCAGAGGTCAAGGCCAATTGGTTAGGCACCAGTTCACATGTGACCCGAGAATTGGTGTAAGTTTCGGAAAAATCCTTCCAGTATTCTCAGAGGAGTTCTCTGGAAACGAATGTGGTGGCGGCGGCGGAACCCTATCAAAAACATAGTATCTGCAAAACTTCGTTTTGGGGGATACAAATATACCAGACATTATACAAAACACACAGAAACAGATGGCCCTCTAAATAATCCCTCACAGGCCTGTGGAACCTTAGCCGTGACAACCCGGCAATCGGATAATAGGGCTGGTAAGCCTACTTGAGTCGTGATACTAGCAATATGGAGGAATGTATCGCAGTGGTCTTGCGTCTGGTCGCATTTATATTGTGGTAAACAGCCCATAATCTCAATATTATGCTTAGAATGTTGAATAAACACAGAAGTATATATGTGAGCTCGCAACCCAAACTGAAACACTGTCTCCATGGACACGGGTCATTTCCTATGTGGCCTGCAAGTTGCTTGCGTCCTGTTTCCTGGCAAGCCATGCTTGCATGAGCGCGTGTTCATGCGGTCATAAATTCAACAAACATGCCGAGGGGTTTACCAATGTGCTGGGTGAAACAGTAACTTTTCATGCTCATATTTGGTATTATGAGAAAGTACACAAAAATGCTAACAAAGGGTCTGGTTTATGTTGATTGACAGTGTTCATGTAGCCCATCAAGCATTGTCAGAAATGACGAAAATATTTGCATCTTCATAAGGCCTTATAATGCGATCCTCAGACGTAGGTGTCATGACACTCTGGTGCCAGTAATCTGGTCCTAATGCCAGAGGGTCAATATGACACTAGTGGAACCTGGAATCTGAAGCCCCTACAGGCCTGTAACTGTAACCCAGTGACGATATGTGTTATCCAGTCATAACACCTAGTATACTGAGCCTCAGACATACTCAATTATCTCCTGTTTCACACATGCAGTGAATCTTCATAAATCTATTTTAAGGGACCATTCACACTGTATGTGATACTGTCATGAAGTGGTAAATTTAAATATTGGTAATCAAACTAAAACTTAAAATTCACAGAGTGACAAACACTAAGATCAGTGTCAGAGATTAAGGACTGATATTCAGACAGAGCCAAAGGAAATTAATGGTTATCAGACGACCAAGTATCTAATGGTTTATATAGTATGTTGTAGAGCCTAACTGTACTCTCAAAAATTAGCTCAAAATTGGTTTCTTTGATGAGGCAGGCAGATTATGTTTATATGAGTCTGTAAATAGGACTTGTAGGTCAGTCTATAACTGGATGTATGTCAGGTCAGACTTGGGATTTTCCATAGAACTTTTGTTCAATCAGATCACAGGAAAGTTAGAAAGTCAACTTACAACTCTGACATAATTGTGACCTACTTTGAGTCATCCAATCAGGTTAGCTTTTATGACAAAATGCAGAAATATGGATATGTACGTCTCATATGTCACGTGAAAGCTCTGTAACAAAACTATCTGTAGTGCGCGCTTTGAGGGAGACTGGGCGGCTCTCTCAGAGAGAGAGATTATCCCAGACTCTGTCCTGTGAATAAAGGCTTCTATCATCAAATTGGTCTTGGAACATTGTCTGCCATGCGCACCAGCAACCATATGTGATACAGGTGGGGACACCCCCCCAACACCCCATACCGTATCATTATGGTGGAGACCGAGTCTCGTACCTACCTGTTCTACCAGCTAAAGATCCCCAAGATGACTAAGAACCAGAATGGACCAACCACAGGTGAAACTGCCTGTTCTGCCTCCACAGTAGACAACCCACCTGGAGAAAATGCTTACCACGACTGGATGAATCCCGGGCAGTAGATTAAGCCAGGTGTCTACAGAATCACAGCCTAACATCAGGAATGTCCACTCTGCTGCTGAAGGTATCAAACTTGCTATGAACTTTCTCTTCACACTTTAACTTGGCTGCAGTTTCTCAATTAACTTGGCTGCTTTTGCTCAATGCTCTGCTTGAGCAGATCAAAGACTCTTATTGTATCTTAAAACCAAAAGGACACTGTGCTCCGCATATTGCTTTAACCATGACTTTAAGTTGCAAAAATGACTTTTTTTCACTTCAAAAAGTGCTGTGAAATCTCAATCTGAGATCATCATTGTTTTGGACCAGCCACACACAAAAAAAATCAATATCGGGACATGCCAATTGGGGCCTATGTCAACAGTACTACTGGCCATACCATGTGCACTGTGTTTTGTGTGACAACAAGTTCCTCGCTATGTTCCTGCAACTGCTAGAAGCAGACTCGCTGTTATGTTGCTATCTTCTGCATCACCTCTCATACAATCACTTCAGGAAGAAAAAGATGACAACCAAGTCAGCAGAGAAGACCACAGAAGACCCAAAAGAAGACAAGATTTCCTGAGGTAATGAAAAACAAAACCAGAGACTCTGAATTTTACATGCGGAATGTAAAATTGTGGCATATTTCAGAATAGTTTGCATGCTTTTATTGTAACACTAAACCCAAAAAATATGTATGTTGTAATCTATAACTTTCTCTTTTTGATGTGTCATAATTGTAAAATGATATAATTTATAGTGTGTCTTTATCTTACTGATATGGTATGCATGGAATAATTTTTACAAAAACCACATTAAACAGTGTAGAACTGTCAATGTTAGATTTGATATAGTAATGTCTATCTAAGATGTTTACATGTTATGTCACCAAAATGACTGTATTGATTTAAATACAATAATTGCTAGAGTACTAGAGCAAAATGCAACATCAACCGCATGTTAGCATTCATTTATATTGAGAAATTTTCATGTGTTGGTCCATACCAAATCATCAGGTATCATGATGCTCTCTTGGCTAAATTTAATGGAATGGTAGCATATTGTGTAACCAAAGCTTAATACGATGCTTATGTTCAATTGTTACAGTTTGGTCCTTAAACACGGGTTCACAGGCAGCCCCCCAATATATAGGGAATTGGACAAACTGGGGAGTGTGATGACTCCAAAAATCAATAATACACTGACCTGTGGTCACATTATTGCCTCAAACAAGGGTTTGATTTGGTAAACCTCATTAATAGCTGGACATGCCAGGCAAGATATGCAGGTTAGCTCAGGAATTCTTCTCATAGAAATTTCACATTTACGCGTACTATGACAGACATGTTTCATGAGCAAATGCATTCCGGTCATGCATTTATGCTACTTTAAACCCATAAACCGAAATGTGGAGTGACAAGGATTTCAAACATTAACATTATTTATTTAATTTAAATCATCACTCAACAGATGTATGTTTGATCTTACAAAATGATGTACGTACAAATTACCATCTTAATCCTAGATCTAGATCGATACGTGCAACTGTCAGGGATTTATTTTCATTATCATCATGTTTTCACACATTTCGCCTTGTTCATGCACAAAAATTGGTAATCCATGGGAATATATGTACACCATTCCTCTGTCGTTAGGAATGACATCATTCTGTCATGTACTTATACACTGGTAAGGAACACCAGTTGTGTTATGCTAAAGGAATAGCAATTCAACCAATCCATTATCAAATGACAACTTGTCCCAATGGCAAGCATAAAAAGCCAAGATGTATTTTGAATCATTGGTACTGATCAACACACAGAGCAGATTATCATGTACCTATGTATATGTTAAACTCTTAGGCACAAGAGTATATACACTTTGTCAGATTAGGAATTCAATTTCTCCATACTCCATGGGCATATATGTTTAGCTGCAGACATTGTTAGCGATTCACTTGTCATTTTTGAAATGCACATTGTTGTTATACAGATCATATTTATGTAACATCACTTACTGTATGCTAGTATGGTTCACATACTTTGACTTAGATATGGTCCAATCAAACATTTTATCTCTTATAAAAAGTCAGGGCATTCACACTTGATTTTAACCTCATGTGTAGATAGGCATGTTCAGAGTGAGCCTGTTCTCATCCTGTGTAGACAGGCATGTTCAAAATGAGCCTGGCCTCATCCTGTGTAGACAGGCATGTTTAAAGTGAGCCTGGCCTCATCCTGTGTGGACAGGCATGTTCAAAATGAGCCTGGCCTCAACCTGTGTAGACATGCATATTCAAAGTGAGCTCGTGAGCCTGGCCTCATCCTGTGTGGACAGACATGTTCAAAGTGAGCCTGGCCTCATCCTGTGTAGACAGGCATGTTCAAAGTAAGCCTGGCCTCATCCTGTGTAGACAGGCATGTTCAAAGTGAGCCTAACCTCATCCTATATGGACAGGCATGTTCGAAGTGAGCCTGGCCTCATCCTGTGTAGACAGGCATGTTCAAAGTGAGCCTGGCCTAATCCTGTGTAGACAGGCATGTTCGAAGTGAGCCTGGCCTCATCCTGTGTAAACAGGCATGTTCGAAGTGAGCCTGGCCTCATCCTGTGTAGACAGGCATGTTCAAAATGAGCCTGGCCTCATCCTGTGTAGACAGGCATGTTCAAAGTGAGCCTGGCCTCATCCTGTGTTGACAGGCATGTTCAAAGTAAGCCTGGCCTCATCCTGTGTGGACAGGTATTGTCAAAATGAGCCTGGCCTCATCCTGTGTGGACAGGCATGTTTAAAGTGAGCCTGGCCTCATCCTACGTAGACAGGCATGTTTAAAGTGAGCCTGGCCTCATCCTGTGTGGACAGGCATGTTCAAAATGAGCCTGGCCTCAACCTGTGTAGACATGCATATTCAAAGTGAGCTCGTGAGCCTGGCCTCATCCTGTGTGGACAGACATGTTCAAAGTGAGCCTGGCCTCATCCTGTGTAGACAGGCATGTTCAAAGTGAGCCTGGCCTCATCCTGTGTTGACAGGCATGTTCAAAGTAAGCCTGGCCTCATCCTATATGGACAGGCATGTTCGAAGTGAGCCTGGCCTCATCCTGTGTAGACAGGCATGTTCAAAGTGAGCCTGGCCTAATCCTGTGTAGACAGGTTTGTTCGAAGTGAGCCTGGCCTCATCCTGTGTAAACAGGCATGTTCGAAGTGAGCCTGGCCTCATCCTGTGTAGACAGGCATGTTCAAAATGAGCCTGGCCTCATCCTGTGTAGACAGGCATGTTCAAAGTGAGCCTGGCCTCATCCTGTGTTGACAGGCATGTTCAAAGTAAGCCTGGCCTCATCCTGTGTGGACAGGTATTGTCAAAATGAGCCTGGCCTCATCCTGTGTGGACAGGCATGTTTAAAGTGAGCCTGGCCTCATCCTACGTAGACAGGCATGTTTAAAGTGAGCCTGGCCTCATCCTGTGTGGACAGGCATGTACAAAATGAGCCTGGCCTCATCCTGTGTAGACATGCATATTCAAAGTGAGCTCGTGAGCCTGGCCTCATCCTGTGTGGACAGACATGTTCAAAGTGAGCCTGGCCTCATCCTGTGTAGACAGGCATGTTCGAAGTGAGCCTGGCCTCATCCTGTGTGGACAGGCATGTTCAAAGTAAGCCTGGCCTCATCCTGTGTGGACAGGTATTGTCAAAATGAGCCTGGCCTCATCCTGTGTAAACAGGCATGTTCAAAGTGAGCCTGGCCTCATCCTGTGTAGACAGGCATGTTCAAAGTGAGCCTGGCCTCATCCTGTGTGGACAGGCATGTTCAAAGTGAGCCTGGCCTCATCCTGTGTGGACAGGCATGTTCAGAGTGAGCCTGGCCTCATCCTATATGGACAGGCATGTTCAAAGTGAGCCTTGTCTCATTTGGTGTAGACAGGCATGTTCAAAATAAGCCTGGTTTCATTTAGTGTAGACAGGCATGTTCAAAGTGAGCCTGGCCTCATCCTATATGGACAGGCATGTTCAAAGTGAGCCTTGTCTCATTTGGTGTAGACAGGCATGTTTAAAATAAGCCTGGTTTCATTTAGTGTAGACAGGCATGTTCAAAGTGAGCCTGGCCTCATCCTGTGTAGACAGACATGTTCAAAGTGACGCTGGCTTGATTTTACTAGAGAGACACAGTCAAAGTGAGCCTGGCCTCATCCTATGTAAACAGGCATGTTTAAAGTGAGCCAGGCCTGATCTTTTTATAGACAGGCATGTTCAGAGTGAACCTGGCCTCAACCTATGTAGAAAGGCATATGATATCTTCAGAATGCATGAAAATATTATGTGGTATCTGCTTCAAGTGTGACCTGGGCCATATTGTTTTCAATTAATCCCAGCATTTGAACATGCAGAAGCGGATCCGGGGGGGGGGGGGGGTCTAGGGGGTCCGGACCCCCCCTTTTTCACCCGAAGCAACCTTTTTTAGGGGTTTAAGACGTAATTTTGCGGCCTGGACCCCCCCCCTTTCCAGACGTGATGACCTTTTTTTTTTAGGATTTTCATTAGTCCTCCTGGGTTGGACCCCCCCTTTTCCTAAATACTGGATCCGCCCCTGACATGTTAAGACAGCAGTTTTTAGCTCAGCTGACTGTAAGTCATCTGAGCTATAGCGATCACTCTTTGTCCGTCGTCCGTCTGTCCATCTGCCTGTTAGTTAACCTGGCACAAATCATAACTGCAGGACCTAGAATCTTGTTACTTTACATTCTGAGAGGTCCATAAAAAATCTCCTTTGAAACCAGAAATTAGGTCTCTGTCACCCATATCCATCGACCTATGGGGCCCCAAAGTACCCCCCAGAATATTAAAAAAATTCATAAAAAAACTTCAATATCTCATTAACTACATCACTGATGGTCATTATTTTTTGCATACATATTGATCATGAGATGTATTTTTCGATTTTATACAAATTCTCTTCTTTATTTTTGAGACCTTTAAAAATGTGAACATCTGTCAACAGGGCACAAATTGTGAAGACTGGACCTTGAATCTTGATTCTTGATACACAGGGAGACCCATGAAAAGTCTCCATGGAAACCTAAAATTAGGTCTCTGTTACCCATATCCTTTGCATTCCAAAGTACAGCTCAGAATAATGGAAAAATTGATACAAAAGCTGAAGTATCTGAACATCTAATGCAGAGATCACCATAATTGTTTGTATGGATATTGATCATGGAGTGTTTCATCAGTTTCAGCAGACTGGTGGCACCACCTGTATTTGTTTGGGTTTCTCTATTTTTGAGACCTTTAAAGATATGAACATCTGTTAACAGGGTACAAATTATAACAGCTGGACCTAGAATCTCCATTCTTCACACACTGGGAGACCCATGAAAAGTCTCCATGGAAACCTGAAATGAAGTCTCTGTTACCCATATCCTTTGAGCTATGGCACTCCAAAGTACAGCTCAGAATCATGGAAAAATTTATACGAAAGCTGAAGTATCTGAACATCTAATGCAGAGATCACCATAATTGTTTGTATGGATATTGATCATGGAGTGTTTCATCAGTTTCAGCAGACTGGTGGTGCCACCTGTATTTGTTCGGGTTTCTCTATTTTTGAAACCTTTAAAGATATGAACATCTGTTAACAGGGCACAAATCATAACAGCTGGACCTAGAATCTTCTTTCTTGATACACAGGGAGACCCATGAAAAGTCTCCATGGAAACCTGAAATTAGGTCTCTGTTACCCATATCCTTTGAGCTATGGCATTCCAAAACACAGCTCAGAATCATGGAAAAATTGATACAAAAGCTGAAGTATCTGAACATCTAATGCAGAGATCACCATAATTGTTTGTATGGATATTGATCATGAAGTGTTTCATCAGTTTCAGCAGACTGGTGGCACCAGCTGTATTTGTTCGAGTTTCTCTATTTTTGAGACCTTTAAAGATATGAACATCTGTTAACAGGGCACAAATCATAACAGCTGGACCTAGAATCTTCATTCTTCACACACTGGGAGACCCATGAAAAGTCTCCATGGGAACCTTAAATTAGGTCTCTGTTACCCATATCCTTCAAGCTATAGGACTCCGAAGTATCCCTCAGAATTATGGAAAATTTGATACAAAAGCTGAAGTATCTGAACAACTAATGCAGAGATCACCATGATTCTTTGCATGGATATTGATTATTGAGTGTTTCATCAGTTTTTGCAGACTGGTGGCACCACCTGTATTTGTTCGGGTTTTTTTTACGAATTTTTTCTCTATTTTTGAGACCTTTAAGGATGCTGTCATTTGTTAACATGGCACAAATTGTAACAACAGGACCTAGAATCTTCAATCTTGCCATGCAAGGAGGCCCATGAAAAGTGTCTGTGGAAACCTGAAATTAGGTCTCTGTTACCTATATCCTTCAAGCTATAAGACTCAGAAGTATCCCTCAAAATGGAAAATTTGATACAAAAGCTGAAGTATCTGAACAACTAATGCAAAGATCCACATGATTGATTGACCATTAAGTGTTTTTATTAGTTTCTGCAGACTGGTGGAACCACCTGTATTTTTTTTTAAAGTTTATGCAATTTTCTCTATTTTTGTGATATATAAATACAGTCACAATCTTGGCCTGTTGGTTAATCTGTTTGATGTTTCAGTTGAATGGGTATATACTTCCATTCAGATGATAAAATTTCCTTTTGCAAATCTCTTCCCAGTCAGCTGAGCGTCATGACCCATGGGTCACTTGTTTTTTAAGTATTGGCAACATTTGATTATCACTAAGGGCCATATTGTACTCAATGGAAATGTTCGTTAGGCCATCATTGAATTAATTGCCTCTTTTGACATCACATCAAGAGGTATCATGGAGACGGGATGGAAAGTTAAAAGCATTGTAAAAAAAATGCTGGATGTGAGGGGATTTGAACCGAGAGTTTGGTGGTACTGAGCATATTTTATTGCCAAATTGTGCCAGTCTTTGGCCATTTGTCCACCCTTCTGGCACTTTTGGTTGTTGCTTGAGCTATGAAATTGAAATTTAACGTTCAAGTAGCTCTTTGCTGGTTTTATGATTATATCTCCCTACCCCCCTCCAGGGGAGATTAGTTGTTTTCAGGTATTATCCCTTATATTCTACACACAGGTTGTTTCCACTGACTTGTAGGAATAGTATGGTCATGGTGACCTTGCCTGTGATCTTCAAGATCAAATCTGTGCAATTCTAGGATTACTGTTACCCCAATAACTTTGGAAGTACTGAAGATTTTGTTTTCTTCAAATTTGATACACCAGTTTTTTCTGCCAAAATCTCAGAGGAGTTTGAAAACTGGTGATTGGGCCCCTTTAATATTGGTACCCATTAGAAATACATATAAATGCCTTGTTTATTAAAAAGAATAAAAATAATTTGTTATTTTGGTCAGGATTGGATGGGCTTTTTAGGGATAATCTTTATCATCTGATGGACCTGATTAGCTATTGTCCAGGTGGGCTTTGGTTCAGGTAGGAATTTATCCATCACTAAATGTGATAACATCAGACAGCAGACCGTGACATTAGGAGCACTTAATTTACCTCAGGGTGCAACTGTCACTGCCCATGTGTGCCCTCTCTGATTGTTTTAGTAGATTTGTATATCACAGGTGTTTTAAGTACATCAATCTTCACAGTCAGAGGGGTTAAAGTACATATTGGCACCATTTATGAAATTCCAAACTTTAGTTTGCATGGCTCAGTCAGTGGTAATCTGCACTGCCAGGTACAGCTCTTAGTAATGGGCAGGTACCCAGATGCTTTGATCTCAACAGGTACAAACTTCTGACAGTCAGACTTAATGAAAACTGACTAATGTTACAGTGGCAGTGATGCTTTGTCTATTCTCTGCACCACTTTGTCCTGTTTAGAATTACTAAGACCATCCCTGATAAACTCATGTATGCCAGTCATATCACCAAGGGGAATTTTAAGACAAGTCTTCTACATCTATAGATGTTAGCTGGCCTGCAAGACTAGAAATAGAAATTCTTGGGAGATGAAACAATTTGTAGAGGCCTGTGTGATGATGTACATAATGTTGGCGTAGAGTGGTCCATATGCTGGTCTCCTCTTAAATTTGTAGGGTTCAAAATTGTACGGTGCCTACAAGCTGGAGAAATGCATTTCTGGCCTGGGCCTGTATTTGGTACGGAAGCAGGCCTGATTTTCCAATATAAATGCAGCTCTGATGAACATTTCTTGGTCTCTAGTATATCATTACCTAAAGTGCTATAAACATTTGTTATAAATACATATATAACAAATGAACAACAAAAAATGTCATTTTGATTTGTGATCAGCAGAAAATCGGCCTACAACAGGAGGTTAAAAGCATGTTTTAGTCACTTGACTATCAAATTAAAATATTTTGGCATTAATCTGATATATAAACCATAAAATATATCATAATACCTATTGATCTCTCTTTTGATATAACCATTAATCTCTCATATTATATTCTTGCTTTTTCATGATAATAAATTTATCACATGGAGTAGCTTTGATATCACAGTATGCACAACAGCTATAATGATGTGTCCCATGATACAGGTATGGCCTTGCTGTACTACTGTTGTATGTATATATAAATTTTGAGCCATGCCCTGCTACACACCTGTAAGATAAGCAATAGATTGCAGTGTTGACCTGTGTTGTGGTTACAGCCTGCTTGCTGCACCAGGGCTGGATTGACTGACATTTAATTACCTGTGGTACTATTTTTGTCCAGACACCCTTTTCCTCCATTACCCCACCCAGCTGGCCCAGAGCAGACTGTGACTTTTTATTAACTGAAATGTCAAGGAAAAATATGCGGATCACATCTTCAGCTGGTGCAGGAAATGACAAGATGGAGGTTAATGTGCCTGCCTGGATGATAATAGATCGGTGAATCCATGATGAATCCTCCGCCAGGAACGACGATTAACTTAACACCAACTTGGTGATGTGTACTGTGAAAAATCTGGTTGACTTTTATCTTGTTTATTAGATATGGTTGATTCTCAGCATTTGGCAGCTGATTTTGAAAATGAAAGTTAGTGTATCAGTCTCAGGGTCTGTTTGTATGTGTGTAGATTAACAAGATTTTTACATGTAATCAAATTTTTTTTGGTTCTCCCTACCATAAACATTAATTTTTTTTTTACAATAATCATTTGACATTTTATTTGAAATTTTTATTTTGACAATCATTGTGTGTTTTACTAAATCATCATATGTGTATATTGTTGTTCTTTAGTATACAAGTTTACAAATGTTTAATTATATTGGTGACATATGGGTTATATGGGTCTCCAGGTTACTTACTAATTGAGTTGTTATGTCTCTAATCCATATTTAAATTTACAAGAATTATATAAATATAAATATTTTTTTTACTGCATAATAATTGCATCATCTAGTTAATTTAATGTGTGGGTCCCAGAAGCGGATTTGTGGGGGGGGGGGGGGAGGGGACCAGGGGGTCCAGACCCCCCCTTTTCCTGTCGCTGCAACCTTTTTTAAGGGTTTCAAACCAAATTTTATGGCCTGGACTTGCCCTTTTCCAGGACCTGGGGACCTTTTTTTTAAGGAATTTTTTTAGTCCTCCTTGTTTGCCCTCCCCCCCCTTTTCTGAATCCTGGATCCGCCCCTGGGTCCCTACCAAAATTAAGACATTTCAAAAGAGTACAGCATGAACAAGGATATTCAATACTGTAGTCGACCAGATGGCCGAAACCCAGAATGCCGAAACCCAGAATACCGAACCCAAAATGCCGAAGCCCATTTTGCTGAAAAAGAAAATAAATAATAGCAAGTAATGTGATTATTGCACAGTAAAGTGATAAGTCCGTTGTATGTTGAGGTATTTTAACAAAATTTGATACCATCCTCTAATATTTGCAATTATTTAACGGTAATTTATTTGGCATGTCAGCAGCGGCACTACTCAGTATAATATCGGCATTACAATCCGGTCCCGCTAAGTGTCCCTGGCCAGATATGACCCTTGTTTTGCAGGTATAGTCAGACTAACTGATTTTCATGAAGAAGGTTATATCTTGGGTCACATTTATGCTTCTTTTGAACTATTTTTTTAAATTTACACATCGTTCAACTGCATATTAGCCAAGATGGCGGCGGTCGCGTGGGGAACTCACGGCAGCGTGGCGACACACGGAAATCGGCAAGGAAACCCGCCGGACGACACTGGACCCGTAATCCCTCGTGGAAATAGCAAGGAAACCCCCGAGGGTTATATAGACCTCCCCCCTTGGTTTGGAAGATTAAAAATTAAACCTGTATTACAATACGCTATGATTAATACCGGTATGCATAATTATTCGTATAATTAATAATAGCCAACAGTAAAACCGATACCGTCCGCATTGCTTTGAAAATATGACAAAAATATTTCAGTTAATTATGGAGAAACTCGGGTCTATTAAATATTTTAACGGAAATTTTTATTCCATAAATCAAAGATTTTTTTAAGTGAAAATTTTAGTGGGAGAATTTCAAAAGAACCAGATCTATGTGGGTCTAACAAAATTTACTTTGAAGAGAGCGAAGTCCAGTTTTGTTAATTAGCTAGTCAATTATGGGGGCCTCTACCGGGTGTGCGTATATTGTTGTTATAACCATGTCCGGCTTTTGATTAGAATGATGTAGTTGGTCATAGCTAATTGAGCAGAAGCATATAAAAATCACATTTTTTCTCCAGTGAAAAATCAATTTTTACATCAGATTTGTTTATGTTTAAATTAATACTTTAATCTGAACCTGATTTTATCTTTATTGTTTTTTACTATCTATGATATTTAATTGTCGTTATTCACATTTGTATCGACGAGTTATGTTAAAATTGCACTGATATATGAAAGAACATCAGATATCGAATATGAATGCATACTGTTTATTATTTATTCATGTTGAAAATATTGGAACAACAAACAGTCTGAGCAGAAATAAAATGAGAAGTATGAATTATATGAATATTCTATAATGATTGAAATAGAGCCATAATACAAATAAGTTACAATTATCCATATACACAAACACACACGTACAAGTGCACTTTATACGTCGTTCATTTATAATTTGCATGTTTATTAACAATTAAGTTTTATTTTTAGAATCAAAGAGAAATATTTATCAACGCCACTCGTATTTTAAAATTAACTGTTTATGTTCCTTTGTTGATGTATATTATTTTATATGTTAACATAAAATTTATAATAGGCCTATATATGTTTTACAAATAAAATTATGTTACACTTAATCCTGCACGAACACACACATATGTCATATCAATATTACACCTTTATTTACATGTTATTCAAGGAGCCTGTGCATCGTTATCAAACAAAGAGCAATTATTGTATCGCCAGACATAGTCTGGAGATACTATGGTTTAGGCACGGTTGCGCTGCCGCCGCCGCCGCCGCCGCAGGGATTTCTTTTGGACACAATAACTCAAAAAATATTTCAAGGATCTTTTTCAAACTTGACACATTTATAGATATAGGTGAGAGGACGAAGCCTATTTAAAATGGGGTCATGACCTCAACAAGGAGAGTGACCTTGACCTTGAATAGATCCATTTTTGGGGAAAATCACACAAATTCTTAAAAATCTCAAGAAATCTTTCATGGATTTATCCAAAAATCAAGTTGGACAAAGATCTTGGATAGTGATGTCATGTACCAGAAACTGGTGGTGCCACCTAGTATCCTTTTCTTGTTTTTGTGCCATTTAATACCCCCATCATTGCCACTTGACAGTACTTTTAGCATCACAAGTCAAAAACTAATTGACAGATTTCTTTAATATTATGCATGTACATAGGTATGGGTTATGGGATGATGTATATTAAAATTGGGGTCATGACCTTTCCTTTGAGAGTGGCTTTGACCTTGAATATTACCATATTTGGTGAAAATCACATAAAATCATGAATATCTTAAAAAGGGATGCATGGATTGGTCCAAAAATCAAGTTGACGGAAGATCTTGGATAGTTTTGTCTTTTGCAGAAGATAGGTGGCGTCACCTGTTGTCCTTTTCTTGTTTTTTGCGCCTTTGAATACCCCATCATTGCCACTTGACAGTATATACTGTGAGCATTATAAGTCAAACAGTAATGGACAGATTTCTTTCATGTTATGCATGTATATAGATATGGTTTATGGAATGAGGTATATTTAATTTTAAAATTTAATTTAATTTAAATTATTTTTTTTTTAATTTAATTTTTTTTTCAAATGTTGGATATTTTGGAATGCAGTTTATTGATTTGGGGTCATGACCGTGACTATGAGAGTGACCTTGACCTTGAATAATCCCATATTTGGTGAAAAACATAAAATCTTGAATATCTTAAAAAGGGCCACTTGACAGCTGACTGTGAGCATTATAAGTCAAAAACTAATGGACAGATTTCTTTTATATTATGCATATACATAGATTTTGATTATGGGATGAGATATATCTAAATTTGGGTCCTGACCTTGCATATGAGAGTGGACTTGACTTTAAATATTGCCATATATGGTAAAAATCACCAACAATCATGAAAATCTCCAGTGAACCTGGGGGATTGCTTCAGCTAGTGGTCTGCACATGGTGTTGCATCATGTTTTGCCCAAACATCAGCAGTTCTGGGCCATGGTCAGATTCTATAAATAGATATGATGGTCAGTGATAAATGAATTAGTGCACTGGGTGTACCACAGAGTCACAACTGGATCATTTTCCTTTGAGAGTGGTCTTGACCTTTGGACGAAGACTATTTGAAATGGCTCATGAATGTTGCCTATATGGGACTTGACAGTATTGTCAGCATTATAAAATAAAAATTAAAAAGTTGTTGGATAGTGTTGTCATGTGCTGGAAACTAATTGGCAGATATCTTTCATATTATGCATATAGATAGATATGGGTAATGTGACGAGTCATTTGCTCGGAACTGCATGGTGGCACCCCCTACTCTATTTTCTTGTTTTTCCACAATTTATGCTATTGATAAGGAACAAATGACAATTTTTATGACAATATAACAATTTATTACAAAGAACAAAATATGATGTGAAACAAAATATAACAGATATTATTATTTCATTCTCATTATCATATCTCTCCATCTCTCTGAAATCCTGTCTATCCATCTCTTTCTCTTTCTTTCTGCTTTACTCTATATTATTCTCAAACAAGTTACTCCAAACATACATATACAACTCAATACATCATTAAATATATACTTCTATTTATACATAACCTTTTACATAACAATTGCCTTCACTTTAAATGTTCCTGTATTTTGTACAAATGTTTCTCACATTCATTGCTAAAATACAAATACATCATATTATATCAACAAAATACCACAAAACCTCATTTGTCTGGCGATACTATGGCACCAGTGGTGCAAAGAAATGTCTAGTTTTTTTTTAAATCATGTACATACAATCGACAAACCAAAATATGTTTTTGTAATAACGAGATAGAGAGAGAGAGAGAGAGAGAGAGAGAAATTTATATTATATTAATTTTTTTTATTCTTTGCATAATATGTATAAGATTTTTATATACCTGTACTCAATTAACTGTGACCTGCTTCGTCACTCTAATCAAACGCCAGAATTAGTTATTACAAAAATACAAACACAACCGGTAACGGGCCCCCATAATAGGCAAGCTAATTAGTAAAACAAACAGGCGTTCGCTCTCTTTGAAGAAATCTTGTTAGTCTTCTCAGTTCTGGTTTTATTACACACGTATATTTTTATGAAATTCTCCAACCTTTTTTATTTATAGAAATATATTCTGATAGAATTACGTAAAAATATCAATCAAGACCGAGAAGTATCACTGGTAGTTTTTGCCTGCAATATTATGAACTAGTTATTGACGCGTGTCATTGATCAACATATATATGTTAATGGTTACTAAGACAAAATGTGAAAAAAAGTGACTGTCATTATGTAAAGAAAGTTCAAATGAGAAATGGATGGGTGAATGGACGGTATGTAAGAGGTTTCCTTGATATTCTACGAGGGATTACGGGTCCAATGTCGTCAGCCTGGTTTCCTTGCCGATTTCCAAGTGCCGCTACGCTCCCGTGAGTTCCCCACGCGACCGCCTCCATCTTAGCTAATATGCAGTTGAACGATGAGTAAATTAAAAAAATAGTTCCTAAAGAAGCTTAAATGTGACACAAGATATAACTTTCTTCATGAAAATCAGTTAGTCTGACTATACCTGCAAAATGAGGGATTAATAAAGCCAGGGACATTTAGCGGGACAAGGCTGTCATGCCGACATTATCGTAGTGCCGCTGCCGACATGCCGAATAAATTACCGTTAATTATTTGGAAATGTTAGGAGGATGGTATCATATTTTGTTCAAGTATACCTTAACAGACAATGTACTGATAACTTTACTGCGCATTATTCACATTATTTCCTATTATTTATTTTCCTTTTCGGCAAGATGGCCTTCGGCATTTTGGGTATGTGAAAATTTGTTTCGGCATTCAGGGTTTCGGCCATATGGTCTACATTCGTGTAATACATTACTGTTTTCAATCATATTACTGATAACAGCTGGGGTTATTCCTAATAAAAACTATGTGGTCAAGAAAAATCCTTTAGAGTCCAGTAAATTTTCTGCCTTTGTCAGGCTACACTGTCAGTTCAAATTTTGCCTAATTAAGTCCTAATGTACCATATGGTCTTTTATTAAGTGTGTATTGTGCATATATAAATTAGGCCCAGTTTGATCTCTGTGTGTTTAAAATACTGGCTTTTGTGTGAATAACCCAGTTTAAAAATACAGTATTTATTTTCCATTGAATATTAACTTATATACTTGCAATTATTCAAATGACTTTCAAAGAGTTACTGTCTGAATCCATTTATATTGTTCTTTTTATAAGCTAAGGACTGGTTGCCATGTCAACATGACAGTAACATCAGATAGCAGAATAAAGGCAGCATGGCTCGTTAAATCAACATCAGATTAATGTTGTATTCCATTGGTAGACAATGTATTCAAGCCTATACTCAACATGAAAGCAACACCTTGTGTTCAGGGCTGTTGAGCACTACAACCATGCAATAATTAGTCTAAAATGGAAACACCAGAGAGGGCCAGTGTAATTTTGTAAAGATATATCTTAGGTCTATTAACTTAAGACAATCCCTTGAACCTTTCATAAAAATATGCCAGAAAATGCAAATTCAGTGGTAAACTGCCTTGTTTAAATCCATGTTTATACAATGTTTAGGGCCCGCCCAAATTAATTAAAGGACATTCAGCCAGGACTGTTGCCATTGTGTTGGTGCAACTCAATCCAGTCATTTTTGCAAATGGCATTTTCCACCTAGTGACCTTTCAGCTTCTGCACATATGCAACCAACTACCTTCAGATAATTGGTTTTCCTGTTAGTCAACACATGGGCGCATGAACATTTTTACTAGCAGTTGTTGATAAACAAGGTCATGCTGATCACAGAGTCATTATAAGAACTTGTCTTAGCAAGAATCACCTGAGGTTCATTAAAAAATATGTGTGCAGAATAAACCAGAATTCACATGAATTCTGCATGTAATACAGGTGAATAGCTGTCTTTATATTGGGACCTTGGAAAATTGTCAGTTTTTTTTTATTGTCATAATTCTTATAATTTAACACTATAGTATCTCAGCTGAGTTCAGTTCTCAGCAGCATATTCTGCACATATTTAATGAGGTCACAGGATACATATTGCAAGATTTACCATGGGCATATTATATGCATTCTGGGGGGGGGGGGGTTTGTTAAAAACAGATGGTGTAGATTGCGAAAAGACTGAAGGTCCTAAATGTCCTTTTTATGCAATTGAACCAAATGCCATTAAATCAAGATGATTGACAAGTGTGCAAGATTATTTTCTTTTATATTTGTGAAATATGATTAAATATAATTGATATTTCTTTTTAATTCTTTTTTAAATTTAAAATAATTTAAACAAATAAAAAAGTTTCAAGTGTTGTACTTCCATGCAAATCATCTGTTCATAGAATTCATTGCTGGCAATTTCGGACTTGTCTAAGGTGCAAATTTGTCCATTGTTCATGTGTGTTAGTTAAAATACATGTTACCATTTGATGTTTGCATGAGCAGCTAAGTATGAACATGTCTGTGAGAGAGCAGTTTAGGTCACAATTGGATATTCAGTTCACTATGCTGCATATTGGTCTATGCTCTGTACATTAGACAATCTGACAATGATTTATTGTTATTGATGCAGATCCCTTGGGGCATACTCGAGAGCCCTCTGGTTGATAGTTTGGCATTGAACCTTTATTGAAACGTACGTGTTACAGCTGAGTTTCTCAGTATAGCTCAGTTGACCAAGGTATCTAAAATGGGTGACATCTGATCTCTGTAACACATTAACAGGATGACAATCGCTGTACAGATCCATCAACTATCTCCTCATTAACCAAGCACAAGGCAGCGGTAATGAATAATTCATAATCATAGGATCATTTTTGAGCCTGGGTCATATATTATACATTAGGAATGGCTTGTTAATTGCTGTTAGTTCCACCAGTTGTATTGTTTCCATTAGTGGTCATTGCAATAATTCATGTAACCATTACATCATACTATATCTGACACTAAAAGCTTGTTTGGCTACTTTATAATAATGTTTCAATGCCAAGTGTATCACAGTGCTATACAATGGTTTAGCTGTAGTCTATATTTAATTTGTTAGACAAAACAGCCTAGCCTATGCATTCCTCATACCCAGTAAATATATATATATATTGAATTATTGAAATCTGAATAGAACCTGAATTTGACAGATTTGCTTAAATGCCTTAAATGCAGGTTTTGACTCCTGGATTAATCTCAGCCCCTAACATATAAAACCATATATACAGTAAACATGTTTTACATTTTTGTTGTATGTTCATGTACCTTCATCCTCATTCAGTAGACAGCGCCCCCTACAGGCCTTGGACCTCTTCAAAAAATTTATTAAGATTATTTGTTATCTTGACCTTTTATTATTTTTATTAAGATGGACACTAAAAAAATTATACATACATTTTCATCTATAATAATTTATAATGAAACTCAGTGCATTTAAATGTTTATACTTAACAAAATAATGTACACAGTGTAGTTAACGTCATGCATTATTTAAGTTGCGGTGAAATAAGTGAGCAAGCACTTGTAGATTGCCCACCATTCATATATTACCCATGATTCCCTGAGTGATCAGGATCGTTGTCTGTATAAAGTACCTTAAACTGCTGCATTTAGAGCACACAGCCATTTTATTACTGTTATAATGGGTCTCTCTAATGGTCTGCTGGCTAGCCGCAGTGACTCAAATGTCCGTGTCAGGTGAAAATGTGATTACTGGTCATGTGACCAAACCTCCTGCAGTCTTGGGTCCATATTCACCATTGCTGTTCTGATTAATGTATCAACAGACATTTCCCTAAAGGTTAAATGCTGCAGCCATGCTAGCTTGTGGACACTGCTGTTCAGCCTGTTTCTTGCTTTGATCGTATCTGGTCATCAAGGTTGCATGTTCTGGAACCATCTTACCAGTTGATTTGCATGCAAAAATAATAACATTAATAATTGCCATTTTATCCTTCTTATAAAGTTAAGGTGCTAATGTTCAACATCTTCAGAATTCAATTATCAGCTAAGCTATTTAATTAAAAGTAATGGTTAAAACTTGGACTGTGACTGCAGCAGTAATCAGGTAAGCTCATTTATACATAATATCTCAAGATTTTTAGGAGATTATAAATCTTTGGGTTAAAGATTACTTTATTTTACAATCATAATTGCTATTTTTATTATTTACAGGATATCTTGCAGAGAGCTGATCAAGATTCAGATCAAAATCTTGATTTCTCAGAGTTTGTCACGTACATGAAGGCCCATGAGAAGCAACTGAGACTGGCCTTCAAAAATGTGGACAGGAACAAAGATGGTATGTACCCAATGTCCTCTGCCTCCAAGCTGTACCTGGCTTTGAAATTGACATATTGCTTGAAAGGAATGTGAGATCTTTTGCCCTTGTATATTTCAGTGTGGTACATTTCAGCCTCTGACCATTTGGTCACAGCGGTTTTGTCAGGGACTGTGATAGGAGTGCCAGAATGATTTTGTCTTGTCAGTTTTATTAGGATTGTTTCCTAGACCTGTTAACTACTTTTGGCTGAATACAGTAAGATAAGAAAGATTATAAATGAGAGAAAAAAAGAGAGAAAGTGATCATGATCAGTATAATAAAAGAGTGAAAGAGATATCAATATATTATTATTATTATGAGAAATAGGGATAGAGCAGACGAGGACTAACGATAGACTGAATACTGGGCACAGTAGTTTTGGAAGGACAGTAGGAAAAGTCTCTCCAAATATTTTTGAATTTATCATGCAAATATACAAGGCGAACAGATGAACTCGGAAGTAATGATATCGAATGCAAAGTTGGGAGTACATCTAAAACAATCCAGAAGGAAATATAGGATCCAGAGCGAGACTAATAAATTATCGTTTCCCTTCAGTGAACATGGCTATCGCTTGCACAGGATAAATCAGTTACTCTGGTGTTGTTTCAACAATCAGTAGGTCACGGTTACTCCTAATTACCCTCTCATAGATCCCCTAATTAAGTAGAAACCCTTCCTTTTGATATCAATAGACTGTGTCGGAATACAATGAAAGCTAAAATATATTCATTGTACAGATACTAATAATTTTAAAAATGTTGTATCTCGTAATTTTTATATCATCATGATACTAGGGTTAGCTTATACAATATATCAAACTAAAATTCATGTTTGTGACACATCCAGTAGCCGACCATTGATTATTATAGGAAGATGTCAATTCGAAAGATAAAATGAAATCATAACTTTAGTTCCACGATCGGTCTAACATTCCTTTCAAATATTTTGTCTTATCGTATTTATGCTTCCACAAGGCAAACAGAATGTAAAATATGACCAATAATAATGGTTAAATTTGAGTGGGTGAAGTCAGTCGGCCATGACGCATGGGCCCGCCAGGCCATTGCCGAGTCTGCATTGCACCTTCAAATTCCAGCCTGAGATACAACTATTTTCTCATATTCTACATTCAACATAATGAATTTTAGTCATTAGCATGTATTTCAAGCTTCATATGCCGAAACCACCTTCATATTACAGTTTAATTAACACAGTCGGCAAACAGGCGTTTCGGCAAAAAGGAATCGGCAAGGTGGTAGTCGGCATTCCGGCATTCGGCATTACGGCATGTACCCATTTCATTGGTCTTAATTCATACCTGCATTACATACTTTATCCATGTAGAATAACTGAAAATAAATAAAAAGCAAGTACAGACAGCCCATGGTCCTCTAGAGGATATCATAGTATCTCAGCTGCCTAGAAAATCCATTATAAGACTTCATATCTACAGTACTGTGACTTAGAAACCTTAAAGCTGAAAAACTAACTGCACCAGCTAACGCAGGTACTCTCAGACCAGACATACCAGTCAGTGCTGCCACCTGATGAATTCTGTAAGAACCATTATGACTTGGATTCCTTCATTTCCTGTTTATTTTGTGGACCATTACACTCCTTTTGCAGTAGTTATATGCTGCAGTTGTTACATATCTTTGTTTTAACTGCTGTAAAGCAAGATTCTCTGGGTTTTACCACCAGGGCTGGCACAATTAAGGCAAAACTTAGTAATCAGACCAATGAAAGCATGGAATCTCATTGTGTATCCAGCTCCAAGTTTAAACCTAAGACGCCCCTCACTCATTTGTCTGATTTTATCAATTCTGGCACATGGCCAAGAATCAGTTTACAAACAGGACTTTGCTACAAAATATACAAATTATAAAATGATAATTTAAAAATTTATGGCACAATATATGCTATATCCTTCCAACCACCAAAGCTGTCACAGTCAGTTCACTATTAAAAGAGCATACAAGGGCTGTATATGAATGATATATCAGAAGAATAAGATGAAAAATGTAAAAAAAAAGTACCCTAACATTTATAGCCATTCCACCAGTGGGTACTCAATGAAATTTTGTCTCCCAAGCTTTCGTATTTTTCACATTGCACCAATCACCAGCATGAATATAAAAGTCAAATGAACTTATATAAGATGTGACCAGGTGGAATGGCATTATCCATTATCTGCTGACTCTACATTTAAATGATTACTTAAAAATTTAGAGTATTTATAACAAATGTACAATGTAACTGTGCATGCATGCATGTGTGTGACCAATGACTTTCACTGTCATCAGCAGATTGAAAATAAAATTGTAAAAAAATAAGCAATTTCTAAGATAATAAATTACATTTTTCAAATATTTTTCAAGGTATGGTTTTGGTTTCATTCTGGTAAAAATGGCTGACCCCTCATTTTTTTCATTGGAACTTAAACTTCTATATATGTATGTAGTATGTATGTACTTGCAGCTAGAAAATTGATGCAGCTGATTCTATTAATACATAAACCTATGTGTTAGGCAAACACATGCGGCTAGGAATTTGATGCATTGTATTTTCTTAGAGTCATTCCATTAATATGTGTGCATATTTTGTAAGTAAATAGCAAATTTGGAGATTAAGTAAAGTGCTGCAGTAGCAGAGAGGTCATCTGGAATATCCTATCGCTAGCATCAAATAGTGATATTACACCCTCTGGTATCATGTGTATGTCTTTTCAGTCACAGTTAACACTGAGTGATTGAAACTTGTTGCAAAAATGAACATGTTTATACCGTTTCATATCAATGGACTTTTTTCCTATTTTTGAGACATTCAAAGATGCAGTCTTCCATTAACAGGGTACAAATTGTAACCATTTAACCCTGAATCTTCTTATTTAACCTCCATTGGGGTCCATGGAATATCTCTTTGGAAACCTGAATAAGGTCTCTGCTACCAATATCTTTTTAGCTATAGGGCTTGTAAATACCCCTAAGTATAATTAAAAATTTGATACAAAACCTCCAGTTTCTGAACAACTAATGCATTGAACACAATGATTCTTTGCCTGCATATTCATCATGGAGTGTTTCATCAATTCCTGCAGACTGGTGGCACCACCTTGGTTTTTTTAGTTCACTCTGTGAACTTGTGCCATGGCGCAGCGTCCGCCGTCCACTGCCCACTGTCAACTGTCCACCGTCTGTTACCAAATATCTCAACAGCCACAGCAGCTACCTTCATGAAACTTTGCAGAATTAATGATCATGGGATGGACATGCAAAAATAAGCTTTTGGTGGCGCCACCTATGTTGACCTACTTTCTGCGGGACGAAATGGTCTTTTCCACTTCTTCCAAGATAAGTCATAAAGTATTAATATTTTGGCCTTCATATCATAGTCAGCAGTTCCTTAGAGTAAGGGGAATAATTTGAGTATTAATTCAATCAAGTCTTTTTCAAAATGGCGTCTCTACAGAACTTCAAATTCTGTCGATTGCAAAATATGACAAATTGATGTGTTTCTATACATGATGTATTGTCTGTTACCAAATATCTGAGGAACTGCTGCAGCCTTCAGTTTCAAATTTCACAGGAATATTGATCATGTGACTGCTGAATGATTTTGACCTGCAGGTGGTGCCACCTGTTTTGACCTACTTTCTACAGGCTGTAATGGTCTCTTCTGTTTTTTCCAAGATATGTCATAAAGTATAAATACTTTGGCTTTCATATCATAGTCAACAGTTACTAGGAGGAAGGGAAATAATAATTTTAGTATAAATTCAGTTAAGTCATTTTCAGGATGGCATATCTACGGAACTTCAAATTGTGACAATTGCAAAATTTGACAACTTGATTGTTTCCATACAGGATGTATTGTCTGTTACCAAATATCTTGAACTGCTGCAGCCTTCAGTTTCAAATTTCACAGGAATATTGATCATGTGACTGCTCAATGATTTTTGACCTCAAGGTGGCGCCACCTTTGTTGACCTACTTTCTGCGGGACAAAATGGTCTTTTCCACTTCTTACTAGATAAGTCACAAAGCATTAATATTTTGGCCTTCATATCATAGTCAACAGTTCCTTAGAGGAAGGGGTATAATTTGAGTAAAAATTTAGTCAAGTCATTCTCAAGATGGCGTCTCTACGGAACTTCAAATTTTGTCGATCGTAAAATTTAACAACTTGATGTGTTTCCATACATGATGTATTGTCTGTTACCAAATATCTTAGGAACTGCTGCAGCCTTCAGTTTCAAATTTCACAGGAATATTGATCATGTGACTGCTTAATGATTTTGACCTGCAGGTAGCGCTACCTGTGTTTAGCTACTTTCAGCAGGCTGTAATGGTCTTTTCCACTTTTATCCATAATATGTCATTAAGTATTTATTTGTTATAATCTGCCAAAACAGAGTCTCCTCTGAGACTCTTGGACTGATCTTTCTGAAACATTTTTTTTAATCACCTGCCAAAATGCACAGTAATTCACAGAGTGAACATTAGACCCCTGGGTCTCTTGTTTTCAAATATTTAAGCATTTTCCTTAAATTCCTATTTTTAGACTAAAATTAGACTAATTAAAAATTTGATACAAAACCTCCAGTTTCTGAACAACTTATGCATTGAACACAATGATTCTTTGCCTGCATATTCATCATGGAGTGTTTCATCAATTCCTGCAGACTGGTGGCACCATCTGGATTTTTTCAAATATTTAGCAATTTCCTTAAATTCCTATATTTAGACCTTCAAAGATGCCCTTGCTATTTACAGGGCACAAATCTTAACCATTGCACCTAGAATCTTCTAACTTGACATCCAGGGAGGTCCATGAAAAATCTCCTTGGAAACCTTAACTTACGCCTCTGTTACCCATATCCTTTAAGCTATGCTTCAGTTGAATTGGGATACTACCAATTTGGCATTCAGGTGATAAAATTTCTTTTGTGAATGTCTCCCTAGACAGCTGAGTGTCATGACCCCTGGGTCATTTGTTACTGTATCTGCAAGGTTAAAAAAAATATTTCCACATTTCAGTCAGGACCAGTGGCTGTCACAAAATAATGATGTAGCATTCCACCATTGATATGAAATCATTTATATTAAGTGGCCAATAATTAAATAATTAAACAGTACCGTGATACTAATCATCACAAAATATCAGTTACTGGTTTATGAATCTTCTTCTCCCTATCATTTCAGGGCAGATTGACCCTGCTGAGGTCAAGGTCGCTTTCAGTAAACTGGGCATATCAATTGATGAAGCTGAGGCAATCAAGCTGACAAAAAGGTGAGGCACCCAGCCAAACCATGGCATTTTAATCCGTTTGTATTCTTAATTATGATTTAATTTACTCCAAGGCCATCATTAAATATGCTACAATTTACGAATTATGAACTTGAATTGTTTAGCTGTGTTACAGAATCAACAGAACAGTTATGTTATACCCTGTACACTGAAACACACAGGCTCACACAAAATAAGCCAAATAAATGATACATGAGTCAAAAATTCTATTTATCAATCGGGTCAAAGCTTTTGAAAAATAACTTTTTCTGCCAAGCTGTTTATGCCTAGAACAAAATCGAGTTGGTTGCCATTGAAATGTAATATATTCCCAAGTGTAACATTGAATGCCCTCACTTCTCCTCAGTGTTTATATATTTAATATGTCTTGGCCCCAGATGTTTGTATGGTGCTTAACATTTTCTATGTGGAATATATATATATATATATATATATGGAATATATATAATTAAAAATTGCATATGATTAAGTTTTATTAAAGTTTAGTCCGTTCCAGTACCCCTGTCCACCTGTTTTTTCGCGATTATTTATCTTTGAATCAAAGAACGCCAAAACTGTTTGACCTTGGGGAAGAAAGAGGAAAAAGCGTAATTAACTAATATGGAAATAATAGCCTACCTTATGTAATTTTCCTGTAAACAATTCAAAACCATTTTATGATTAAATAGTCTATTCTTTAGTGACATCTTGCCACTAATCTGTTAAATGGGCATATCAGGGGATAGTGATGACGTCATAATAGACGTGACATACTAAAGAGGCACCAACATTCACGGAACCAATAATCAAGAGCTGCCAACCCCTGTTTACAGCACACTTGTATTCTCCGCATGCACGCGCTTCACTGTTACATCACATTACTTTTTATCCATATCCAAGGATGATAAACAATGGCCGCATATTAGGGACGCCATGAACCACGGATATATTTGAGACATGTCAACCAGGCCGTAAAGTAAATAATATTTATATCGTGAGTAGGTAAGGTACCAAAAATTAAGGTTTTGCCTCTTTATGCCAATGGTGCAAATTTTGTTTGCCAAGTTTGTCTTATGTAGAGAAAATCGCGAAAAATAAGGTGGACAGGGGTACAGGAACGGACTATAATTAGGTTTAAGTAATTAGTAATCATCTTAATTCAATAACAGCTGAGGGTATGCCACATGAAGAAATTGTTTTGATTCTGAAGTCATTTTACAATGAAGGTCAGGAAAAAGAATGGTTTCTCAGGAACATTTTGGTCAGAGATCCTAAACCTTTTTATTATAAATTTATGATAATAATGTCAAATGATCAGGGGACAACATGATAATAACATAACAAAATGATATATTATTGATTTTTTTAAATTTTATTTATTTAAAAAAAATGAGCTCAAAATTGGTTATTTTCTACTGAAAATAAAAAAAAAATTGATACAGTTGGTGGAAATTTCTTCAGAGTTCCTGACAAACTGACCTTTTCTTCTGGCCTTATACACAATGTTTGCTTTATCCTGTAAATAGTGAAAGGCTTGTGCACTGAGCTCTAGAAAGCTTGATTGAGAATGAAGCATGCTATGAATGTGTTTCTTTTACATGGAGGTTTAAATTGAAGAATCCTTCAACAAGTTTTGAATCTAACTTTTTAAGATACAGTTCCTTAGTTGTTCATGTATGATGTACTTTCCACACATTCTGGTAACACTGGAAGTGCAAGGAGACTGTATACTACAACCCATATACATGTATCTGTACATATATAGAAAAAATCTCTAAAATCAGACTGAAATCCATGTTTCCTTCAAACATGAAGCAAATTTGCTCTAACAATTTCCATATGTAGTGTATGAATGACCTGATGAAAATGCCTTTTAAAACAACATCAATTTGGTTTCATCCTCATTACCCAGAAAACACACATGCAGTCTCTGTAAGTCTGTTGTTTTAGCCTATTGCAAATGTACACAAATGTATATGGGTTTTAATGCATTGCAGCAAATTTTAAGTCTTGAGCTTGCACTAATATATGAAAAAAAGATAAAAAAAAAACAGTTTTAATTCATAGCAGGAGAATTCTGTGAACTTAAAGACAGTTCACTTACTATTTAATGCAGTCAGCACTGTTGGAAAAAAACAGTTGAATTCAGGAACTACTGCAAAAAGGAACAGCCCTCTGTTAAAGCTTCCTTGTTAACTGATGTGTTTGTGTGCATTTTGTGTGATAAAAAAAAAAAATTAAATGCTTAACTCCTTCTGGTTTCTCAGGCACCTTTCGCTTTTTTTCACAGATTTTGTTTATCTTCTTCCCAGTGTGGTTATATATGATGTATTGTCATGTCATTTGGAGCTGGATTTTTTTTAATGAACATATGCTGACATCTGTTGGATGAAATTATTACTAATTGTTACATAAAATTCAAAAGTAAGTTGTATCTCAAATAGCAACTTAACAATGGTACTACCTAATCTCAGCCTGCTTTTGCATCTTCCAAGTATTTATATGTGGTACTTTAAACAGGTTTACCTGCCTAGATATATATGAATACATAAATGGTGTTGATGATTATAATAATAAAAATAATAATAATAATAATAAAAATAATAATAATAATAAGAAGAAGAAGAATAAGAATAAGAGGAATTAAATAACAATACTATTCTGGAGAGTGTGGACAGCATATAGAAAAACATAATATGCTGTATACAGATTTACAAATACTTGTATGTAAATTGTTGCCTGCACAGTCAATATCAGAATATCCTTTAGGAAACATGAAATATTTAATTCTCTGGGTGTTGAGGAACCCTGATTATCTACCTAGCTTTTTATGTCAATTACTGGGAAAACTTTAACAAAGTAGGAACCTTCAAAAAAGGACACAGATGCCGTTTCCTCAGGATGCTCCAAAATCCCATGCTACTCTCCAAAATTTTTTGCCTTTGCATCCCCGATTCTCCAATTTTCCTTCCTATGGAAAGTCCTGATGATGCTGGTGTGTTCTAATAATATGTAGCAGTGATGTAGTCAAGGTCTTGTAATCTGAGACAAAGATTGAGACCTTGTGATCCAAGACCAGCCCAGGAGAACCTGGACTAAACCTAGGAATCAGTGTTGTAGTTGAGTCCACACTTCCCAAGTGCAAGTCAGTGACCGAGCCACTCGAGTCCAAGTCTGAGTACTGGTACTTGAGGTTTGAGTCCAAGTTCACTGTCTAAAAGTCTGAGTCCTTTTGAGCCTGATTCCAAGCCTGAGTATTTAAAATATCTTAATTAAAACACTTTAAACTGGAAAATCAAGATTATCATGTAAATTTTGTCATGGATTACACATGATGTTAGTTTAATAGTTTAATTACATTTACTTCCCTAGAGTATATACCGTCTTGAATGTTTATTATTCTGTCAGTTGTTCATATATATGAGCAGGGATTGAAATACTTTGAAATTTTCACCATTCCAATGGAAAGGCATAAATATACTTACGCCTTTCCCCAGAAAATTTGCCATTCCGCTTAGGATACATCCTACCATCATATCAGCTTTTCAGTTACATTTCGCTCAGTGTAAACCTGATTCTGCCATCTTAAGTGCCATCCTGCACGCACACTAGCATGCAAAAAGAACTAAATGGTTTAAACAGTAAGACTGTCATATCAGAAACACGATTATGCAGGGGAAAAACAAGAAACTAAAGACCATTTTTATTGTAAAATATAAGGAGTCGGTGGAACACCCTCTGAAAAATTTTTATTTTTCGTTTTTCTCATTATGTTTGTTACTACCTATCAACTACTAATGTGGAAAACATCAAGGTGTTCACCTTTCAAGCTGATTGGTGCAAAATGAAAAATGCCTTTCCGTGCACTTGTTTGCCTGTCTGAGAAAGGCAGAAGGGTGTTATTATGAGCCCTGTATATGGGTCTGTAGTGTACACCCCATCTGAACGTCTAACTTTTTTAGACAGAGTCATTTTCCCTTAGACTTGAAATGGATATGGCCTGATATCTTGAGTCTGGACCTATGAGTCTGAGTACAAGTCAGAGTCCAGAACCCTTCAGTCAAAGTCTGAGTCCCTGAAATGTGGACATCATTCAAAAGTCCAAATCCTACATCACTGTAAGGAATCAAAGACCTCATGTTTTTATGTGTACTCAATTACATCAACCTCCTCATGCCACAGTCATTAATCCTTCAAAATATGTTATTTTGCTACCAGATGAACATATTAACAGACAGTGTGAACATGAAACTTCCTTTGTTGTGGAAAGTCAAAGTCAAACAGAGAGCAATTAAATCAAACATATATGGATGTTGTTGTTTAATTGTCATCAAACCTGAATTTCTGTTGTTATCATGATTGAGACATCATAGACAATGACTGAAATCAGGAAAAGTGGTGTGGAGACCAGTCTTGGGTCCTGGAGAAGACTGGTTTTTAAAAAAAAGTAACATCTCTGATGAATAGAAAGGCTGCCTGAGAAACTGATTTACTGTTGTTATACATCATAATCAGGGTTATAGCTAGACAAATTTGATTGCCGGCTAAATTTACAGACATTGGCGATGCAAGCAGCAATGGTCATTGCCAGTGGTCCAGGGGCCCCCCTTATGATAATGTCAGGTATTTACACTAGGTGCACACACTCTGAATATGTAAGCTTTATCTTTACATTGTTCTGTGTGTAACTATTATTTTAATGATTATTTTTGCTCTTGATTGATTCAGTTTTATAAACATACTTATGAGGTACAATTTTAATGCAGTTTGGGGAAATAACCAAAATGTAATTGCTGGTAGCTGGTTTTTGACAATCTTCAATATCTTTTGTGCCGGTTGGTTTGATGCACAAAATTAGCTTTGTGACGGCAGGCTACTGGTGCCAACTGGTGTGGCTATAACCCTGATCATAATACACATGAATATTTCCTTTAATGAACCTCTCTTGCTAATTACTGAATCAATAAACAATAATTTGCATACTTCTTTATTTTATCCAATGAGATTTAGCTGCTTCATTAACTCCTAGCTAATTCCTTTAGTGCCTTTACTGCAGCATTGATAAGGATGGGAACCTTAAAATAGACTGGGAGGAGTGGCGTGATTTCTTCACTCTCTATCCTGATAATTTGGAGGATCTAATACTCTTGTGGCGACACCATTTTGTGAGTAACTAATCCTCCAAGAATTTCTTTATTCATCCATTTCAAAATTCTTTCATCTTGTTCCTTTCATTGCTCAGCTGACTCATTTTGCTAAGCTTTAGTGATCACCCGTTGTCTTTTTTTAAAATACCTTTTGGAATTTCATATTGGGAACGTAACAATTATTTGTGAGACAGTTTTGGTTAAGATGTTAATGCAAACCTTTATCCTGGTCACATGTGACCTAATTACTGCTGGTCACAATTGTGAACTGTGTTATAATACTGTAAAATTGTGTAACTGTTCAGTTATGTCAGATGATATAAAACTATGTTAATCCAGTTCTGTTTAGATCAGTAAATGCAATCTTATAAATACATTTCAGGGTATTACCCTAAATGTAATATTAGCTATTGAAATACCTACTACATGCTAAGACCCAGTCATATACATTCTCAGCTAAGTGCCATGGCCATTGGTTTATTTTACTTGCAGAGCATTGCTTTTCTTTTTGCTTATGCATTATTGTTAGACATTCTAAATATTAGTGTTGCATGCCATAATCTAATAAAACAATGTGATTTCAGCATAATTTAACCTGATGACAGCTGTTTTATCTGCTTGTTGACTTTGAAGAATGATGTATTCCAGTGTTTTATCTGCATGTGCCTCATATGAGCTGTACATTTTATCATACCATTTCCATCATTCTAATATTTGACTCATGTAGTACATTGCTTATAGTTATAATAAATAAGTAAATAAGATTCCCTGTGTCTGCTTAAAACAAAGGCTGTATTTTGGAGTAAATACATTTATGTGCATTAACTAGACAATTAAATTAAAGCACCATGATTGTTAGCAGCACCATCTGGTGGTTATGTATGAAACTATTTTTTTCTGATAATTAAGAATCAAATTCCTGCTACATGCAGATTAGTTATTACAGTATACACCTGTGCAGTTCATCCAATTCCTCATAAGGATGTATAAAATAATTTTAAAAAATTTAATTAACATCTACTTCAAAGATACTGTATTTCATAAATTGAACACTTGGGGGTACTGATTTTAAATTGAGGTCCATGTAACTGTAAATACTATATAGTCTTATATTGACTTATGGAGCAGTATAAATATGCATTAAACCTCATTCACAATTTTAAGTTTTTAACATTTTTTCTTAAATTTATTTAAGTGAATTAATTATTTTGAAGTAAAAAATGAAAGAACATTACAAATATTCAGGATCATCAATGAAATGAAATTAAGAAGACCTTGTCGTCACTTCCTTAATTCATTTTAGACTATTCGTTAACTGTAGTCAGATATCATTTAAGTATCTTTCAAGAAGAAATTTGATGAAGCAGAAAAAGAGTTGCCAATTAACAGATCAGATGATCTACTTCAGGAGTAGCCAATGGATTTTACAATTTCCATCTTATTATAAGCATTTGTAGTGCTTGTATCTCACTTCTTACAAATAACATTCAGTCTTGCAGTAGATATACACCATGTGATTGAAAAGCATTTAAAACTTACAGCTCTTACTGATCACCTTGATCATAGTATATCTGCTAAATATAGAATAATCCACTGAATATGATTTGTTGGGTACATGGATCCTGCATGCCTCTGCTTTTTGTTCATCTTTGCATGTTGTTGTGTCATTTTGATTAATTATGATATATGGTGTTTCTTGTTCTACATTTATACTTAATTGAACATATTAAATTCCTTGAGTGTTGGTGATAGCTAGGCTATATTCATATACAGTCAAACCTGTTTATTGAGACCACTCTGGGGACTGGCCAAAAGTGGTCTTTATGTAAAAGTGGTTTTATTAGACCGGTCAGGTATAAACTATATGAATATATTCAGTTTACTCAAGTGTGGTCATAATAGACTCGTGGTCTCATAAGACAGGTAGTCTTTCAGACTGGTTCCATTGTATATGTATTACACATACATAATGACCATTATAGCATGTCGTTCCCAAGCCCCTCCCCAACTTCCTCCTATGTATCTATCTCTGGTGGCTGCATGCTAGCTATACTCATATTGCTTAATGTTTGTTGTGTTTTGTTGACTGGCTTCTTTTCACACCTTCCCTTTATTAAGCAATTACATGTATATTATTTATCTCTCAATGACCAACTAAAATACTATTACAAAATGAAAATAACACAGCACAAAATGACAAAAAAATCTGTAATTATTGGGACCTTTAATACCTTCTTTATGGATCACACACAGACACATACATGCAATGACTAAAATGGTCATTGCATATATGAAAATAATTAATATTACACAGTATTCATAGGCAAAGATAAATATATCACAGTAATTTAGTCCTAATGTTTACTGATGAGGGTGTAAATTAAGCATATTTGACTTTTGTATGTCAGTTGGTTGAGGCCAGGTGTAACTATCTGCAGCTTTCACTCACAGACAAGTGCACCTTTCAGGGGTTTCTCAGTGGTATGACCCAGCAATGGGGACAATACGCACCCAGGGCCCGCAGATGCAGTAGTCACTGGGCCTGGTTGACACCAGGATATAAAAATGAATGGAAGCGTGTGATACTGTCCTGTCACATAGTCCGAAACCAGAATGGAATTCTACAGATATACATAGTTAAGATAGCATTTAAAAAATGGAGGCCGTTACCTCCACCAAAAATATATATTGATAAAAAAAATAAAAAATCTCTTTCTGCAGTTATTCTTATGAACAATAAACAATGTACCTTAACAATATACAGTTATAAAAATATAACAATAACTTATGGGTTTCGCTTGATTCTCTGAGCTTGCACTTATCCATCGTGACATAATGCTAGGGGTCAAATGAAACAGTTATGCGTCATTATTTGATAGAACAAATGAACTTTTTTGTTTAATATTTATTATTCTCTTGAGGTCCATCAGCTTATGTTCTTTTTGGCTTATTCCTGAAGGACTTATAAGATATTTTTTAAATGTTTTGACAAATATCACTTCACTATTTGGTGTGTCATTTTGTTATATTTGTATAACACATGAATGAATTGCATCCATTGAAAAAGTTCTGTATTCTTTATTTTGAATATCAACTAGAAATATTTTTTAATAAAGTTAATAAAAATTTGCTCCCTCAGTTAGTGCCAAACATGAATGTGCTTGAGGTTTTATCTGTTTATACACATCTAGCAGTTTACAGTCTTATTTACTGTTAAGTTAAAAGAAACTTTTACTTTTTAATAACAAATCTTACATGCACCTCAGCTTATATTTATCTTTGATAGAATTTAATTCTGTCAAAAAATTCCAGCCAGGCAATTTTGTTATTTTACAAGCTAATTGGAAGAATTGAAGTTGCACTGGGTAAATTTTTCATATGCCATAGAAAAACCTCAGCTTGGAGATGACATAAATAACATGTTGTGGAAAGTCTTAGCTTGGGAATTTTTGTAAATGCCATATGTTGCAGAAAAGTCTCAGCCTGTGGACTTTAAAAATTACAAGCAATAGAGAAAGTGTTTGAAAGGGTATTTAATAAACTAAATGTAGTGAAAGAGCCTTATACAGGGATTTTTGAAAAAAAATAAATTGTTTTGAAAAGGTCTAAGTTAAGGGAAATATTGTGCTGCAGAAAATTCTTGACCAGAAGATGTTTGGTACATAGCATGCCATGAAGTGTGTTAGAGTATACAGAGTAAGTAACAAGGTAAGGCCTGACTAATGTTTGTTTATGACAGAATTGATCAGAACCAGAGCTTGTCCATTAGTTGGGAGGAGTGGAGAGACTATCTGGAGCTCCACCCTGACAGTCTGGAGGATATCTTGTTATCATGGAGGCATAGTCTTGTAAGTATTCTCACCAGATTGACCAATACCAGAACAGTATGGGAGAAAACCTTAATTTCCAACAGATTTATATATTCTTTTAAGTATCCTTGCCAGAATTACCCATATCAAAACCTTATCAGAAGACACCTGTATCCTCTGGAGTTATATATTCTTGATAGAATTCTCACCAGATGGACCAGTATCAAAATAGTATTGGATAATACCTTATCCTCTAGAATTATATATTATTGTAAGTTTCCATCCTAGATTGATCAATATCGGAACAGTATCAGATTTTACCCATATATTTAAATCTTATTCTTGTATCCCATAGACTTACATGCTTGAACTTAAGATTCAAATTTTAATACAGCATCAAAGTCGGCAACAGCCAAGGCCTACAAATACAATATATCTATCCATAAACATGTGCATGACACATCAGTAATGGTAATCTGTTGTTCTTGGGTCAAACAACTTGATGTCACAGGTTTATCGAGTGAAATCAAATAAGAGACTCTGTCATGAACCTTGCCATTGTCTCTTTTCATGTTTAAAATTTGAGATATGACTAAATTTGGTCTGTCCTTTTGATCTACCAGACCTGAATGGTTAGTTTCATTCATCACCAACAGGCACTAGATGTATGGCATAAGTCTGCCCTGAGACTTTATTCATCTGTTCATATAAACATCTATAATATGATAACAATGTATATCAGTTATAATTATATCAAATTATAATGTATATATATATATATTATATATATATATATCAATGATATATCAGCCCCATTCAGTGAAACCATAAATTGATGATACATGTACATAGAATATTGCTTCAAAATATTAGAAGGCTAAAATATTAGCAATATTTACAGGTCAAAGTTAATTACGTGTGTAAATATTATTTGCCAACTTGTGTTTTAAGCACATGTTAACCATTGAAATAAAAAACATGTATTATATGGGTCTTATAAGATATTATTATGAACTCATTATTGCCTGTATTCTTTGTTAAAAATGTTATTTCTAATCAAAAGATAGGATCAATTTCAATAAATAGATAGGTAAGCAACAATATTATAAAATAAGCCAAAAAACTGCAGTAATTTTATAAATGAGGTCACAACCCTTGGAAGCTTTTTACTAAGAGTAAAGTGCCTTTAAATAAGCATGAAAATTTATTTTAAAAAAATAAATAAAAAAAAAAAAGATTTTAGTATAAATCCAAACAGATAAACCAACTAGCAAACAAAAGGCCTTGAATGAAAACATAAACTTCTTGGCTAAGTTAATAATGTTTATTAATTGTGATACAGTACAACTTGTACATTTCAGTTAAAGTGCTCTCCTTACCTAGAACTCTTCATCAAGTATTAACATTACACTGCTACTGTCAAGGTCAAACCTGCATTCTCCTCATGCATAACCAACTGCATAACTTATCTTTAGCAGAGTTTGCTTGGTATCACACTGTTTAAGCAAAAGGAAGATGCAGTATATACGTATTGTGTAAGGAGTGTATATTGATATATGTGTATATGTATAATTAAGCTATTTGTACATTTGTGTATCTGCCTGTATAGAATCTGTCTGCGTGTATATGTATGCTTTTCATGTATTTGTGAGTTCACATGAATTCAGTGTAACATAAAAGAGATACTTGTACATCTAAATTGTAAATTTGGTCAAAATTTACTTTGAACAAAAGCGTATTTGTAAGAGTAAGCAAAGTCTCCAAAATCAACATAATTACAAGAAGACCACCTAATGTTGTAATTTTAAACAATATCATGAATAAATGACTATGATATTTATTTACAAAGTCCCATGAATGCATTTCTCAATTATCCATTGTCCAGTGTTTGTCTATACAAAAGGCTTAGAGCAAAGCATGGCTCCTATATTCATGTATCTCTATTTGTATTTTGTTCTCTTAAATTAATTTCCTTGATCTTTGGTATGCATGCATTCAGTATATATATCTATGATTTCTACACCTACTTCTGTTGGTTTTCCCATGTACCTGACATCTCTAATGTATTTGGTATATAAACTATCCTGATGTATATTCACACGCTGGTATATTGTGTAATATACAAATAACAAATTTTATTATTTTATCACTGTGACAAATGTGTGTGTAATATTTATAAGCAATAAACTATGGATGTATCAGAATAATCAGTAAGACAACTGAAATTACATTCTTACCTAAATTCCAAAATGTTAAAAAAAAAGAGAAAGAGATGCGTTAATTGTTTTAATATCAATTTGTACATGCACACACACATGTATTTACCACTGGTATACTCAATATATTGATATCAGTGGCCACAGGTGTCACATAATACATTGCAAAAATGATTTATTCATATATTCATTTATTTATGTATTCATATATTCAAATTTCCATGAATTTATATATTCATATATTCATAAATTACTTTCAGCTCTGGTAACATTTCTGACACAATGTCTTGCCTTGTAGATGATAGATATAGGTGAACAATTAACATGTCCACCAGAATTCACAGAAAAAGAGAAGGTGACAGGCAAATGGTGGCGCCAACTGGTGGCAGGAGGCATTGCTGGTGCTATTTCACGTACGGCAACTGCACCGTTAGACCGTCTCAAGGTCCTTTTACAGGTAAAGAGACATTATATTTTTTTTCTTTGTTTATAAGGTTAGCTCTATCACCTGTAGGTGGCACTGTGTATCCACATAGGATGAAGTTTAATAATATCAAACAGTTTAATAATATCAAACAAGAATGATATATTATCATTGAGCCTACTCTATTTCCATGAAACTCACCTTAACTACTCACCAATAGGTCCCCCCCACCTCTTTGAATTTTATTATAGGCAAAATCATGCATATTTAATGAGATCAGAGGTCACAAGGCTACTTTGTGGTGTTGCCGGGATAACTTATCAGGATTATGATGGATTTTAATGAAACTCAACAGAAATATAAACCAAGATAATATCTCATGATCAATTCCCGGCAAAATCCATTTTTTAGTGAACCTGTGAGCTTATGCAATGGCGCAAGTCCGTCCATCGTCAGCCGTCCGCCGTCCAGGGTTTGCTTTCCGCCGTCCATGGCTGTAAGTCAGAAACCGTTGGAGCTAGCAGCTCCAAATTACATGTAAGAATTAGTCACATGTGAAACTTGGTGCCCTGGAGCTTTTTTTTGGGTATCTGCATTTATTTAGATTTTATAGAGAAAAGCTTAAAAACCTTTAAAAATCTTCTTCTCTGAAACTGTTAGCCAAATTGTCCAATAGTTCACAGAAATGATCCCTGGAACAATCTCTCTCAAGTTTGTTCGAATGATTCCAGTTCGGAGATTTTTGGCCGAGTTACGGGAGGTTGAACTTAGTCATCTGTCCAAATAACACACTAAAATTAATATCCCAGAAACAGCTAAAGCTGTTAATACCAAATTTTATACCAATGTTTGTCACATATGTCATATTTGATTTTGAGGTATTGGTGGCGCCACCTACATTGATGTGTTTTATACAATCGAAAATGTAATTTTAAACTCTTCTTGCTTATACACTGATTTATGATGAAACTGTTAAGCTGATCGGTTTAAACTTTACAAGAATCATTCTATGGTAGGGTTCTGCCAGTTTTATAAGAATAGATTGGGTAAATACAGTTTTGAAAAAAACATTGTAGCCAATTGAAAAAGGCTTTCTGTATTTGAAAACAGATTTGACAACATGCTGAGTTTCAGCATCATAGTCAAGAGGTCACTCAGTACAAACAGGTGGGGTCCAGACATCACCATGGCAACTGACCTGGCTCTGGGGGGTGTCTAGACAATGTGTCTAGACGTCTAGACACAGCGTCTAGAAGTCTAGACACAATGTTTAGATGCAGAATTCCCAGATTTTTGGAATTATATCTTTCAGCTGTTTGAAAAAACTTGGTTAGCATTTTAAGTGAATTGGGTTTATCATCAGGTCACATGTGAACTGCTGCACCCTCATTTTTGGTTGACCTCTGACCTTTTTTTGCTGCCCAGCATCCATTTGTGCGTCTGTTTGCACACATAAACCCGCATATCTCGGGAACAGTTTGACCGATCAGGCTAAAAATTTTGCACAAATGTAGCCCTTTGATAGCTTTATAACATACACAAAAAATGGTGGCGCCACCTGCAACCATTTTTGCACAGCGTCCATCTGTTCATCTGCCTTGGGATAATATCACTCATATCTCAGCAGTGGTTTGACTTATCCACCTGAAATTTTGCAAGTTTATATATCCTGGACAATTTTCTCGATTTTATGACAGGTGGCGCCACCCACATTCACGTTAACTCTGCAGACATCCAAGCTCATAACTCGGGAACCGTTTGACCGATTGGGCCAACATTTTGCATGTGTATAGATCTCACATAGCTCTTCATCATAGGCAAAACTGGTGGCGCCACCTGCAACCACTTATGCACAGCGTCCATCTGTTCATCCGCCTTGGGATAAAATCACTCATATCTCAGCAGTGGTTTGACATATCCACCTGAAATTTTGCAGGTTTATACATCCTGGACAATTTTCTTGATTTTATGACAAGTGGCGCCACCTTCATTTATGTTTACTCTGCAGACATCCAAGCTCATATCTCGGGAACAGTTTGACCAATCAGGCTTAAAACTTTGCACAAATGTAGCCCTTTGATAGCTTTATAACACATACTAAAAATGGTGGCGCCACCTGCAACCACTTATGCACAGCGTCTATCTGTTCATCTGCCTTGGGATAAAATCACTCATATCTCAGCAGTGGTTTGACTTATCCACCTTAAATTTTGCAGGTTTATACATCCTGGACAATTTTCTCGATTTATGACAGGTGGCACCACCTACATTCACGTTTATGCTGCAGACATCCATGCTAATATGCAACACACCTCACTCTATTCCCCTTGCCAATTAATCCATGCCTTGCTTCACCCGTTCCAATCTGATTTCTGCGGATACACATAGTCGCTTGTCGACTACCCATATTCTAGTTTTAAAATGCCCTAGTCTGAAACTTACAGGTCCGAAGTGTCCATTTTGCTGAAATCATAATGACTAAGGTAGATATGCAGGACTTAAAAGGATCAATATTAAATTTAAAAAAAAAACACCATTCATACTCCCAAACTTTGCACAGGTAAGCATTAGGCCTGTAGGCCTTGTTTTTTTTTATATGAGGTCAGAGGTCACCAGACTTTGGTGGTACAGTGATGGATATCCATAAAACTCACTATAAATATCAACCAGTACAGTTTCTCACTTGACTTTTATTCTCGGCAAAATTTGAGCATATTGAATCAGGTCAGAGGTTACAAGACATAAGTCAGGTGTATTATGCATGTTTGCAGTGCTCTGGTTTATACATGGGGCTAAGTATACTCCGGTAATCATAACCTGTTGCTGAGACAATAAATAAACCCCTGTGATTCTATCAAGATTATACTGCAGTCCTTTGAGGCACAGATGGAGTTTGAACGGGCTATAGATTTATATAGTTCTAGGTCATCACAAGTTTAGTAAACATTATGAAATCACAATTGTAATAATAGTAGTAGGCCCACTGCTGGGCTTATGTCCAGTATTAAGTGTTGTTGCTACAGGCCCCAGTATTCTCACCACTTTACAATGTTTGTTGTACCTCAGCTTGATAATAGTTATACAATTTGTTATAGTTCAGACTTAAAGTGATTTGATTTAAAAGCAACTTGCATACAAAAGTGTGTAACGATTATTTGTCCCGTCCCTGTAAGTGGAAGTTTATATCAAACTAATGGAAAATGTTCGTGTGTCTATGATCAAATAATTATTTTAAACACTGCATTTTTCTTATTTATGTTTCAAAAGATGGATTTATTACTTATTTTACAATAGTGTATCCTTACAGTGAAATAATCTTGAGTAAAATAATCTTCAAATTTCATTTATAATAATATGACTAAAACCAAGAAAGATGTGCCACAGTGAGTCACTACAGCATATTTGGGAATACACTGCTTTTGGAAGTATAATATCATATCTTAGACAATGTATACATCAGTGGAATATTGGTATGTATCTCGAATAGGAATATGCTCATCTGGAGTTGTAAAAGGTGTAAATGAAAAACATGCATATAAATTTTCCTCTTGGAATTCGAGAACTTTTACAGATGATGATATGTGAGGTTTGACCAGTTAAAGCTTGAAGTATGTAATGTAAAGAAGGGTAATATCTTATGTCTCTGGCAGGTTCATGGCAGCCACAAGCAAATCAGTATCGTTGGTGGGTTCCAACATATGATAAAAGAAGGTGGTATGATGTCACTGTGGCGAGGAAATGGCACCAATGTCATCAAAATCGCTCCGGAAACAGGGATCAAGTTCATGGCCTATGAGCAGGTATGAAGCTTGAATTTCAAATTCTTTAGGTCGAGGTAACCGCCTCCATATTTTAGCTCAGTTGATTGAAAGTCATCTGAGATATAGCGATCACTCTTCGTCTGTTGTCTGTCCGTCTGTAATGTTGTCAGTTAACAAGGTACAAATTGTAACTGCTGGACCTAGAAACCTCCAACTGAACTCTCGTATAGGTCCATAAAAGGTCTCTCTTGATACCTGGAATTAGGTCAGTGCGACCTATATTCTTCAAGCTATGGGGCTCTAAATGACATAAAAAAATAATAAAAAATTTGACGCAAAGGCTGAGTATCTGAATAACTAATGCATTGATTGCGGTGATTCTTTGCATGCATATTAATCATGGAGTGTTTCATCAGTTCCAGCAGACTGATGGGGCCACCTGTATTTTATCAAAATTTTATACTTTTTTTTAGCTCAGCTGACTGTAAGTCAACTGATTTATAGGAATGGCGCTTTGTCCGTCGTCCAGCCGGCCGTCCAGCCGTCCGGCCGTCCTTTGGCAAGGCACAAATTGTAACTGCTGGTCCTAGAAACTTCTAAGTTAACATCGAAATAGATCAATGAAAAATCTCCTTGGAAACCTGAAATTAGGTCACTGTGACCTATATCCTCCGAGCTATGGGGCTTGAAAGTACCCCTCAGAATAATCAAAAATATAATACAAAACCTCCAATATCTTGATAATTAATGCATAGATTGTCATGAATCTTGCCTTGAATATTGACCATGACTAGTTTTGTCAGTTCCCGAAAAGAGGTGGCGCCACCTGTATTTTTTGTCATTTCAACGAATAATTTTTTATTTTTTTACTATATTTTTTTACTACATGTCAGTTTCTCAGCTGTAATTACATTTAGGGTCCCAAAACCTGGTGTGTTTATTGATCAGAAGTGGATGCCATATAGTAATCACTTTGTCTGTCTGTCTGGTCGTCTGTCTGTCTGTCAATCTGTCCATCCACACAAATTTGTTTCCAGGTGATAACTCCAGGTTGTATTCACACATGGATTTCAAACTTGACTTACATATGGCCCACTACTAAAGCAAGAACCTAAATGATTTATGGGTCACGAGGTCAAAGGTCAAGGTCACAGGACTCACTTATTTAAAAAGATTATTGCTGCATTTTAAGCCAAGCTTTTCATCCCAAACTTTTTATTTTGCGTATTTAGCTGACTTGCGAGTATGGGGAGAGAATAAATGAATTTGGGGTCACATGGTCAAAGGTCAAGGTCACAGGGGCCATCTGTTCACAAATAAGTTTCCAGATGATAACTCCAGTTAAGTTTGACATATTGGTTTCAAATGTAACTTATATATGACTCACCACTAAAGTAAGAACCGTGTCTATTTAGGGGTCCAACGGTCAAAGATTAAGGTCATAGGACTCATTTCTTTAAAAAGAATGCATATGCATTTGAAGCCAAACTTTTCATTGCAAACCTTCCATATCCAAGATGTTGCTAATCTGCCAATAGGGAAAGATTCTGTTCAATTTTGGGGTCATGAGGTCAAAGGTCATGGTCACAGTACCCACTTATTTAGGAAGATTGTGGATGTATTTTAAGCCAAACTTTTCATCCCAATCCTTCCATCTTGCACATATAGCTGAGCTACCAATAGGGGAAGAACCTGATTGATTTGGGGGTCACAGGGTCAAAGGTCATGGTCACAGGGGCCCATCTGTCCACATATTTGTTTCTGGATGATAACTCCAGTTTGGATTGACATTTTGGTTTCAATTTTGACTTATATATGACCCACCAATAATGTAATAACCCTTTTGATTTTGGGGTCATAAGGTCAAAGGTCAAGGTCACAGGACCTACTTTCTTCAAAAGATTGTTGATGTATTTTTATCCAAACTTTCTGTCTCAAACCTACTATCTTCCAGATGGTGCTCACCTGCCAATAGTGGAAGTAACTTATAGATTTTGGGTCCAAAGGTCAAGGTCTAAGCCCATATCCATCCATTCACAAATTAGTTTATGGGTGATAAATCCAGTTTGGGTAGACAGATTTGCTTCAGAATTGATCACAGGACCCCCTTTTTGAAAAAGCTCAAAAACATATCCTTATAGACAAATTCAGCTGAGCATCGAGACACATGGGTCCCTAGATTACAATATAAATTGACCAAAATTTACTTTTAGCTGAAGAAAGTAATCACTGATGGATCCACCAAGAACATCACGCCAGGGGAGAGGTTTATCGCTGGAGCTTTTGCTGGGGCTATCGCACAAACAACTATCTACCCGATGGAGGTTCGTCAAATAGCCACAGGCTCTCTCAGTCATTCCTGTAGTCACAGTAGGAATCATTCTTGCCACACTCTGCTCATGTTCTATATCTCCGTTTATTTTTACCTCTGCTTTGTATAGCAAGGTGGACTTTTGTTTCCCAGTGCCAGAACTTAAGGAACCACATATTTCATTAGAAGAACTGAACTCTAAGAGTGACGGCAATTGAAAAGCTAAGGGAGATGACTTATGATTGATGATTAGTCCATTTATTTATGTATACCTTTATATTACCATGAGATCAGCTATATAGAACTATACCTAAAATATTGACAGAGTAAACTAAGTCTGATTTCTAAAGAAAAGTTAGGTAATGGCCAGATTGTTGGCACTTATTTTATTTTCATGCTGTGTGCAGTTTTCATGCTATTTTGTGCACCATCTTTCTTAGGCCAAAAAAACGTAAAGGTATGGTTCTTAGGCACTGCCTGCCTCAATTTTAACCCCCCGCATCAAACATTTTTATTTTGATTTTCATCTTTAAGGAAGATAAACTAATATAATTTTGATAAGTTTTCCTTTGTTACGTAGTGCTTTTACCTGTTTAGCAAAAACTTTGTTATTATCATGCTTATCCTTGATTATATGACATTTTTATCGAAACATACAAAAAAGGGTAAAAAAAATCGCATGCCCTCATCTCCAACAAAACGTATTAGAATATATATCTGTTAATATGACTTCTTTTGATTTACATACAAAATCTTTTGTTATAGGATTTTTATGAAAGAAATAATATGCTTCTTCTTTGTTTGTTGTGTATGATATTTTTTATGTAAAAAATTGGGCTTTAGATTTTTGTTGTGTTTTATGTTATTTATCAAATCCTGTAGATTTGAATTTCTTGACCTTTCAGGTAATCAAGACCAAACTTGCCGTTGGAAAAACTGGTGAATATCGGGGAATTTTAGACTGCGGGATGAAAACCATGAAGAAGTATGGACTACGAGCCATGTACCGAGGTTATGTGCCTAACCTTATTGGCATCATCCCGTATGCCGGCATCGATCTTACAGTGTATGAGGTAACCCTATGTACATGTACCTGGGGTTTATTTTTAGTATATGAATTTTTAGGTCACTTTCTTATTGCAGATAGGATTATTTTGTCATCCATATGCCTCTAAATATATATTGTATTGTTCTTGCTGACAGCATCACAAGTTACTAATTGGTCAATTTAAGTTTATATTTTACTAGCTGATAGACCCGGTATACCCGGCTTGTTACCAGGGTTAGGGAGATTTATTAACTGAGATGTGAAATTTTGGCTCATTTTTAGCTCAGCTGATTGAAAGTCATCTGAGCTATAGCGATCACTCTTTGTCCGTCGTCCGTCTGTCCGTCCGTTAACCAGGCACAAATCGTAACCGCTGAACCTAGAACCTTGTAACTTGGGATTCTGAGAGGTCCATGAAAAATCTCCTTGGAAACCAGAAATTAGGTCTCTGTTACCCATATCCTTCGAGCTATGGGGCCCCAAAGTACCCCCCAGAAAAGTCAAAAATTTCATACAAAAACTTCAATATCTCATTAACTACTTGACTGATGGTCATGATTTTTGGCATACATATTGATCATGAGATGTTCCATCACTTCCTGCAGACTGGTGGCCCCACCTGTATTTTTCGATTTTTTACAAATTTTTTTCTCTATTTTTGAGACCTTTAAAAATATGAACATCTGTTAACAAGGCACAAATTGTAAAGCCTAGACCTAGAATCTTAATTCTTGATACACTGAGAGGTCCATGAAAAATCTCCTTGGAAACCAGAAATTAGGTCTCTGTTACCCATATCCTTTGAGCTATGGGGCCCCAAAGTAACCCCAAGAATTGTAAAAAATTTCATACAAAAACTTCATTATCTCAATAACTACAACACTGATGGTCATGATTTTTGGCATACTTATTGATCATGAGATGTTCCATAAGTTCCTGCAGACTGGTGGCGCCACCTGTATTTTTCGATTTTTTTACAATTTTTTCCTCTATTTTTGAGACGTTTAAAGATGCTGTCATCTGGTAATGTGGCACAAATCATAACCGCTGGACCTAGAATCTTCATTCTCGACACACTGAGAAACCTATTAAAAGTCTCCGTGGAAACCATAAATTAGATCTCTGTTACCCATATCCTTCGAGCTATGGGGCCCCAAAGTACCCCCCAGAAAGGTCAAAAATTTCATACAAAAACCTCAATATCTCATAACTACTTGACTGATGGTCATGATTTTTGGCATACGTATTGATCATGAGATGTTCCATCACTTCCTGCAGACTGGTGGCGCCACCTGAATTTTTCGATTTTTTATGAATTTAAAAATGTGAACAGCTGTTAACAGAGCACAAATCATAAAGACTGGACCTAGAATCTTCATTCTTGACACACTGAGAGGTCCATAAAAAGTCTGCATGGAAACCTGAAATAAGGTCTCTGTTACCCATATCCTTTGAGCTATGGGGGGCTCCCAATAACCCCCCAGAATAATGGAAAATTTGATAAAAACAAACTGCAACATCTCAATAACTACAACACTGATGGTCATGATTTTTGGCATACATATTGATCAAGAGGTGTTTCATCAGTACCTGCAGACTGGTGGTGCCACCTGTATTTTTTCAAATTTTCACAATTTTTTTTTCTCTATTTTTGAGACCTTTCAGGATGTAGTTATCTGTCAACAGGGTACAAATCGTAAGGACTGGACCTAGAATCTTCATTGTTGACACACAGGGAGACCCATGATAAGTCTCCATGGACACCTGAAATAAGGTCTCTGTCACCCATATCCTTTGATATGGCACTCCAAAGTACAGCTCAGAATAATGGAAAATTTGATACAAAAGCTGAAGTATCTGAACAACTAATGCAGAGATCACCATAATTGTTTTCATGGATATTGATCATGGAGTGTTTCATCAGTTTCTGCAGACTGGTGGCACCACCTGTATTTGTTCGGGTCTTTTTACGAATTTTTTCTCTATTTTTGAGACCTTTAAAGTTATGAACATCTGTTAACAGGGCACAAATCATTAAAACTGGACCTAGAATCTTCATTCTTGACACACAGGGAGACCCATGAAAAGTCTCCATGGAAACCTGAAATTAGGTCTCTGTTACCCATATTCTTTAAGCTGTATGGCTCCAAATTACCCCCCAGAATAATTGAAAATTTGATACAAAAACTGCAGTATCTCAATTACTACAACACTGATGGTCATGATTTTCGGCATACATATTGATCATGACCTGTTCCATCAGTTTCTGCAGACTGGGTGCGCCACCTCTATTTTTTTCAAATTTTTACGATTTTTTTTCTCTTTTTTTGATACCTTTAAAGATGTGGTTATCTGTCAACAGGGTACAAATCGCAACAACTGGACCTAGAATCTTCATTCTTGTCATGCAAGAAGGCCCATGAAAAGTGCCTGTGGAAACTTAAAATTAGGTCTCTGTTACCCATATCCTTCAAGCTATAGGACTCCGAAGTATCCCTCAGAATAATGGAAAATTTGATACAAAAGCTGAAGTATCTGAACAACTAATGGGAAGATCACCATGATTCTTTGCATGGATATTGATGTTTGTAAGTGTTTTTATTAGTTTCTGCAGACTGGTGGAGCCACCTGTATTTTTGTACCCGCCAAAACAAAGTTTTGTGGATACTATGTTTTTGACCGGGTTCCTCCGCCGTTGCCCGTTCGTTTCCAGAGAGCTCCTCTGGGACTTGATTTTATCAGCTTTCCAAGCTCATATCTCAGGAACCGTTTGACTGATCAGGAAATAAAATTTATACTAATGTAGCCCTTGGATAGCTCTATAACATACACAAAAAATGGTGGCGCCACCTGTAACCATGTTTGCACAGTGTCCATCTGTTCATCTGCCTTTGGTTAAAATCACTCATATCTCTACAGTGAATTGACTAATTCACCTGAAATTCAGCATGCGTATGCATCCTGGATAGCTTTCTTGATTTTATGACAGGTGGCGCCACCTACATTCTCATTCAAGCTGATGACATCCAAGCTCATATTTCGGGAGCCGTTTGACCGATCGAGCCAAAATTTTGCATGTATATAGATCTAACATAGCTCTTTATCATACGCTAAACTGGTGGCCCCACTGTTTGTCTGCCGTGCAATAATGTCACTCATATCTCAGCAGTGGTTTGACATATCTACCTAAAATTTTGCAGTTTTATACATCCTGGATAGCTTTCTTGATTTTATGACAGGTGGCACCACCTACATTCACGTTCACGCTGATGACATCCAAGCTGGATAGCTTTCTAGGTCTTTATCATACACAAAACTGGAGGGGCCAGCTGCAACCATTTTTGCACATTTTGCACAGCGTCTGTCTGTTGGTCTGCCGTGGCCTAAAATCACTCATTTCTCTGTAGTGGTTTGACATAACTGCCTAAAATTTTGCAGGTTTATACATCCTGGATAGCTTTCTTGATTTTATGACAGGTGGCGCCTCCTACATTCTAGTTAACGCTGCACACATCCAAGCTAATATCTCAGGAACCATTTGACCGATTGGGCCAAAATTGTGCTTGTGTTTAGATCTCACATAGGTCTTTATCATACACAAAACTGCAACCATTTTTGCACAGCGTCTGTCTGTTTGTCTGCCGTGGGCTAAAATCACTCATATCCATGTAGTGGTTTGACTTTTCTGCCTAAAATTTTGCATATGTATACAACTTGGACAGCTTTCTGGATTTGTGGTAGGTTGCACAACCTACATACACATTTAGGCTGCAGACATCCATGCTAATATGCAACATACCTCACTCTGTTTCCCCTTGCCACTCAATCCATGCCTCACTTCACTCTGATTTTGGCAGATACACGTAGTCACTTGTCGGCTACCCCTATTCTAGTTTTTAAAGTTTACACATTTTTTCTCTATTTTTCAGATATATAAATACAGACTAAATCTTGGCCTGTTGGTTAATCTGTTTGATGCTTCAGTTGAATGGGTATCTACCATTCTGATGATAAAATTTCCTTTTTTGAATCTCTTCCCAGTCAGCTGAGCATCATGACCCATGGGTCACTTGTTTTTTATTCTAAAAGTTAACAGAAAATATAGGTTTTCAGTGGGAAACTGTCTCCATAAGATATGTATAAACATTTTGGCACGACTGAAGAATAACTCGCGCACCTCTCTGAGGCACAACACTTCTGTGAACAGAAAACGTTTCTAGGTACAGCTGCTTGTATCTTAATTTTGCCACTTACTTTTAAATTACATGAATCCTTAACATCATACCATCCATCCGTATAAACTCATAACCTGGTGGAGACAGTGCGTGAGTGATCCTGAAGTCGCTCCAACATTTTTAACATTTATTTTGTGGTTCTGTCCTCGTGGCAAGAAATTTATAGCCCGGTATGTTTACCTTGATGACCTGGCCAGTGATGGTGTTGACATTGTGAACTGGAATGAGACGCGGGGCCATTCAGGTTTTCGATGATATTTGACTGGATTCTATCGGTGGACGTACAAAGATTATAGGTTGATGTGAGGAACACATGAAAGACTTATTAAATGTACGTTGCAAGGAAACTGTTCCTAAAGAAAGAAACAGAAATATGCATACCTCGTAAGTAGCAGAAACGGACCCAACGGGACTCCATGCAGAGGGTCCGTATTTATTTTCAACCGCCGCAATTTTTTTTTTCATCGTATTAGACAAATTTTGAGGCCTGAAACCCCCGACACCACCCCAGCCCTGTTCCTGAAATTGGGACCTTGAATAAGGTTTTGTCATTAATCCTCCTGGGTTGAACCCGCCATTTCTTAAAGCAAGAAACATGTGTTTTTCTCTTTTACTGACCACGCACGTGGGTCAAATCCCTCATTGAAAGCAAGCGTTATTCATATGAACAATAGTCCTTAGTGTTAGAGGTTAAGTGACCACGATGCACTCATTCCGGTGATTGCCGAAGGCAGTTCGGCTGTACTCGGTAGAAAAACGGAAAAATCACTCAAAATTATATGTATATTAGAAATTATTTATTTTTATATCGCCTATGTCACAGCGGGGATAATAACCTTTGTACACAGCGCGGTAATAGAGAACACTGCGAACAAACGTTAACCAAATTCTTTTTATAAGTATTAGATATCATATAGAAAAGATGGAATATATGCATTGGTTCTGAAGAAATAAATATAATACTATCAGCAGGATGAGTTTTATACTGGCCTACTGAAGATATTTTTTTTTCTATAATGTCAACAGAATCTGATTCTAGTCTTATGTAAGATTTAATTATATATAGAAACAAAGAAAAAAGACTTGTTTTACACTTTGTAAATTAATGATAGATATACAGATCTGGCACAACCGTGTTCATATATGTTTAGTGTGCTGTTTGCTCAGTAGATGGCAGTATCATCAGACAAGCTTGAAGAACACCTGTACAATTTTATTATGATTATCTCTTTGCATGTGGCTAATTTAAACTTTCTTGAATCATCTCTGTCACTTAATATAGTTTTTTAGTAATAGTCACTTCCCATCACTATGAAAAGGTGGCTTTTCTCTTACCTATCCAGCCCTCCATTAACACTCACACAACTAGTCTCTGTATACCTTACCTTCCCAGTCCTCAATAAAACACTCACACAACTATTCTCTCTATGCCTTACTCACCTAGCCCTCTGTAAACACACACACCACTCAGTCGCAGTTTACCTTACCTACCTAGCCCTCCATAAACACACAACACCCAGTCTCTATATACCTTTTCATTATCCCATGCCTAGTCTTTATAAATTAAAGCCAGCCAATCACCCAACGTTTCTATATTTATGTGATTTCTGGTTTAAGCTATGTTTCCACTTGTCTGGATATGGGTACGGATACGTTTCAAATGTCCCAGTTGTACGTTTGCAGTGAAATCCTTGTATAGGGCATGGTCTGTGCTGTCTGTCTAACTGGAAACATTCCTTATATTTTATCATTTTTCTGTTCCAACTGTATCCAGGACCCTATTGTGTCTGTGTCCTTGTCTGGACAAGTGGAAACACAACCTTACTCTCTGGACATATTAATGAACTCTATAGGTAATTCCTTAAATGTTCTTATAATGTCTATATATCTACAAATTATTAATAAACATAGAAATGTTGACAAATGGAAAAACCATGTAACTATGATAGTAGGTTGCATATGTGCAAAAATTTAATGGTCACTCTTTGCAAAACTCTGGTTTGTCTCACATGCTGCCAGAGGGTACCCCACATGTTATAAACAAGTGGATATAAATAAAACAAACAGCCTGTGTGCAGTGGGAATTGGATATAAGAATAGGCCCCTTTAATGTATATGTATGTATGTCTGTTCATTCAGTAGTGGGATGCATTATATGTCCCAGCTCCAACGTTAACAATAAATTCTCCATCTTCTTTTTGCTCAGACACTGAAGATGAATTACATCAACAGTCACCCTGACAACAAGGATCCTGGGACACTTGTTCTGCTGGGATGTGGTACTCTGAGTAGTACATGTGGTCAGCTTTCTGCGTACCCCCTAGCTCTCATACGCACCAAGTTACAGGCCGCAGGTGAGTCCATTAGGTGTACGGCAAAAGTAAAAAAAAATATATTAAAGCCAGCCATTCACCTACCTGTTCTATAGAATTTATTTGATTTCTGGTGTAGTCTAAAATATAAATGAACTCCAGGCAACTTCTGCTAAGTAAGGTTCTTATAACTGCGTTTTGACAGATGTATTAGCATTTATAGAGCCTTGGCCTCAATATCAGTACTTATGCCATTTCTTGTTTACATTTGCCTAGTTTCTATGCCAATAGATTTTTTTCTGCACTATGGTCTATTTTTATTAGTCCTTTCTTCATATGAACTGAAACCATATGGAAAAATCCATTTTATGATTCATTTGTATTTTCTTTTTATCGCCATAGCAACAAAAGAAGCTCGGGCCGGCATGGTACCTCTGGCTGTTAGCATCATGAAGAATGAAGGGCCTCTCGGGTTTTATCGAGGAATTCTCCCAAACTTCATGAAAGTCCTACCAGCCGTCAGCATAAGTTATGTCATGTATGAAAAAGCCAAAAAATACCTGAACTTAGCATAGTAAGAAAATACATGCTAACACACAAGTTGATTTTTTTTGTACCTAGTTAAAGATAGGCTTGTCATTTTTATGATACTTTTATATTAAATGAGCTATAATTCTTGATAGCTCCATGTAATGTGATGTTAAACATTGAAACCTTTTTGAGAACCCTATATATATGCCAGGGTGAATTATAACCCATATCTTTTTTTACCTGAATGTCTTTATGTTTTAGTATTGTTTACTGTTTACCTTGTTTTCTATTCACTTCAAGCTTTGTTGTCCCAGCAACAGCATTGTATATAAAAACACTGCTCAGATTCACTGCTGATAAAAAAAAAATGAAATATTTTAAACATGCACCAGTTGATGCTGATATGTGGTGCATGATGTATTAATTTGAGTCAAAACAGTGGATGTAGTGAGGGTTTGTATGAAACTGCACAAAATGTTTTGTGATATTTATGAAGCCTCAGTGATACAGTAGCAAACAGGCAGCCATTCAATCAAAGGTTACTGAAACACCCAAAACACAATATGTTTTGTGATATTTCTGAAGCTCCAGTGATGCAGTGAGAAGCAGACAGCCATTCAATCAAAGGTATTTGAAACGCCCAAAACACAATATGTTTTGTGATATTTCTGAAGCCCCAGTATCATACAGTGACAAGCAGACAGCCATTCAATCAAAGGGTTGCTTAAACACCCAAAACACAAAATATTTTGTGATATTTCTGAGACTCCGGTGATGCATTGAGAAGCAGACAGCCATTCAGTGAAGGGACCAAACACCAAAAACACCAGATTTTTGGTACCTGTGACAAAAAAAACAAAATAACACTTAAAATAAGAAATTAAAAACTTACATCCAATGACAAATAACCACCTCTTGAATATATCGATGGAAAGTTAAATGCAGGTGTTATGAACATCCAAAACATCATTCACATGCTAAGCTTGATATCCACCAGGTTGCAGTGTTGTAATTTGATAAGTGGATACCAGGTTTGCTTGTGAATTTCACTTTATTTAATAAGGTTTTTTAATCACAGATGCCTGTTGTTTTGGATGATTTGGTGGTCCATAAAAATGTGTACAGAGATCAGTAATATTCAGAGAAATTGGTCTGTCTGCATTCAGAGTTTTAAGCACATTAATTAAACATAGGTAGAAGACTGACTTAAACAGCTTCTGTTCAAGATTGAGCATTGAGAATGTTGACAGGTCTAGAAATGGCTTTGTGAACACTCACAGTCCAGGCCAGTGAGTACTACTGATGTAATTCTTAGCATAAATATAATATTAAACCATGAATTCACTAACATTCACAGACATCTATTGTTTTTGTAGTCATCTTAGTCACAATTCAGTTCAAGTCAATTGTTGTGAATTATTTTAATGAATTTCCCTACTTTGACTACTCAGTGGTTCTAATTCCACTAGGGTATGGGATATCCTGATCAGCTTATATTAACTCTCAATTAACGGTCCTTTTTTGTCATTGCCATGAAACAGAGGCACTTTATCACTGTGGCCCTTCTTTGTGCTGTCTCTTCTTGTACCATGTTTTTGAGAAACCTTACTCTGACAAGCCCCTTTTGCCATCTATTTCTTGAATTATGATCAAGGCAGTTGATCTGATAGAATGACTCTTGTATGCTCTTTGTACTCACAGAACAAAGTCTGTTGAAAAATCTGTAGCTAAATTTAGAAGAACAGTCTTGCAATGCCAGTTTGTCATCAAGAAGTTGACCAGTCACGAAAAAGGCTTGTAAACATATCCAGTTTTTGGTGCATGTGTTCTTGTTATTATGGTATGTGAGCAAATTTGACTACTGCCCACTATTTACTTTTATTCTGTTGGATTTGATGGGTGATCATGATTTCAGACCCATCATTTCATGGATAGCTGGCAGAGTGGCTCAACAGAGCAAGGTCTGTTGGAGCATAGCTCAGGCATTCTTGCTTCTGGGAAGATGTTATCAAGCTTGGTCACCTTGACAATGCTCATTTCATCACCTTGACCAGAATATTTTTAACAAGACAACCACGCAGACGTGATCATTGGAATCATCCATTGTTATGATATGATGAATGATTGCACTTTTGATTACCTCTTAACCACATCAGTGCAAACTGTGTAAATGCCCAGACTGGTGCCCATGTTATAATTTACATTGATGGACTGCCATGTCATCACAGCCAGAGTCTAGAATTCAGGCTGCTGTTCAGGACTGTTATATCACTGTGACCAGGGCCTGTGTTATGGTTTGGATTGTTCAGACCAGAGACATACCAGTTAAGTGTCCACATATCACTAGGATTAACTACTATGTTATCACTGAGTTGGTGCTTACTGTGTTAATACAGATCTTGGTGCCTATGTTTTCACAGAAATAAGCTAATGTGTGGTCACAGATTAGTAAGTTACGTACGTTATAATACACGTCACTGTGATATTGGCTTGTCTTTTGCTTTTCAGTTAATTTACTACTGCTGCACAGTAATATCTGTGCATATGTTAACTAGGTGCTTGTTCTATATACATTTTACCATTCTGGTTACTTGGTTTATTGATATTGATATGCACTTTCTGGAGTATAGTTGACTTTGACTCCCGATTAGCTCCAACTTTAACTCTTATTCAGCAGTTTTGTTGGTTTTGGGAATGAGCCGTATTTGACAGTCATAGTTTTATACATCTGTACTTGCATTCAGCAATGTACAAAGTTCATTTTTTCATAATAATCTGAAATACTCTTGGTTTAGATACAAGACTTAAGTTACTGATCAGGTACAGTGCAACAAATGTATGCAATGGTTACTTAGTTTAGAATGTATTTCTACGTGGCTGATTGTATGCACTTTCAAAACAGCATCAGTTTAGAACAATTCCTCTGTTTTTACTTTGGGATGGCATGCATTGTGAAGAGGTGTCTGCTCACTTTCAGATTCAGGAGGCAACCTAATTATTTACATTAAATTAAAAAAGGGGTGGAATTATTTTGGTAAATTTAACATTTCTATGCAATCTGTAAAAAGATAATGTGATGTGCGAAGCTTTTCTCGTTTAAGTTTTCAGACCCATTTTGTGGTCACGTTAGCAGATCTGTTCTTTCCATGATATTTAACTGTATATCTCATACTTTACATACATATTTCAGTATTTGTATATAAATTGTTTTTTAATTTTTGTAGTTTTGCTTTTGATGCACGTATAATCATGTAAGAAATTAAGTGATTAGCTTTCAGATGTGTAAACAAAAGTGTTTGTTGCAACTAAAAAAATGTATACACTAATTCCAAGAACAACATCATCATATTTATACGAGTTACATAATTAAAATCTAAAACAAGCTTATATGCTATATCTTGATATATCTAAATATATATATATATATTTATGTTTGTGATATTTCTTCCGTTATAAGAACATTTATTTTTTTTTTGTTTTTAGGCAAAATTTAGTATTGATATTTTGGTAGAGATACAGTGCCTTTCAGTGTGAAATTTGGAAAGAAGTAATTGCATTTACCACCGATGATATTTTTAATTTAATTGTTCTAACTAGAAACAACTAAAAAATTAAAACGTTTTGCATATCAATTTGTCAGTACTCATTATTAGTCTTATATTAAATGCTATTCGGAAGGTCAAGTATTTTTTTATACTGAACGTAAATGTATGATTGTTTTATTAGAATTATCATTTTTAACACTAATGACAACACTGTATTAGTGAATTAGTTTGATATTAACTGAAATTTTAGCACTTTGGCGATCAAGTGGCGTTGTTTTCTTAATAACAATAACATTGTGAGAACCAACCTCATTAAATACAGTGTGTTTTTATCAAATATTGACCTTTTGCACTCGGCAGCTAGAAATTAAAATTATCCCTCGTGGAAAACCCTTAACTGAAAATGGTTCTCTGTGCCCTTTAATTATTATCTGTGTGGTAGACGGGAATGTATGGTCAGAGCTGGGATCAGCTCCCTTGCACTCTCCCTTTACACATATATACAGTGAAACCTGTGTTATAAGACCACCCGTGGGACCGGCCAAAAGTGGTCTTAATTCACAGGCGGTCTTAGTTACAGGTAAGTGATAACCAATGTGAAGGCTTTTGTTTCACGAAAGCGTGGTCTTAGAAGTCAGGTTGTCTGATTAGACATGGTCTTTCAAACTATCTCAGACTGGTTCCACTGTATATGCAGTTTGGTCAGAGCAGCACTTTAAAATATCAGAGGAGCTTCATGATACAGTTAAATCAAAGACGAGACGTCCATTGGCTGGATATTCAGGGGCATTTTAGCTGCTTATTTTGAATATCTGAAGTCCATAAAGATCCAAATTGTCGAGACAATTTGATGGTCCTTCCATCTTCAGTCAGCAAACAATGCCATCTGGTGACAGTGGCCCAAACTATCAGAAAGACAATCCAGAATGCACCAAAGAAACTAGAACAACGATCATAAGTAAAATAAAGGTCACTGTCCTACTAATGAAATGTGAAAGCAGTCTTTTGCAGACTGAAACAACCAGTCTTAACAATTTAATAATTAATAAGTTATATATAACTTCTTGCTCTCAGTACACGGATTTATTAATGTAAAAAATATTATTATCATTGTATATTTAATCATCAGACCTGTTTTGTAGTTTAAGACTGTTTATTCAGTGACCATTAAGTGTCATTAGTATATAACTTAGATGGTATGGATTCAGAAACTGATACAAAATCTTGTTTCTCCTTGTAAGATGGGGGTTTCTATTAAAAAATGCTTAACCTGATTCAACATTTAAAATATCATTACCGGTATCAGTAGCCTTCCTTTTAGTGACGGTTCACATCGCATTGTTCTTGTACTTTCTAGTTTTCCTGCAGACTGTCAAGTGGTCGTACCTTTTCTTCCGTTTTCCTACTTTTATTCTGCATTTCCTATCCTACAACAGTCCTACTTATGGATAAGGGTGTGTTTGACAGCCCGGTTCCTGAAAAATCTGAATAGCTTATATGTTCATAGAACAATCTGGCAAGGGATTCATTTATTAAATGTTAATTTCAGCTGTTACCTGTGCAAGATTGAGCTAATATTTGTTTTTTTAAAATGCACAGGGCTTTATGCTTCTAGTAACATATATGTATACAGTTTGTCGATTTTGTTTTGATGAAATTCAGTTTTATAAATAGACCATAATTGGCGCCGTTTTCGACTTATAGCCTGAGCATTTGTGTTGCCATGTTACCTTGGTAATACGTCCAAGGTCATTTGTGACGACAGGGGATCAGACAGTCTCAGGAAGACTACATTTATCTATTCCCCGTGTGCGTTGTTAGTGTAGGTCTATTCTACGTAGTCTAGAACAATATGAGAATTGTAAAGATTTTTTTTAAGTTTAAATATTTTTAATTCAAGATTTGTTCAGTCATATCATGTGTTCTACATAATATCTAAATTTCAAGACTTAACCTGTTTTGTTATGTTTATTCTGTTGTTTTTCGTAAATACATGTTGCTTTAAAGTTTTTATTGTAAAACATGAACACTAATACGTGACGTTCTTTGCTGGCTTTCTTATCTAATACTAAGAGTGTACTGATCTTTGTTGACACGTTTTCTTTTTTCAAATGATATTGGGTGAAAAAGAACATATGCAATTGCTGTACTGCACATGTGCAAATTATTAATTATTATTTCTATAGTTTGATTTCGAATTCCCTAAGGTTGTGATAATAATGTAGCATTCACGTTTTATAGTATGGAAGTTTTGTGTTTCAGACCCATGTAAGTCCAACTTGCAGATGCTTTAATCAGGGTACAAACCATAATAGTGATAATTACCTTTCACATATTTACAAAATAACTGTTCCATATGCCGATCTATGTACAAACAGTGGTAGACAAATTACAAAGTTTATAGTGAAATGAAAACGTACTTGCATATTTTGATCATATATATTTAAATATAGTTGTATTAGTGATTTTTGTATGTACCATATCATAAAGGGATGCTTTATGTAGTTAATGTCAGCTGTTTATCTCTCATATATTTTTAATGTTTCCGTTCACTGAACTTTATATTGTCTTTTTTACTTAATACTATATATACTATGTTCTCACGCTTTACAGCTTTTGTTTATAACAGGCTTATACACTGTGCAGGTCAGAATATTGACCAGACATGTTCAATAAATATTAATAAAATATAATCCGTTGTTTAGCTTATGATTATTTATTCTCACCATTTATCCACACATTCGTAAGATTGTCAGAAGCAGATTCAGGGATTTGGGATGGGAGGTTTTCAGGATATGCTTAGGCCAGTTTTCTAAGTCGAGCAAGAAGAAACAAGTTGGAACATTTCTATATACGCTTGTCTTCGCGCTTGTATTCTGCGCGATGAAAAAAAAAAAGAGTCTTTTCGTGTTCGCCTTTTTTTTTTGCTCGTGACCTCATTTAGTGACCAAAACTCATTATCAGCGCAAACATTAGCTAGAATACAGCTTAAATATCCCGATCGACCATCTCATCCCAATAAATGCGACATTTCTGTTGGAACATTTGTTAAGATAACAAAATGTTTACCTATGTAGACCTAACCAAATTTTGAGATCTTCAGATTTGTTACGGATACAAAAAAAATTGAGATCTTCAGATTTGTTACGGATACAAATATATTTTGGTTAGAGTTCCTCAAAGGCGGGACTTTCGTGCAATGTGGTATGAGTGTTTGCCTCAGATTGATACTTCATTTAAGTTAGGCGAGACTAGTTTGATACATATTCCGATTGAATTAAAGATTCAAGGGTGAAAGTGCAGTACACTTGACATGTCTAAACTTGGCTTACTAACTGATGGTCTGTCCTTATGCTTCTTGCTTTTTCGTGGAACATACTTGATGATTCCATCAACATGCACACATTTTTAGCGAACCTGTGAGCTTATGCGATGGTGCGGCGTCGTCCGTCGTGCATCCTCTGTACGTTAACCCATACTATATATAAAACGGCAGAAATTAGCATCACTAAACTTAAAGCAAAAAAAAAAATCTTCATCTTCTGAAACATTGCAAATAAAATATTTTTATGTGGGCTTTGTTCAAAATAAATGATTTTTGGCTGAATTATTGGACATTCAAAAGACTGAGTAACTTTAGTAAACGAAGCTGGTTGGTTTGGTTTGGTAGCAGGCTGCGCTCTGTGGGTATATAAGCAGAGATGCATAAAGGTCACATAAACAATTGGTGCCCATATCCAACTTATGTGTAAGATAAATCCATGAATAAAATAAACCTATATTCTGCTTTAAATTGGCATCTGTTATTAATTTAAACATTTCTTTTATGAAAAAAAGAATGGTATGAATATGTCAGCATGAAAAAAAGCAGGCCAAGATTTTGTCTGTAACAATGAATAGGTTGGCAGACTGCCGACTGTTTCAGATTTGGCAACAGTCCAAGTTGCAGTCTTAATGTATTTATAGTTTTTGCAGACTGCCAACTCTATCAGATTAGGCAACCTGTCAAGAGTTCATTCAATACAGCCAGCTACAGATCAAGAGTTCATTTAGTGCAGTAGATCCACCTGCAAATTAGGTTCGGTGCAGCTGCCTTCTTCAGTTGAGCTTGGTAATCCGAGTGCACCTGACTGAGAAGTTTGATGTATCAGCCTGAAATTTTGGCCTGCCCATGTATCTTCGATGGCTTTCTCGTACACAAGACTGTTGGCGCCACATACAATGGTTTTTGCACAGTGTATGTCCCTGCTTATTTCTCAGGAGTGACATGTCAGCCTGAAATTGTGGATGTCCTTACATCTGGAATAGTTTCATTGTATACCAGATTTTTGGGCCCACCTTCGTGCATCTGTGCATTTTGCTCAAGGGTTTGAAGTATCTGCCTGAAATTTTACCTGTCGATACATCTTTGAGGGCTTTCTCATACACCAGACTTGCGGCACCACCCACAGTCATTTTTGTGTATTTTCCATCCATGTCAGCATTTCACGTTTGATTAATTTGTGCTTGTACTCGGATCCAAAATTATTAGTACTTTCATTGTACATTTACATGCCACACGTGTACTTGAAAGTAATCAAATACTGGTCAAGCATGGAGGCATTATACCTTATGTATATCCCATTGTATGTTCGTTTCTGTATTTATCTGCGAATAATTCGCCACGGGTTGCTACTCATTTAAATGTTATTGTGATAGAGAGAGGTGAAATCGTATAAATTCTTCCAATCTAATCACATGCATCACCATCACTGAACATTGTCTCTTGTGTTCAAAATGCTGGCTTTGTTGTAGGCACGTGCTGTAAACACAGGGATGCTCCCCTCTATGACGTCATTTCAAGGAATTTCCACGCGAATGCCGCGCGACAGGCCTCTGAATCGGTTGCCGGAGCGATACTAATTCGCATTCGCGCTCGCTTACACGCATTTGGAAACGCTCCAGTGATAAAGAAGCGATTTCTCTCGCACTCACGTTCGCTCTCGCATTCGCGCTTCAGGAAACGCAGCTCAACAATTCGGGGGGAAACATTTCAAATTACGTTGCTTTCTCAAAACACTGGGGGTTGGGGGTGTAAATGGACGGGCCCCGATACCAGGTCCAATACTCGTATGTAAACTTTTTCGTGCCATGAGGTTATATTGCTACACTATATGTACATCAGAAATTGCATCAGCTGTGAGGAATCTTCGATGCTGACGTTCTTTTTCAATGGCAGGTTAAAATGTTTTTTCCCACCTTTTTATAATCCTTTGAACGTTTGGAACACAAACCACTCATACATTATAATATAATCAAGAATCTCTTGTCTTTTGTGATACTCAACATTTGTCCTGATGAGCAGTCAACTGATATTTTTTGTACCCACATTTTTCGGCATTATCCAACATAAGAACTTGTTCTAAAGAAAATTTATTCTTTATTCTTGTTTAAAAAAATTATACAAATTGGCACCAGTCGTTTGACACTACTAGACATGTTATATAATGGATGTCACTGCATTGTGTATTTTTTTGCGCGGTAATTAGGATTTAATATACTCTTTAATATGTATAAAATTCTTTTGGCCATTTGATTTCTATACATGCATTATAGCTTATGAACGAGTGAGTGAAGTCTATCGCAATAGAGACAAAAGATGCTTTTATCATTATACCTGTATCAACAGCACCTCTTCAAAGTGAAATATTAAATTTTGGTCAGGTAAAAGTCGAGATATATAGCCACGAGATCAGCTCTGTCGTATTATGTTTCTACATCTCCATTTTACCTATGTCCAAGTCAGACGAATGTGTTCCTATCTCCATGAGTGTATTCAAAGCCGTACATTCGGCCATTTATTTCTAACCACTAGCCCTGGACAGTTTAATTCGCATTTTTAAGATCGCCTTTTTAGTTTCCATCATTCACCCTGGCCAATTTAATTCCAATAGAACTCTAACCAAGATCATATCCTAACTCCAAAACCCAATACAGCTGATATATGAACTGACACGTTCTTAAGAGTAAAACTGGCACTTAAACTACGGCTCCTCTTTAGATATTGTCTCATTGTAAATATACTCGTAACCTCATCTGTTTGGTATTGTCTGGTCTGCATAACGTACAGTATGTATGCATCCTAACTCGCCCGTCTTCCGCCACCTGAACGTGGTCAATATTATTTCTATATCTTACCCGTCTGATATCTTCTCGCCTTTATAAACATGTGTTAGCTGTTTTAATATAACTATGATTGTTAAAACGTGGCTAACGGAGTTTATTTGGCTTGATGGTTTCCCGACGATTGTCCGTTGAGATTTCGGTTGGCGTTAAATTCTCCGTCACTGTTCAAGGAGCTCCATCTTACAGGGGCTCTCATCTTACTGGCGCGTGCATCTAACTTTGGCGTTCACCTTACTCGTGCGTTCATCTTACTGGGGCGTCCATCTTACCAGGGCGTTCATCTTACTGTGGTGTTCATCTCATATTGGCGTCCATCTTACTGGGGCGTTCATCTTAGGCCTACTGTGATGTTCATCTTATTGGGTCGTCCATCTTATTTGGGCGTTCATCTCACTGTGGTGTTCATCTTATTGAGGCGTCCATCTTACGGGGGCCATCATCTTCGTGAAACCATGGAGTTATAATGAGTTATTTTACCTACATGCTGAAACAAGCCGTAGAGCTCAGGCGCCATCCATCATTACGATATCATTACATCATCCCGACTCCATCTGTTGACAGTTAAAGACAGAATATGGATAGAGACACCAAGTTTAAGGAAGGGCGAGATTTTAGTTTTCTCGATCCGCTTCGTTTATATTCATTCGCAACGCCGCCTCTGATTTCTCACACTTTATGTTTATCTGGCCAACCCTCTTTTCCACCTAAAAGATCTTGGTCATAATGAACCATGAACTTTTTGTTTTTAATATTCATTAACATATGCAGGAGATCTCTCTCTATGGAACTAAAGAACTTCCGAGGTGTGTAACCGTCCCTTATTGACCTGCATACAGTCACTAATTTTGGCACTGGGGCATGTGGTTCTGTCAAGAGTTGTTTAAGTCTTTGTTTTCTGATTTCTGTCTCTTCTCCTGTCGGGTTATGGAATATAACAGATGATTCATTGGGAAGATTGAAGCCGTGACACACTCTGATCCGCCCAGCTCCATTATTATTGTTAAAATCGAACGACTTCGGAGTTGTCATTAGACAAAACCCTGTTTGTGCGAGGGCTATAAGTTGTCTTTGATTCAGTTTTAATATTGCTAACACAAAATCTCGGATACGATTGCTTTGTCCATCAGAAGAGTCCATCTGACAGAGGAAACCAGAATGCTGTGACTCGAGTAGTATCAGATCTGTTTCCGCCTTTATGGATATAGCTTTTACATGGCCGCTACATGTCTTAGCAGGGGGAGAGCATAATTTAACTGCCTCTTTTACAATGGAAACCAGCGTCCTGTCTGTAATATGCTCGTGGAATGTAGATCTAGGACAAAATAAAAGTTCTAAACTATTGTTTATATCATCCAGCATATCGTGCTTGACGCCAGCATCAAATAAGACCTGACCACCGCTTACACAGCCGAAGTAGTCTTCATCGATATCAAGAATCACAGATTCTTCCGTTGTCAGCCATTTTCCACTCTTCATTTTCTCCAAGGCAAGGTCCTCCCGTATTTCCTCTTGGTAGAATGATCCTCTAATTTGGCATTGGTGACCTCGTAAAAGGAATGCTTCCTTGTCGTTTGTGTCAAGATCAACGGCCGTTTCATTCCGGAAGTAGCAGTTGACGTCACCATTACCGGAAATCTTCTTTTCACACATGCAGAACACTGTTTCAGATCCTTTTGGGCCGAGTATGTTCACCTCCCCATACTCAATGTGTTTGATGTCGATGTCACTTTCATGGTTTGTTTGGTCCCATTCCGGCCAAATCCAGATCACCCGGTCTATCAGCCCAGTCATAATGGCTGGCTGCACAAAAACAAATACAGTTAGAAGTGAGTGTCCAGCAAAGTAAATGTCGGCTGGAATATGAAAAGTGAATAAACTGTGTTAGGTTTACACAAATATGGATTTCAATGAAATACTATCCATTCAAATGACATCAGAACATCACTCGAACATCATTCCTGCATCTGCTGTGACATTTACACAAATGCAAAGACTTTATATAAATTTCATGACAAAATTGATATAAAAATGATATCATATAAAGACCATCTACATGTACATATAAAATGTTACCTATCCTCCATGACCCGCAAGTAAGTTCTTACAAGATGGCGCACTCCGGATAACCAAGAAACAAATCTTATACCAAGGTATAATATTTACAAATATCAAAAGTTACTACAATGTTTCAAATATACGATAATGTGATATATTGTTGTTTCTATCGTTTCTACTTGCTTGGTATGATTTCCTGAGTCTGTTCTGTTTAGTATAACTAACCTGTATGAAAGCATCGTTAGACTGCATCATGGCCCGGATCTCTGTGTTTGAGCGTGGCCATCTGTACCAAGGAAACCCTTCTACATAGGCTGGAGGTGCGTCGTCACTGTGGCCGTCAATATGAAGCTGGTTTTATAAAGACATATAATTTAAGTATTGTTATTGTAGAACTCAAAGCTACACAGAAGAAATCTTATCGACCACACACACCACATTTTATATTTTTTCAAATGCGTCAAACTTGTTATAATAAATTTTACTTCTTATTTTATTTCCTATGATTGAGAATAACCAGATTAAACTGCCACATATAATGTAATACATATATAAACCAGATAGTGGTCTGAGACTCCATATATACCTCCGCCAGGAACATTATAAATCATTTCTGTGTGCTTCACAGAAACAATGTGTCTCCGTCCACCAACTCCATGGCTGAATCACAGGTGAGCTCTGCTGGCCAGAGCAAAGGCATCTCCTGTTACCAGTGAAGAACTTTAGCCTAGGACAGGATATTAAGTAATTTTTAATTATCCGGACAAAAACTTGTCTTGATGATCTGGATTACCTAAAATCTTAATGAGCTTATCCATGAGTGTGACCCTATCCTAGCCTGAGGACGACCCAAGGAATGGATCTAAGATCCTTCTTTATTGAGTGCTCGGAGGGCTGAATACATATTCAGTCAGTGAGATCCTATCCCTACAATAGACTACAATAAATATCAGAATATATCCACACCTTTTTGAGTAAATTTCTAACAGACAAACCAACCAATCAGATAAGAAAACAACGACGATACAAAAAGTAATACATCGACCATGGCGAAGGTATGATAAATTCCAGGCAAACATCTAGAGAAAACGTACCAAAGTGTTTCCTGATTTTGGGACGACACCGTTGTCGACGGCCTCTAACCAGTACGGCAGCGCTGAAACAAATTGTATCAGATGACTTATGTTACGGCTAGTGAGCAGAAGCGGATCCGGGGAGGGGGGGGGGTCCAGGGGGTCCGGACCCCCCCCCCCCTTTTTCACCCGAAGCAACCTTTTTTTTAGGGTTTAAGACGAAATTTTGCGACCTGGACCCCCTCTTTTTCGGACCTGGTGACCTTTTTTTTAGGAATTTCATTAGTCCTCCTGGGTTGGACCCCCCCCCTTTCCTAAATCCTGGATCCGCCCCTGGTGAGTCAAGGTAGGACTAGTAGTGGAGGAAGAACCATTAAACCCTTTTAAACCAATAAGCGTTTTAATATCACCTAGCTATTCATGGAATTAGATTATTAAATATTATTGCTTAAGGGTACATTTTATTTTGATGAAATGCTTTACATTACATTTTTCTGAATTAACAACTATTTGACCATATAAACTCTCACTCTATACAAAAAATAACCCCCTGTGGTGACTATAAGGGCATAAATGCAAGTACTGCTTCATTCCTCTTCTTTTAAATTTTGCCTTTTTGTTGATTTTCTTTCTGAATTTACCATTGTTTATTGTATTAAAGACTAACAAGTTGTTTATATTTCCATGGGCACAATATCTATAAACCTTGATAGTTGTGCAGGGATTTATTATTGTGTCTGCTGAAGATATGTTATTCAAAGGACTGGGCCTATGATCTGCCTACGGTTCTCTGTGTGGAAGAGAACAACTCAATGAGGTATAAAGGTAACTTCAAAATAAATATAAAATATTTCACATTTAATCTTTCGGTTTAGCTTTTCCATTCAAAATTGCTGGAACCAACCGAAACCTGTCAACCTATATTTAAGGTTTTGGAGCTATTCTTAGAGGTTTTATCGACATTTCACCAAATTAGGCACTGGCGGAATGATTGAGGGACCTATAAAGATCCGAAGATGACAGATTAGCCATAATAGGTCACGTGCTACCCTGCCATTCTACGTTAAGATATGCTTAAAATACATACTTTGATATCTTTATATTCAATGAATATCTACTTCATCTCATGCACGTAGACATCGTGGACAAAATGATAAAACTTGACTAAAGTGCCAGACTATTTCTAACCTTCATGGTGTTCTTCAAAAACGAAGATCATGACGGCGTCACGTGACAGGAAGTGGGAATGACGGCGGAACCCGAAATAGAGTATGAGCAGCATGAAGACAGCAAGGGTAAAGATGATGCCTGCTTTCCCGCGTGATAGCTTCCTTATATGGCGCAGGACTCCCATCCCGTCATTCATCAGGGCTGGTTATCAATGCACACTTGATCAGAATACCGACTGAGCTTCTGAAATAAATGAGTGAGTAAAGTCTGGAATTCTGTCTGGTACTAAATCTTTTCTAGATTTGTGTTTAAGTTTGTGTCAATAAATGCATTTATAATATACAATGGTAACCAATACATACATCGAGTTAAGGGGGGGGGGGGGGGGGGGGGCTGGGGCTGGGAGTTTCCATGTGCGCGTATATGCGATGAAAATGTCTCATATGATTTATAACTTGGGCGTTTCCATGTGTCCGTCAGTGTATATGCGTATGTGCGTATATATATATGCGTGAAAATTGCCTCAGCAGCGATGTTCACGCAACTCAGTGATACGGGGTAAAATGACGTCACTTCACCATATTTTTGTGAAAGGCCTGCTCGATCCACTGTACAAATATTTAATTCTGTAAGCTCAAGCATATACGCATATACGCGCACACGGAAACACACCTTTAAGCATGCGGTCCCCATAAAGACACGTCTTTATATTGAAACGGGTGGTGTAAAACGGTACATTTGCGATAGGTCCATTTATCATAACTATACTTGTACAAACATGCCCGTACATAATGTACCAAATCTAGTTGTACGTTTTCAATTTATATTGGTTCGCTTATACTCGATAATAAGTAGGCCTAGTTACACGTGTACATACTTCAGTAAGTATGGGTGAACCAAGTACGAGTGGTATGTTGATGTCGTTATTATGCATTTAGTCTTATTTATTCTGAGGAAACTTTCATTATATCATCCCAGGCGACAGGTGAATGTTGATGACATGACAACTAACGGTATCTTAAATTCTTTTATTTTATCTCGAGTTCAATACAAGTCATGTTTCATTTCACCATGAACCAGAGGGACAGACAGACAGACAGACAGACAGACAGACAGAGAGACGATTCTTGCTAGTTTATTCTAACCCCTCGAGCCTTAAAGCTCCTGAGATTGGAATTTTCTCACTTCTTTCACCTGACCACTTGAACTCACTCTTTCCTCCATATACAAACGTCTGAGATATTACATTACTTTTCTGGAATGATTCCCAGCCCCACTGTCACTGTGGGCTTGATTTTACAACAGCCCCTGCTGCACAAAGCAAATTTGAGTCGATACCAGTCTATAAACGTCCGCTCCCCAGCTTGAGGCCCTGCAGGCCATTATATCAGGCCGTCACTGTTCATACATCCTTAAATTGTTTATATTAAATTGTGCTCCTTCACTCACCGGACTGACAGGTGGTAACAAAACACTGGTATGCTTTATCATGGCTGTGACTTGGTGCTGGGTACAGACAATATGCCAGCATATCACAACCGCCTACAGCTCACTAGACCGACATCGTCTGCACGCCGTTGTTGCCAACATGGAGGCTTGGAAATCAATAACTTCCGGGTGCAGCCCTGTTAATCGGTGTAACCGATGTATGGTTGATGTATTATATGCGGGCATGTTGAGCTTATGTAATTGCGATGTGTAGCTAGGTTATGTGTAAATCAACATAATGAAGTTGTGCCATCGAGTTGGGAAATGAGGAAAATTATAACTGTAACGCTTTCACTCTTGGCCTCGTCAGGCGTTGGTCATGATCACGTATATCATCATATCTGATTATGGTTTTATAATTATCTATAAACTGCACAGAGTTCAGCTCAACCATGTAAGTCTATCAGTTTAGCATAGAAAGATGTAATGAAGATACAAAAAGCTCTTATTTATCGCGATAAATAAATATATTTCATGAGAATTCGATAAAACTACACTGCCAGTTCAACTGATTTCCACAAGTAATCACTGCTACAGTGTTAATGGTAAAGGGCCCAATTTGTTCAAACATGATGATGATGAGGAGGAGGATATTATTATTATTATTTACGAATTTAAAAATAATAGTAATAATATTAATAATAATCTTTCCCCATTTTTCCTCTTTTTAAGAACTTGTTCATCGCATTGCCTTTATGATACGGCTTCCTCCTGCAATATATATACGTACCTCTAGCTCCAGCGAAGGGGACAAGGGGTTATATTTTTGGCCGAATTTGTGTATGTATGTATGTATGTATATATATATATATATATATATATATATATATATATATATATATATATATATATAGTGATTCTGGACGGATTGGTGCTAGCTGTCTCGTTTGTTTTCAATACAATATCTTTAAAAAAACATATCGATCCAGTCCAAAAATTAATCACTTCTTCCAGCATGTCTATGGTCCACACAGGCGCTTATGAATAAAATGTCAGTGTTCCAGGCTAGGTACCTTTTGTCAGCCGGTTGTGGAAGGGACTGGGGGTGGGGGGGGGGGGTGGACTGTCTGTGACCTATTGTCCCCATCCACGCCACAGCTCGACCACTCGTTAAATAAGTCATGAGTCGGCGAGAGCCTGTAAAAAACGATAGAAGTTGACATATTGATTAGATTTTTTTCATAATACAAATTCTCCAAACGTACTTGAATATCATTAACCTTTTGTAAAAGTGTGTTAATTTGAAATGTCGGGACATGGTTTGATTAAAAGCCGATCTACAGGCTTGGCGAAGGTATGCGCTCCGCGAGTGCTTTCTATATGCGGCTGAAACAAAATGTAGGCCGCTGTTACTGGATGAAAATCACACAGTCGAGTCCACACCATCAGAGTCAGAGTGCAATTCCGAGTCCAGGCCAATCGAATCCAAGTTCGAGTCTTTGAAGTTCGAGTCAAAGTCCACTTCCATCGAATTCAAGTCATTAGGAACCCGAGTCAAAGTCCGAGTCCAATGCAAAATGTCATGTTAAAAGGAATTAGAAATAAAAATATGCAATTATCATGTGTATTTTAATGTTAATATACACATGTATGTTTTTTACTTGAATGTTTGATTACATTTAACTCCCGATGCAGAGCTTGGTATATATTATTATGTTGTGTTAGTAGTACGCACATTTATATTACTGTAATAAGTCTTTATAGTATGTGTTTAAATTATTTTACTGTACTCGAGATGGACTCGGTCTGATTTATCGAGTTCTCATGTCCAAAGTGGCGGCCCAGAGCCCTCAAGTCCGAGTCCGAGTCCATGGAAAAGTGGACTCGAGACCAAGTCCGGACTCGAGTCCTACGTCACGGATGGATTCATCAAATCAATTTATTGTACTTTTTCTTTGAGATGTTTACTTAAATTAGCTGTTACCAATGCAAATGTTTTGTTCAGTTTTGTTCTTTTATCAGATTCCAAGAGATAAATGACTCCTCATGCAACAGTGGGCAAACCTGACAAAGCTATACTTGCGTGTTTATATATATATATATATGTATATTTATATATATATATATATATATATATATATATATATATTGTAACGGAACCTAATATAAACAGATCACGTATGCGTGATGAACACAAATTGTGTAATGGAGATAAAAAACAAATCAGATTCTGTAACACTAGGCAGCGTGAAATGTCTAGGGGAATGAATAAAGAAGTCAGTGGTTTTTTTGTCAACAAATAACTATAATTTATTCCTAAAACAACCCTAACAATACAATACACTAAATCAATACAATTATACAGGAAAACAGCGTTGTAGCAACAAGTCAATACAATCACAAAGAAAGATAAAGGTACAGTACCTGGATACCAATACCGTCACCACGGTAAGTCCTTTAAATGTAAACTCTCGGAGAATGACAGTCCTGTGGAAAGTTCTTGCAACAACCCAGAAAGTAAACTGAAGTCCAAATGTATAAAATCCAGGAGAAAGTCTTTGAAAATGTATAATTGCCGCATTCGTCGGATAAGGTCTTAGAATCCGACACACGCTTCTACGTCCGCTGGAATCTGCTCTGCTGTCTGCCCTTCCGTTGTAAAAAACAACCCCTTTATATACCTTCACACCCCAAGCCGGGAATCCACGACTTCTCGAACAGTCTATAAGGTCCTGCACAACACGCGTTTCAGGAATTCTCTAGAAAGACATGGCCGTGTGTCTCTACACACCATGCAGGCTCATCACGACCAGGCGTGAAAGCCCAAGGTTCACATGACAACGAGAGTCCAACCAGTACGGATTAAACATAAAATGCAACACGCGGCCAGACACGAGTGCCACAACAGGAGTTACGCCCGTGTCACACAATAAAAAAGCACCTGTAACAATATATATATATATATATATATATATATATATATATATATATATATATATATATATATATATATATATAGCATATAGCATCGTGTTATAACTCCGAGTTTCATGCCGGTGCAGTGGGTGTATTAGCACTTGGGCGATCATCAGATAACTGACGCTTGTGAGGATCATAGGCGTGAAACTGAGTAATAACACGATGCCCAAACGTGCTTAACATTTGGGTAATCTGCTCTGCCTTAGCTGTACCAAGCACTATACTGCAAGCACTGGGACCTACTTAGGACGATTATATATATATATATATATATATATATATATATATATATATATATATATATATATATATATATATATATATATATATTATATATATATATATAAATGAATAACAATACACACGACGACAAGTATATGTATATTATATTATTATTATTATTATTATTATTATTATTATTATTATTGTTAAAGTTAGTGTGGTTAGTGTGGCAGATGAATTGAGACTGCCTGGAGTGGATGGATTTTAGAAGACCACAAGTAGGTTTCTGAAAAATTCATCTGCAGTGGAGTCTCTGTAAAATAAGTATTGGTCTAAATGAATAACAATACACACGAAAATTTAAGACAGTTCTGTTTCTGAAAATACCGTGCTTTTCTTATCTTTTTTTAAAGTAAAGTATACAGGAAACGCACTTTGTCTGAACTGAACGCAATTTTGACAACTGTCCGGCCCTGATTGTTGACTTGTTCTCCGCTCTTAAAGAATTATAATGCGCGATATTTTAGCTGGAACAGGTCTAAATGATCATTAGAATATATCTTACGCTTAGACCTGTCATTGAAGCGTGCATTCTCCCTTAACAACAGTACAGGTCAGAGGTTACAATATAACTTAATAAGCAGGCCACCGTAAACAAAATTAGGCTATATAAACCTACATAAAAAGGTATACAATCAAGTCTAAACACAAATCATTGTAACATATCGCAGGCGGGCGTGTAATAAGTCAGTCGAACAAGTGTTCTATAAATAGCTCAGCTACACAAAGCACACCCCGTATTTGTTAGGTTCACTCTTCTGTCCCCGTATATGCGAGCCATGTATAAATATTTATAAGTCACTTCCAGTTGTGTATTATTTCAGTGTTTTTTTATCCATTCACTTACCTGTCTCGCCACACACTGTTGATGATTCCACCATGCCATGTCAGACCACGTCTCGGCGAGAAACCTCTGTGGGGTTAAGGAGACGGGGCAACATGTGACGTGTTACGTTGTATACTTATCCCCGTGTATATGTAAGATCCGTGTCACTACATATGGACGTTTACTGTGTCCGTGGCCACGTTAGACATCAATCAAAATACTTCCTCCTTTTCAGGCATATAATGCTGGCACTTAAGACCCCGCAAATGTTATTAATTCATCATGTAATATCATGGACCAAGGTATAGCCTACTTAGTAACCCCTCCTCTGTATTATGGAGACGGACACTCTGTCTTGGACCAAGGCATGCCAAACTAAGAAACTAAGGATCCCCAGGCTCACGGAAAATTAAGAGCCAAATATGGAAAAAGGTTTTATGTCTGTACTAGCTGATAAACCCGGGTTGGGGTTATGTATTAATTGAGAGGATAGTTGGGTCCTTTTTATTCAAGAATTAAAAGTAAATATAGATTTTCAGTGGTTTGTCACGACTGTAGCATAACTCACGCACCTCTCTGAGGCACAACACTTCTGTGAACAGCAAACGTTTTTATGCCCAGCTGCTTGTATCTTAATTTTGCCAATTATTTTTATCTGCATCTTACTTCTCCATGCATTACATGAATCCGAAACACCATACCGTCCGTATACACTTATAACCTCGTCGCAACACTGCGTGAGTAATAGTTCAGTCGCTCAGAAACTCGTACACCAGTATGCTGACCTTGAAGACCTGGTCAGTGGTAATGTTTACATCATTTTGCGAACCGGATTGGACGCGGGGGCATTTCGGTTTTCGATTATCTTTGACTGGTTACTATTTTTGGACGTTTAAAGTATAAATTAATGTTGGGAAGACATTAATTCAACATAGCTTAACTTGACCTCTAATTTAATTGGAGCAGGAAGACATGAAAGATGAATTAAATGTACGTTTTAAGGCAAGGAAAGCAATGCGGACCCAAGGGGAGTTCAGGGGGTCGGTACCCTTTTTCAACTGCAACCTTTTTTAATCGTAAGAGACCAATTTTGAGGCCTGGAATGTTCGCCCTCACCCCAGCCCAAACCTTTTCCAGAAATGGGGGCCTTGTTTTGTATTTCATCGGGACCTTGTTTTGTCCTTAATCCTCCTGGGTTGAACCCCTCCTTTTCGTTAAGCGAACCAGAGTCATGTGTTTTTCACACTGACTGGCCACACACGTGGGTCAGAGCCTTTGTCAAATGTCAGTCCATACATGCATAAATCCGTCACTGAGAGCAAGGTTATTCATATGCATGGAAGCCCTTAAATCGGCTTAATTCTGGGCTTGAGGTGATCACAAAGAAAATCCGGACTTTGCCGAAGGCAGGTCGGCTGTTTTCGGTGATAGCCTCCAGTCATATCAGAAAACACGCAAAAATCACTCAAAATGATGTGTACATTAAAAATTATTAATTCTAATATCGGTCATGTCACTGAGGGAACAATAACCTATAATATGAGGTATAGCACAGTTTTATACGCAACGCGGTTTCAAAGAACATTGCGAACACAGGTGGACCGAATTCCTTTAAAAGTATTAGATATAAACCAACATGATAAGATTAGTAAAAACTGCTCATACACCAGGTCAATTTTGCGGCATGGTGCCCCATTGAAAAAAATAGCTTATTAATTAAAATTAAATGTGTGCCATGATTATTTTTTTATATATATTCACTTTGCAAAAAAATATAATATATATGATATATATATATATATTTATGATTGAAAGGTAATGACAAGTACCACAGTTTACCGAAAAGTACTGAAATGTATGGCATTAACCCTAAGTCCTGTGAAATAAAGTAAAATAAATAAATTAAAAAAAAAATGAACAACACTGGAATGATATTGAATATCACATTGCAAACATTGCAATGATCATTATAAGATCAATATGACCATTCGACGCTTTCTTGAAACTTTGAGTCTTCGCTACTCTTCGGTACTTCTCGATACTTTTCGGTAAATATCTAAACCCTCTTTGCCTGGCGTACATCCGTAAGCCTATTTTCGATGGAAAAAAGAACACATATCACAGGAGTGGTTTGATGTATCAGCCTAATAATATATTGCAGGTCAATAATTCTTGGGTAACCCTATAATGTATTCAAGACTGGTGGCACCACCTTACGCCATGTTTTACGTGGCGTCCATCCGTGTGTCTTTTTTTGTGAAAATCGCACATGTGTGATTTTGGATAGCTTTTCGTAAATAAAACTTGTTGCACTTCCTGCAATCAATAACTCAAAGTCTATCCATGGACATCCATAAGTGGTTTGACATATTTGCCTGGAATTTCACATGTCCATAGGTCTTATTTATCTTGACCATATTAACACGATTGGTTAGAATCGCTTGTGTTTCGTCCATCCGTGCATCTGTATTGAGTGAAAATCACACATATCTCACGGGAGGTTTGATATACCGGCCTGATTGATTTTTTCTGCATTTCTTGGGTCAGAAGACATTCCGTGCATCACTTTGGCCACGCCCCTGCATGCTTAGTCAACGTGTTCACGTAGATCTTGTCGACTATCCGTATTATATGTGCTTCTTTATGTTATTCTTGGGTGCATAAAGTAAAAAAGAAATAACATTTGTGCATGGAGGGTCGCATTGCGATCGTTGATCAACAAGTCAATATTGGAAACATTCGTATGGAAAATGATCCCTATAGTGTCACCATATCACAAAGTAAGTGACGATATTCATTCATTGTAGTAGCCTTGCATGTATCTAATGAAGCAAACGTTCAATAGAGAAAGTATAATTATAGTATACATTTTTATTCTAGAATTTGTGATATATGTTATATATAACATATAGCAACAATAAATACGTATGGATGTCTGTTTCCGTTACTCGTACAACCCGCGTTTTTTAGTCACCTGTCTATACCCTGTGTGAAGCAGGCCATCATTTTGTAAATACCAGCAAAATACCCTTTCTTGCGTTGGATCCAGTTAACGTATACAGTGTTTATAGTTTGCGTTGCTATGGCCTCGGCGGGAAAACAAATGTCAAAACTTCTCCGGATTAATGGAATACTATGAAACATGATTCCTCCTCTTCCCCAGGCAGACGTTGATTTTTTTAACACATATTAAGTATTAAAACAATATTTAGAATATGTTCATGTTAATTTGTACCGCAATGTACACCTTGTAGCTATAAGTTTAATTAATTTCTATAAATAAAGATGAAACATTTTTTAATTCCGGGACCTGATTTGGAGAGAAAATTAAGCTGGTCAGCCAGCATCGTACGTCGATGCGCGTGTCAGACTCAGCTGGCTTTTGTTTAAAATATCATCAGATAATTGCAAAGAATATGATAAATGAATGTGGCCATTTCTTGATCATTACTGAATGCCTGCACCATTGATAGTGGTGTATAGTTAAGTTGAAGCTCCGGCGCAGGGCATAAAATACATGAAAACACACTAAACTATGTATTCTTTAAACAGTCATGGCTTTGCGGAGACGTGTTCTTCAATATACAAACAGTTTGACCACCCAAAAGAGGAAGACCGTGGTTGCCATGGTCACGTGGATTCTGGTGGCCCCGCACGCCGGAGGAGTGAAGTGCTTTTCCGATGAATCAAGGAAGTCACCGGCATCACGGCTACAGTACTGTCTCATTCCGTCAACCTGGCATCCGACGCCTTCAGCAGTTACACTACACTGTTAAAAGTTGCACGTAAAATAACGGTGCTTTGCACTGGCAGCAAAGTTGACAGTGCAATGCACCGTTATTTTACGTGCAAAGAAATAACGCAGTGCGTTAAATAACGTCGCATTGCACCGTAATTTTACAGCGCTTTGGTACGTAAATAAACGGTGCTTAGCCACGGGAAATAACGGGCATCTGTTATTTTACGGGACAATATGCCGTTATTTTACATTGCTAAGAGACGTGAATAAACAGTGTTTTCAACTGGAATCAGGGCATTGCACCGTTATTTCACGGTGCTTTGATATGTAGAATAACAAAACAATGCTACTTTATAATAAATAACAGTGCTTTGCACTTGGAGCTATACACTGTTACAGGTTTCCATAATCTTTCTCAAAACGTTTCTGTCTTGTCACTCCGGACGAACCCTTTATTTATATCTGTGTACTTCAAGTTTCTCATTAAATGTTTTTTAGAGTTTACCAGTAAAAATATTACGAACGAAGTCAGACCTCCTTATGATGATAGAGTTGTAACTTTCTGTTTGACAGTCAAGTGTCCCGAAAATCAAATCAGGATATCCACAGAGGGAAATGCATCTTGGCTAATTTGGGAAACGGCATTAAAAATGCAAGCTCACACATAATATCACACCACTTCTTTATTGTATGAAATATTCAACAGATCATCAACATGTATAACACGTGTACTTAATGTATATAGTTATTCAGATTATACTGATCTTCCAAAAGGCATCATTAGGAAGCAAACATATTTAAACATTTTGACCACACTGCATGGCAGTTAAATCGTCTCCAACTAAACATATAAAATTTGGCAATTAGTGCAATATTATTATGATTACTATTATGAATGCTGTGTGTTATCTCATTAAAGTTGCTGATCTTTTAAAAAATGGGACCCAAATCTATTTATAATGTATCTTTGAAAAATAGATAAAAGTGCTTCAATAAATTTATAGTGTTGTAAATTAATGGTATCTTTAAAGTAAAAGATGGTCAGAACACAAGTCAAACAATTGAAATGGATTTAACTTATATGTCACCAAATCTTTCTACAGTAAAGGCATCTACTTTGTTTGAAGCTTCTGATAATGAATTCCAAAATAAAGGTCCTTGGTAAATAAATGATTTTTGCATCAATTAAATTCGAACTGGAGGGAGTTGAAGAGAATACCTACACTGTAACAAGGGTGCAAATGTAAACGTTTTTCCATAAAAATAATAAGATAATTACCTGATTTAATTAAGGTACTTAAACACAAGAATATTAAAAGTGAAATAGTCGTTAACTGATATTTCCTATATTGTTGATATATTATAGAGGAAAATGCAGCATTAAAACATTAAATCTGACCAACCAGCTCTATTGACAGTGGGATGGCAGTTAGAGGTGCATTCAATTACCCCAAAATCAAGAAACCTGAAGGTCTTTTTAGTCCCTTGGGATACTCCAGGGTAAATATCCAAAATGACGCATAGCAAGCCTCCAGTGGAAGTAGAACTAACTTGCATGGGTTGACAGTTTCTGGCCATCCACCATATGTTACAGTGATGTTACAGTCCCAATCTTGAACATTCACAGGTGTTGGAGATCTCATTCCCTGCATACAAAATAATAAACAGAAAAGAGAGATTGTAAATGTAAGAAACATGAGAGAAATATTCAAGAATATAGTTCAGTGCAATTATCCCTTTAATTTTTATATTTTTTTAGATTTTTTTCAAAGTCTGACGCTCTATCAATTTACATTACAGAAAATAAACTTTTGTTCTTTCTTCACAAAATTTAAACAATAACTACAAAAATAGTTTTCTTATGGTCAATTGGAACCTTTAGAAGTGAAAATAATCATACATTATTATATCAAATATATCTTTACATTTACATTACAGACAATAACTGGCCAAAATTTTGTTCTATCTCCACTAAAAATTAACAATTTCAAAATTTTTCTTTATATATGTATTTACTTAAAAAAAGGTTAAAACTATCTTTAATACTTGCTGAATATATAAACACAAATATAATAGTTTTGAAAGAATTACCTCTCCTCCATCTGCAATCCCATATTATCCTTGCATTCTCCAAACAGTGAAGGCAGTATCCTGTATAAAGGAGCTTTGCTTCTGCAAGTACAAATACACAGACAATGCATGCATATATATATATATATATATATATATATATATATATATATATATATATATATATATATATATATATATATATATGCATATATATATATATATATATATATGTGATACGAATCAGTTTTAATATCATACTCAGTGACTGAAAGTTGATCGATTAATAATCATTTTTTTTTATTTTATGTGCCATATTATTAACATAAAATCTGTTGTATAGATAAATAAATATTGACAGAGTAAATTAAGCCTAGCATGTACATCACACTGAAAGGTCAAGACTATACTTGTTAATACTTAATCACTGCATAAGGATAACATTAATACTGTTTCCTGTTAAGTGCCCATCTTTCTAAAATCTATAAGAGAGTTAGAATATTTCATTGGAATAAAGAGACTTCTTTTGAATGTGCATACCTGATCGTATATGAAAGGTTATGGAAAAAAATACATGATTTGATGATTTAATTATGAAATGTCCTTTTCCAGAATGATTTCTACAGACAATAGACCTGACAATGTATTTTTCAAGGTACAAATGAAAGTATGTGTAAATATGAAATAATTAACAGTAAGGCTATGGGCCTGGATTTATTTATTGTAACTGTAAATAATTATATTATGAATATTTGATAACCAGAATATCTGCAATGTTTTATAGGGAGTAAACATGTTCCAAACTGCAAAAAATTAAAAAAATAGCCAATAATCAGCAGGTTTGACAAATGACACTGTAAGGTTAGAGATGGTCAGGTTAGCGTGGCTCAGCTCCATCAAGCAGCAAGCCAAAAAGTTTATTAGAATAAAAATGAATGGAGAGAATGAGAAACAGGCAGGCGAATTTAGGTCAGCATCACTGCTAATGTTCAATATGTAAGATACTTGTTTCACAGATTATTAAACTCATCAGCTTATTCAAATTGCCATGGACTTTACAAAAGAAAATATGATAAAATTCACACTTACCTTGGTGTACCTTTTCTGCAATGTTCTCTGCTAGGAATTTACCCTGCAACTGCTTGCCAGTGTAGTTGTGCACCTTGCACATCTTGCATTTGTACTTTGTTCACAGCTCTAAGTTTGGTAAGGCGTGGAACATTTACGTCATCATTGATCATTGATGCATGTATGGCTCTCTGAACACCTGCACAAGTAGAACAAATTCTAGGAGTATATAAAAACAGAACTGATAAACATGTAACCAACGAAAGAGAATCTCAGCACCAGGCATATTAATAATATTTACAAAGTAAGTGCAGGTATATAAATTAATAAACAAAAGTACTATATTGCATATAAAAATGGTAAATATTGGGTCAACATATGTTTTTACTCAGTGTATAAACAGAAAGGTGCAAAAACAGCATCACATGTGTACGAGGATTTATAAATAGGAAGCAATATATATGCAGTACAGCCTATATATTACAAAATGATGTTACATTTGTAATTGCATTTACATATACTAGCTATTATAATATAACAAGGGCTACAGGCATAATGCAAACCTGCGTAATCTTTCCGGGTTCCCTGATGATAAACTTGACTATTATTTGAAAAGTTATTATTTTTTAAGGTGTGACAAGTACATGTATAAAGCAAGTTCTACCAATTTTGAATCTTAGTACAAGTATAAATGCGCTCAGTCTGATGCATACTGATGGATGAGATGTGGTATACCCCATTACAAAGGCCTATATGTGAGTGAGGGGGTGTCAAAAACCCCATCCAACCCACATTATGAATGGAAATTGCAACCCTGTACAACAGAGTTGGGGGGGGGGGGTCTCTGGAAAATTTCCAGCTATGTTTTCCAACAAAAGTTCAATACCAACTTTAGTACTGGTATCAGTGAACGACAGTGACAGAGGTGGTGTCTTCCCTGTAGCTCAAATGACTTACAGTCAGCTGAGCTAAAAAGGCAGTATATTATTATGTGATGTTTAAACTTACATAATTCCTATTCTTAAGAAATAGGAAAGTTGCCATGATGGTATCCAAATCTTCTTTGAATTTGCCACACTGATGGAAATGCTTGACCATTTTCTGAAAACATAAACAGTATTTGGCTGTGCCTTAGCAGCCTTAATTTTTAGGCTCTCTCCCTCTCTCTCTCTCTCTCAAAAAGACTGGCTAAAATGTTAGCACTTTGGCCAGCATGGTATGTTTTTTTTCTTCTAAAACATGTTAAGAAATTTAGAAAATTGTCTCAAAGCTGTTAATTATTTGTTTGGTCTGTGTTTACTCTCAGACTCTCAGATGTTTAAGCATCTGTTAAAAATATTAAAAAAAATAAAGGGACTTTGATATCTTAATTTCTCTGGTTGACATGTAAGTGGGAAAACCTAAGACCTTTTTTTTACCTTATTCAAGGCCTCATTTAAAATCCAGTAAATTCATAATTCAAAACTGTTTTCAGTGGTACCTTTACCAATATTTCACCTTTAAGGGATATATATATATAAATATATATATATATAAATATATATATATATATATATATATGACATGTATATTTATACCATTCATGCATGATATGTACCCAGACATGGCCAGGTGTGTGTGTTAGTGGGTCGGGGGGGGGGGGTTTGCTTCCTTTTTCCTAATTGGCAATTCCCTGAAACTAAAAAAGACTTAATCATTAATGATAAACATTGGCATCAATGCAGGTAATGGGGGTTATATATCCCCCCCCCCCCCACTTTTTTAACAAGGGGGGATTGGTCAATGTAATCATCCCCAACACTGATATTGAGCAAGTAACAATTACTTTTATATATTGGACATGTAATATATTAATAATTAGAAAAAACTTGACTTTGTTTCCATTTCTAAGTTAACTGAAATATAAGGTTATCTAATAATCTAAACATGGTTTAGAGTTGACATTTAATGGAAACATAAAACCTGCACTTAATATATAATATAAACATCACACAAATGTCACACATTATAAAATGTGTATATATATAATATATATACACATATATAGCCTACATAATATATATTTCCAACTCAATCACTCTTCTACCTCTGCCAGTGACAATCCCCCCCCCCCCCCCCACCCACCCCCAAACACTGAGGGAACACATGAACGAGACCAGCCTCGTACCACTATACCATTACCAACGTACACTATTACACAGTATTAAAATAACAACTAACACAGTATACAGATTTATGGCTACATATTAAAGAAGAACATTTTACCAATAAAGATGCATGGTAACTTCTGTGACTTTCAGTAGCCAGCGGACGGACAAAAATGGCTTCTCTTCCCGCCGTGGAGTCAAAAGATCCAGGATGTTGACGTCATGAGTAGCCCCGCTGATCACATGACGCGCGGTTTATTTCATCTGTACCGTCTGCTTTACACACGTGTCACACCATTTTCACAGACGCTCATCATTTGACGTTGCATTTGCGCGTTATTCAACGCACAAGAGCGTCTACATTGCAAAGCGGCGTAAATTTACAGTCTTATGCGCCGTTATTTTACGGCAATTTTTAACAGTGTAGCGTTGAAAAATAAGAAAATTCATATTACTCTGTGCATATACAAGAAACATCTAATCTACTTATGTGAATTGTTTGAGTTACCAATGTTACTCCCATTAGCTGTCTATTACCACAACGTTGAAATATAAGGTATCGGGACTCCCAAATCACAGCTTAGCGCGAACCTGCTACGCTCCTCGCGCAGTGGTTATATGAACGGTAGAACAGAAGTTATCAATTGTCCAATTCTTATATAAGGAATTCGGTACACCTTTGTTCGCAATGTTATCTAAAACCACGTTGCGTACGATACCATGCGATACCTCATTTTAAAGATTATTGTTCCCGCAGTGTCCTCCCCATATGAGAATAGATAATTTTTAATGTACACATCACTCTGAGTATTTTTTGCATTTCTTATGATCTGCATGGTAGTTTCCACCGAAAACATCCGAACTGCCTTCGGCAAAGACCGGATTGCCCATGCGGTCCAATGCATCACAGGGTTAAGGACTATATTGTGCAAATGAATAACCCAAGCTTACAGTGAGGGATTTAAACATGTTTTGCCTGACATTTGACCCAGGCTCTGACCCACGTGCGTGGTTAGTTAATGTGATAAACACATAACTCTCGGTTTTAAAAAGGAGGGGATCAACTCAGGGGGAGAGGGGGGGGGGGGATATATGACAAGACCTATAACAAGGTTCCCATATCCGGAAAAGGGGTGGGATGGGGCAGGGTTTCCAGGATTCAAAATTGGTCTGATACGATTAAAAAACGGTTCTGACTTCACTCGGTTCCGCTTCTGTTACTAACGAGGTATGCATATTTCCGCATCTTTCTTCAGGAATAGTTTCCTTCCTTAAAACGTACATTAAATTCATCGTCCATGTCTTCCTCATATCAACCTATTCTTTATACGTCCAACAATAGTAACCAGTCATAGATCACCGAAAACCTGAATGCCCCCGCGTCCTATTCCGGTTCGCAAACGTTATATCATCAATCACCAGTACTTCAAGATAAATATACATGTTATATGAATTTCTTGCCATGATCGCAGCGCCACAAATTAAATGCAAACAAAATATTTTTACATATCTTATTATGACGGTATCCCACTGAAAATCTATATTTTCTTTGAACTTTTAGAACAAAAAAAACTCAGCCAACATTCCTCAGATTATTTAAATCATCTCCCCAACCCTGGTAAAAAGTTTATTAGCTAAAGTACAGTTATAATGAGTTAGATCACCAGCTGGTCTACACGTAGCTCGCCTCTGTGTAATTAGGGCAGGGAAGTTTATTATTATGAGCGTGTGCGCTCAGCCGATTCGTAACAGGGGCACACTGGTCGTCCGCGTGTCATTTCCAAGTTGGTGGTTGCGGTGGCCACACAATTTTTGTCACGTCATACACTGTTTTTAACCGCTGCTTTCTCCGGGCCTGAAGAACAGGGTGCGCACAGCGCAAAGAATTGTAATTAAACCGATATTCGAGAGCGTTGTTTCGCATTGTGCATACAGCTCCAAATTTTAAACATGCGACCCAATCTCTCGCGGAGATCTTGTTGGTCTGAGCGGGTGTTTCGGTGTGGATCAAGTGCTTATTTGTCAACAAGCGAAATAAGAAAGACAGTTCAAGGGGACTTAAAAAGTAAATATATGTCTTGTCCCACATGCGGATTGTATTTTTTTTGTCCTAACTGTGCGTTCAAATACATATGCACGAAAGCTAGTTGTGGTGCGAGTCAACTTGCATGATAAGTACCAAATAAGGAATACACGCGGACTGTTCTAATAATTACTTGATGGTTGTCATGGCAACACGTTCATAGCTTACCAGGAGACCTATGGTAAATTATACGCTGTGCAAGAGCCCTGGAAGATCCTTTGAGAAAACTAGCGGTCCACATTCGAATTAACAATAAATTTATCATATCTCAACTAAAAAATGTCGTATTAATCAAAGATTGAAGATATTTTGTTATCGAAAACACATGTAAAATACTCTTCGGCAGAGTAGTTGATTTACATATCGAGTAGAGGAATATTGTCCTTAAAAGCAATGGTAGTTATACTGAACAGTGGTGATGTATAAGCGACATCGTGCTGGGAGCCTCCAGGGTTAACTTGTTTTTATGTTATCAACTACCAGCGGTGAGGCTCGCCGAGCAAAGGCCACGCAGATAATTATTTTTTATTACGAAAGAGATTCACACGCTGGGTTGTAAAGTATTTATCAGGGAGTTCAGTTTTCATTTATAAACGCAATATTTAACTAAAAGTCTTTGTCATTTCTATTTTCTTCTCCAGCTTAAATAAGTTCCCCAGTCATAAACACGATATTTGATTTCATACGATTTTCTCGGCAGGGCAAGCGACTGAAGTTCTAGCGGTTTTCTTCATCTTTTAATATGGCGGTATTCAGGATTCTACGCCGCATTTAAAGCGAGAGCTATAACCCAGATCAGGGCTCGATCATGAGCTGTGCCAACCCTGGTGGTGGGACCCAGAGAACCTTGCTATACAAACAGCGGTTATAGCCGGGTTGATCTTGGACGACTGCAGTGTAAAGCCGCTGCGTTATGGGCGTACCTTGTTACTCTTACACAGTATCTTTGTGCTAACTAAGTGCAGGAAACAGAAAAATGTTTATCATGGTTCACCAATACTGTGTTCATTTGACAGGTAAGCTCTGCCTTCTTGAACAATTGAGGTTCAAATTAGGCGATCTCGTGAACTTTCATCCCGGATAATGTGTAAAATAATACTTAAAGTTACGCTGAACTGCCTCTTCTACTAATGAATGCCGATAGCCCCGATTGCCTTATGAAACACTGGTTATAAGGAGCCAACAAACTAAACATTTATTGCTGATAAGGATAACATCGAAAAATATCCGTCACGTACTGGGGGGGGGGGGGTGTTTGATAACCATATAGCAGGTGCATAATAGCGCCATCCATCTATGTGTGGTTAATGAAATATCCGTGGTATCTTGGTAAAACCCTGTATTATGGTTCTTCCTAAACAGTGACAGATAACTGCTTAGTGCTTTCGATACATTTCGTTAATTTTCGTATGAAAGGGTAGATACAGGTTATTGCAGAATGGCATTTAGAACCAATTCGACCTTCTCTTAGCTGACTTAATTACAATTAAGCATGGTTATTACGACAAATGATAATTAAACAACTCATCCGTGCAAAGTGTTTACAGACTGATTCTTTAAATACCAACCTGCAGGAGTTTTGTTTCCACACACTGAGTGGTGCGTCCATGTTGTTGCGGTAGAAATTGTACCATTTATGATAAGCCCCGTAGTAACAGTCTCTGAGTACCTCCCGGTGCTCAAAGTAGCACTCTACATGTTTCTGGTACTCTGAAAAGACAGAGCAGTCCTGATAGACAACACCCAGGTGGGCCCACCTGGGCCCAACACGGTATTTTCCAATTGGCCGATGATCTGAAGTGCGATTGTCCATTCATATGAAATAAAAAAAATTGTTTCTTCTTCACCATAAAAGAGAGTCGGAAAGCAAATGTAACATATGCTTTGAATTCATATAATTAGAGTATGAATATCAACACTGTTCTTCAGGTATGTTGTAAGATGAGCTAACATACAGACTTCATTTTAAATTATATCTGAGGTATGCTTTGTAAGAAATAAACAATTTAAATATTTTGATATTAATTTAAAAACGTTGAATTTAACAAACCCCTTTTTGACAAATATTCCATCTTACATGTTTAGAAAGAACAAACACCAAACTTTAATCTTGTAGTAGTGGTTTTAATTTTAAATGTCCATTGTTTATTATGATAAAAAGTTGTCCAAGTCTCTAATCTCAACCTGGATACCTTTAAATTAAAGCGAGGACAGATATAATGAGCCGTGGGGAAATGCCTTTGGATGCGTGTCAATTGTTACATGTCTTTTTTATATTTCCAGAAACCATGGATAATTGCAGTGAGAAACCTGTATGTTTTCTATTGTTGGGAAGTGGAAACACATGGTATTCTGTTGGCGTGGCATTTAACTTTTACTTATTTTAAATCAAAATAGAATTGTGAGTAAAGCGATAGACCTGCTGAAGTAACCACCTATTATAATGTTCTTTCTTCTATTTGTTTCTTTGTGAAGGTGACTAAATTTTGGAGAGACTTTTTTAAAATACATAAAAATAGGTAAAGCAAATCGTGACACCATTTTTTAAGAATTATAAATATCTTTGTGACTTCTTGTTGGTTAAGCGGCTGATTGACAGTGCCATCTAGCGGCCCTTTTTATAACTAATATAGGCCATTAGCCAGACAAAGAGATTTTCCCCTCAGTACGATCTCAGTTCATGATAATTTGTTGCAAGGTATACATCTCTAGAGTAAGAAAACAAGTGATAGCAATGAATCGGTGGTAGCTTTAAGCTTTAAATAAATACACATATCTAAAACCAGCGTCCTGTAACACTTATACTCTCTCATATATACACTCCTGGTTCTCTCGTATATATTGTAACACATATAGCTTTTGGAAAACTGCCACGTATGTAGGTAGAGCTATTTTCTTTTGTTTAGTTGTTAACCCTATTGGGACACTACCCTCCTCCCCCCCCCTAAAAAACGAATCCCATTTTTTATTACATATTTCGCTAAAACTAAAACAAAAGATATGAATGCAATTTTTCATCTGTTCCCTTGTAACCAACCTGAAACTATACCGAAGTGTATACAAACATAGTGAAATGAAATTCAGTCTCGTTGATAAGCATGCTACTGTATTAATTTGTTAGAATGAATAAAATATGTGACAATAACGTCAAGTAAAGCATAATGGTAATTCCAGACTATTTCAATCCTTTACACATGGGTACTATTTAACTGAAGGATGGAGTAAAATCATCACATTGTCCTATATACTGATCTGCCTTGATGAACATGCACAAAGTATATCTAATTCATGATTTGTGAACAAATGCAGATATTTTTTATTTTTACAGACTTTTGATTAGACCGACAGAATCCTTTGTAACTCCAGATTATTAATTTCGATTTATTCGATATATATATATATATATATATATATATATATATATATATATATATATATATATATTGGTATCAATAGATGCGCAAATCTGGAAAATATAATATCAAGAAGTTTAGAATGTGAAGAAAAATAATGTAAAATATATTGCCAAATCAGTAGAAGTATTCTGATACTGCAACATTTAGGGTTATAAGGTATGCAAACAAGCAGGGTGACACACACAAAAAGCTACGATCTGTGCAATACTGTTACATATTTTCTAACCCAAGGTTTGCATATCTTTGCAAAATTCACTATGGGAATTATTCCCCAATTAGGTACCTGGCTCATGGACTGTAAAACAAATTCTTATCATTCATAGATAGATCGTCAGTGTGGAGAACGAGACCTACCATCAAGTCTTGAGCAGAACATCTGGACCCCGCGGGTTATAACGTTCGGGGGGTACATGGCCCTCAGGAAGTTGGCGAGTTTGGGAGTGTATATACACTCTTCCGTTATCCTTATGACGCAGTTCAACCCGTCCCGCCAGCTCTCCGACCTTTTTAACAGACCAAACGTAGAAAATGCGGAAAAACTGTAATGTATATAATACTTTTAAGCTTTGGTTGGAAGTTTTTGGGATTTTAGTATTTAGATACTTGGTTTGATTTATTTACCTCCGCCAAGGGAATCCTGGATTTTTTAAAAGGTAAAATGCTCTATTTCTGACAATGCCATATGGAGGTAATGAGCTATAACTGCCGGAGGCCTGCGCTGACTCTGAGAGCTGTTATAGTTTAAATATCATGGCCGTATGAAACCTGACATTTATGCGGATAACTAAAGTAACTCATTCATATATGAAGTAATATACAAAAATATTTGGCATTCAGCAAATACTGATAAAGTGTCATTTGTCTCAACGGCGTTCTCTTTTATTACAATACATGCTAATACGTGCCTAGTTTGAAAGTATATTTGACAATATGGCAAGGATTCGTCAATCTTACTTGCACATATCCTTGGCAAAGTCCATGTCAGCGCCCCCTATGATGGGGGCGTACAGGGGGTGGTTTGGGTTCGGAATCACGGCGGACATGCATTCAATCAAGGTGACAAACACGTCCTCTATTAGGGGACACGGAGTCGTGGTCTGTGCCTGGGTGGGCGAACGGCTCACCAAAACCACTGAAACATTAAGGTAAAAGTTTAAAGACTGCACCGCTTACATCTGGTAACAAGAACTATGTTTGATACAGATCTGCGGAAAAAACAGCTATTGTGAGATACACTTTATGTAATATATATGTCAACCCCGCGGAATGTATAACAGTATATTCAGGGTTGCATAATCTTAATTTAAAAAAAAAACCTGTACTTTTATACACACTTTTTTTGCTATTAATAATGGTCACTTAGCTCTTGATTCTTGACTTAACTTGCCAAGATCTGTCACTCAACAATACTGTGTCTTTGTTGATAAAAATATAAAGTGTGGCTTATATTTTACTGTATTATATTTGTTTCACTTGTATCACTTATAAAAAAAGGTATTTACAGGTGACATCCACATAAACTGTGCTCTATGACAATTTTTTTTTCACAGGAGCCATTTATGACGCACACTTGCACATACATACCGAATATTATACACGCATGCATATATGTGTGTGTGTATATAAACATACATATATATAAACGTATACCAGCGGATAAATACTTAAATTCTCTTATGTGCAGGTTTATATTTACTCACACACACACATATATATATGCGTGTGCATGTGTATTTGTGTGTATAAAAATAAATACCTGCATATACACGCACAGACAGACAGAAATATGCATAAATACAAATTTATAAATATATAAAGATTAATGAAAAACACATTAATATCATCGTCTATACTCACTGAATACTACTAGTGCTCCCAGTGTCCGTCTGGGGGGAGCCATGTTTCGTACACTCGGTCTGTTCTGTACGCGCATCCTCTGTGTCCCTTCAGTGAGAAGTAATCTTATCAATAGTCAATGACGAATCGAGCTAGTGTTTTATTTATTCCATCAGTGATTAATATTAGTGTATGTGATAACAGTTCTCATTTGTTATGGGAGTAAAACCTTGGCGAGCAGGTTTTTCAGGAGAGAAAAAGATAATTTCTTCGCTTCAGAATACCCACTTCTGTACAAATACCCGTAGAAAAACGTTACGACATAATGTTCACGGAATACGGGTTTAACATTATTTATTTCTTAATTTTCTATCGATTGTGAAAAAGATTATCATAATTTCCAATGCATTTAAAAGAAATTTTTACTCGTCGAAAAAAGTTGGCACTTATCTGTAGTCATTAGTCAGTTACTGTGGGTTTTTTTTCATTTACACGCAAGAATAAGAATATTTTATATGGAACAGTTCTAGGGTGGATACCTTATGATTGAAATGAGAGCAGTGGTAGAACATACATCGTTAACGAGTTACTAATGGGAAAATTAGCAGTATTGTAAGTTTAGGAAACTAAAGACGGTACTATATGGTTATGTGATTATCTCACGTTCGTTTCTAGTTTAGCTTCAAATGACACACAAGCTAAATAAAACAGACCATCGATGCTTCTATATTACCAAAAACAACGAAAGACAACGAAAGTTTGCTGTGCTCAAGTACTCACTGAGATGTGAATTTATTATCCTGACACTGAAATATCAATAGTGATGTGATGTGCCTGTCGTTCCAGATATGATGTCGGATTGATAGCGATATCACGGGCCTGACGCTAAGTCGATAGTTTATCGATCTGAGACATGTATTCCCTGACAAAGATCGCGATCACTGGTACGGCGGTCTCGTAACAGCCCGGTTGGTGCCTTATCAGGGATGGATAATTGATTCGTCCCTGTGTTTTGATAAAGAGCATTAATTTCGTAATCCAATCAATTACTGTCATATATTCAATCGGAGATGTTAACATCTGGATATTTATATAAAACTTAATATTTCATCGGTTTTGATTATTTCAAAATATGACAAAGCAATGTGTATACAGTTTTTTATGCACATGCGGATTTGTAGCTTTCTTTGTCTGTAAGTATGAAATTACTATATAATATGTCTGCCTCTAACTTTTGCTTACTTACTGTATTCAACTACACATACCTGTCCATTAACAATGTGTTCCTGTCCATTAACATTTCTTCCTGTCCATTAACAAATTTTTGCTGTTCATTAACAATGTGTTCCTGTCCATTAACATTTGTTCCTGTCCATTAACATTTGTTTTTGTCCATTACCATTTGTTACTGTCCATAAACAATGTGTTCCTGTCCATTAACATTTGTTCCTGTCCATTAACAATGTGTTCCTGTCCATTAACATTTGTTTCTGTCCATTAACATTTGTTCCTGTCCATTAACATTTGTGTTCCTGTCAATTAACAACGTGTTCCTGTCCATTAACATTTTTTCCTGTCCATTAACATTTATTCTGTGTAAAGAAGGGTTGGGCGATGGTGCGGCAGCTAAAGACAGGAATGCAGGCTATGTATAGAGAAGATACAGCAAGTGTTTGATCCAACGATAATTGTATATCACCTGCAACACATCCAGAAGAACTTCCTTAGCCACTTATAAATGGGGTATTGTGACATGGTGTAGTTAATATACATGCTGGTCTCATATAGAAATTATGTCCGTAAATGTGAGTTTTTGATTTAAGTTTTTATGACTGTTATGAATTTGATTAATTTTATAGCATTTATGCAAACTGAAGTTTGGAGGTAAGCATCTTTAGTTGATAAGTATGAACTTATTGTCTTGGTATCAAGAAAACGTGTTATATGTGATATAGAATTGTGTTTGGGTAATCTGTGGATTCATGTGGTCACATGTTATGCATATGTTGTCTTCCCCTACACGTTGTCACCAGAGGACTGTGACTTAGTTATTGAATTACATGTTCTAGTAGGGAATATAACCAGATGATTGTTTTGATAATTTACTCTACATTTATATGGAGTTCATGTTTAGATATTAGCGTGAGAACTCATTTGATGTTACTTTCAGTACAGTTAAATTCCGTGGGAGCCGACTCTGTTTGGCGGTCTCTATAGTAATGATTTTTGTCGTAGACTTCAAAGGACCATAACCGGTCTAGTTTGGTTTTCTTAGAGTTTTTATCCCTTGAGGCGTGTCCATATAAACATTCATGTTATAATTGGCAGTCGGCATAATAGGAAGTGGTGATTGGCCAGAAGACGGTCAGGATTTGAGACGTCAGCAAGCATATATCAGACGTGATTAAGACGAAATTCGCTATACAAATGCCCGATCGGCGCGTCAATTCGTGTAGCCTGATGATATCTGCAGTCCAGGGACAGGTCTGCGTGAATCAGAGTTTAGACAGCTGAGAGATGATGTCTATAAGCGTAGATTGTCGGTGTCTGAGGAAGGCCACGGTGATTTCTCTATAACGGATTTCAGAGCGAGAATCGCATTTTGCCAACGGTATGGTAATCTGGCGAGTTTACATCTGTTGTGTGCGCTTCCAGGAACAGGCCGAGGACATTATTTTAACGCATAACTATGGAGGTACTGGCTATCGCTGTGAGGAAGCCTATTCAGTTACCTAGAGCTGGATGATTCCAGAAGACATCAGCTGTGAAAGACATGACTAAATTAAGAAAGAAACGTCTGTGCGCTAATTAGTGAGTACTGCGTGAACTGTGTCTTGAGAGTTATACCAGTACACCAACGACGGACTGTTGGTTGTCGGAACTCCGTTTATCTAAAAGTGGACCGAACGTACTGTAAGCACAGCGCGAACAAACGGTGAGCTGCCAACGCAACATTCAGATATGTCACGTGTGTTGTGTGATCTACGTGTTCTATGGTTAACCGACTTGGTGGTTGTTTCTGTGATTATTATCGAACTTTTATGATCATCGATGCTTAATATATGTATGGATCGCCTTTCCAGAGAAACTTAAGTGTATGTTTCCTTTAGTTAGTGTACCTATGCATGTGTTTCAGCCAGCTGGTTTCACAGTTAAAAGAACCCAGTCGTTCACATATCTAGTGTTTTGACTCATGTCTAACTGAGGAATTGCATAGCTGTGGATGGGTAAATGTACATCTCTGTCATTTTTGTGTGATGTACATGTATTCGTTACAGTTTAAGTTGTCATGTTTTGATACTGCCTGTGTTAATTCTGGCTAGATTCCAGTAACTAAAGCTGGAGTGGCTCATCCGCTTCTCGATAAAATACAGGCAACCCGGTCTGCCACAGGTATAAGGAAACTGTCATGTGACAGTTTTTAAACATACAGGGCCGGTTTGAAACCGGACATATTTATTCACTTTGCACATCATGTCAATCAGTGTACTTTACTAGCTTGTGTAAATAAGCCGTCCTCTAGACACCCAAAAAAAACACATATGGATGGATCTTTGACCACGATAAGTAATTCTTACAATACGCACTGGTTTACGATTGAAGTATTTTCTACCTAATCTTATCCTTGTGCAGGGCTAGATTTGCCACACTTCAGGACTTCTTATTATTCACCGCTTTTGGCGAAGGTGCCTTCGGCGGGTACATAAAAACGGTGAGCGTCAGTCCGTCCGTAATATGATGTCAGCACAATAACATATAAACCGATTGACATGCGGTCATAAAACTCACGTCATTGATGCACAACATGGAGATGTAGTTTAGGTTTGGATATTGGTGACCTTTGCTCATTTTCAATGTCACACGGGCAATTTTGCTAAAGTGACAATAGAAAAATAACGTAAAACACAGAATGCGAGGCACAGTGCCCATGCATGCTCAAATCATTGATGCATCTGATGAAGGGCTAGATCAAGTTCAAACATGGATGACCCGCCGCAGTTTGCAAGTTCACGCATCATTCCTGTTTTTTACTTATATTAAACTCATCATTCCTCTCAAAAAGTCACTCGAGAATTGAAGATTGTTATTCAAACCTAGCCTGCACATACATCAAAGGGAAGCGGGGTACAAACCAGTTGTGTTCCACAGATCAACTTTCTAGTTGTCAATGAAATCCAATCCCGTACATCTCAAGAGCTTATGTTTCTTCTCAACATATTACGGGTGATATGTTATATACTGTGTTTTTAAATGTAAACTATTTTCTTTTTCTAAATGGCTTATCATAGTCGTTCACAATATGAACTTGGAAGCATTTTCTCTGTGGGCTTGAATAGTTCGCTTCATAAACGGTTTTTTTTCACACTTGCCTCTCGCCGTAAAATTCTCTCGAAACGGCTCTTAACTTTCAACTTTATTTTTCCCAACCTAAATGCTAAATCTCTAGACGGGAGTACGGCTAAAATGCAGAAGATTTTAAGACGAACACGACCACAGTATCTGTGATGTTTTGCTAGTAAGCGTCGGAGGCGTATTTAATCTATTGTATAATAAGTATAACTGTACACTCCTTGTTAATCTTTCTTTATTCATGTCCAGTTAAATGTAAATGGAAAGAAGACCAAAAATAAGGTTGAGGGAATAACACAAATCATACAGTGTGTCATACATAATTGTTTAAACCTTTTTTTCGGCTTATACAGACTTAAAATAAATCATAACAAATTACAGCAATGATGTCATAGTAACATTTTAAATTTTAAAATTGAATACATATGCCGTATTTGATAGTATAATAACCATTAATTGTCCACCGTATCGCACGACAATTACCGGTTCTCCCAATCACACATTATATAATGAGATAATGGAAGTTGTTCAATTGAGGTTGAAGAGCATTTTAATGAATGTCACAGCGGCAATGACGATGACTGACAGACCAGCATGCCTTGCTGCTCCGCTACATGCCGGGGAAAGGAAGCCCCTGTTGGTGTCGGCAAGGAAACGACCGGCGGCCTCACCACATTGTGTTCGCATCGCCTGCTCCTGGCACTCATGGCGGCCGATTATGTAGCTAGAATATATAATATATAAATGTGTATATATATATATGTGTGTGTGTGTGTATGTATATATATGTCTACCATATATTAATATTGCTACCTGAGATCTCCTTAATGTGGGACACATTTGAAATATCTTTGTCACCGTCAAATTCTGAACACTCAACATAGTCATGTCATACATTAAATAAAACGTAGGAAATACATAGTAATGTGCACGTGTTTAAAATAACTCTTAAATAATTATGCAACATCAAATACTAATTGTTTAGATATTCATATTATCGAGATGAAATTTTCGTTAAACAGTATGACTCTCCCCGTATATTAAACAACCTCACTAATAGTTGGGATAACATCGCGATTTGATATATAAATGTGTGTGTGTGTGTGTGTGTGTACGTGAGCCGCAGGCTATGAAAACAAGGGCAGGTTACTGTACTAAGAAGACATGTACCTGCAGGTGACAGACGTCCACTCGCTGATCGAGGCGTTGACGTTGTAATAGAAGTACCGCCATGTTTTATATGCATCCTTGAGTGCACAGTCAGACAGCATCTCCCGGTTATTGAAGTAACACTCGGCATGACGGGCGTACTCTGTTAAAGATATGAACAACAAGTCAGATTACACTCTCTCTCTCTCTCTCTCTCTCTCTCTCTCTCTCTCTCTCTCTCTCTCTGATTCCAATGCATTTGTGACAAAATTACACTTTTGATCTCGCGTTACTTACACAACTACCCAAACTGCCTGTTCGAATGAAACATAAGTGAAGTGCCCCTATAAAGGTTACAGCCATGCAGCCATACAGACCGAAGTAAATACAATATGGGATGTTAACTGTCTACTGGAGAATGATAACAGACTATATGTTTTCTTACTGTTGTGTATAGATATATGACTTGTATCATCCTCTGCCTATTTTCCATTAGAGACACTTTGTGGCAACAAAAATATCGAATCATCGATCAAATCTCTGTTAAGTTTAACTGAAGTATTAAATTTTGTTATATCTCAATCAAGAAAGAAATAGAATGGGGTAAAAACAACAAAAAAGTTTTATTTTTATTGACCTGTATAGTTAAAAAATTATCAATGCACAAAAAAATAACTAGCTCTTACTTGGTTCTTAAAATAACGCACTTTTATATATAAAAAAAAAGAAATTAGTTAAAGATTTAAAATACATATCATATAAAAATGAAAGAGACTTTCATCAATACATATACAATCAGCAGGAACACTAAACGTGTTTCATTCATGCATATTTCAGGGGCCTACTATCAATTCTAAATGAAATATTTGCAGGATTTTAATGAAAGGGGGTTTGTAAGGTATGTTTTTTGAAAGGCTGCACATAAACTCCTACAGTCATACACTACACGTTATACTTCTATTATTTGATCATCTTCTTGCCATAATATCCAGACTGGGATTTTACAGTTTTTTAACTGTACTGGCAACGGTTGTTGGGATGCGCAGTATAGGCCTACGGTGAGATATCGACGAGAACGTTACACGGCAAAGGGATATCAAAATGCATAACAGAAGATTTTTTTCACCTCTTTTAGTATAGTAGGGTTTGCTGCTAAGTTTCGGAAAGACATATATGAAAAATATGTACTTAATCTTACCATCAAGTCGACCACAGAATTTTCGCATGTTGTTCTCAAATTGTTCTTTATTGAACAATGAATTGATGTACGTTGAACGCTTGGGATCACGTACGCAGTCCCTGGACAACTGAACCAGACATTCGATTCCCTTTGTCCATGCTTCAGACCTACAGAAAACATGTATAAACACCGTGTAAAGGTAGTATTTCACTGGACTGCGACAGCTTGCGACTGGTTGAAGACACGACAATTGCGAGAAAATAAGCGAATTAGCGAAACTTTTCACTTGCAATCACACTGAATCGTATTTTCGACATGTTTGCGAACCTCGTACAAGTGTTTGGCCCAAAATTCGGCTGGAGCTCGTATACCCGTCGTGCGAATGTCGTGCGATGTTCACAAGACATTTGTACGACATTTGTGAAATATTCGCACGACCATTCGCGACCAGAATGTCAGATTCTCATTTTTATCTCCAAATATTCGCAATGTAGTTCCATAGGTCGCAAATCCCTCTCAAAGTTGTCTCGCAGTTCTCGCAATTCCTGACTCGCAGAAACTGACTTGAGAATAGTTCGAGACATGTTTGAGACGGGTTTGAGACACAAGCGACGCCTCTGCGACTATTTTGCGAGAAATTTTGTTTTGAGAACTTTTTGAACATGTTCAAAGTTTGTGCGACATGTTAGCGACACTTTGCGAATCACGCGAGGAAAATGAGAACCGCCGCGAATGTTTTACGACTCTTTTGAGAGTCTCTCGCGAATGAATTCGCAATTTGTCGCAAAGCTGTCGCAGCCCAGTGAGATACAGGCTTAATTGAACAAGGTAGAGGACCGTTGAATATTCAATATCTCCATATGATGCATGATATATATATATATATATATATATATATATATAAATATATATATATATATATATCGATAACATATTCTTGAACATAAAGGCAACATGAAATAGGGTACCTTTTTGCTTTATATCTATAATGTTCATTTTATCATTTTATCGAGGAAAAAGGTCCTAAATTATTTGATTTGCCATGCACCTTTTCCCCAAGCTGAATATTAAAAGAAAACAAAATTCATTATTCGTTACAGAAAAGAATCCCATTTTGTTCACATAGAAATGGTACAAAAGGAGGAATATAGTAACATGGATAAAGTTTTCATATGAAACCAACATATATAGGTAGGAGTCCAAGGAGCTTCATCCTCCTCATAAAAAAAAACCGGATAATTCCCTTTCTCAGATCCGCAGTACATGTTTACTTCAAGACAGGAGTTAGGGAGTGAAGGGTACCAGGTAATGAACAGAAAGCATTTCTTACGCGCACATATCCTTAGCGTAGTCCATGTCGGCTCCTCCGATGATCGGGGCGTATATCGGATGATTCCAGTCAGGGAGGACGTCCTTGATACAACGAAAGTATTTACGGATCCCTTCCTGTGGAGGTGGACATTTTGAATTCTGTCCCCGCGAGAGGGCGAACAAGGCTGCCGTTTGAGAGATACTTATTACGTATTGGATTGCATTGACGAGTACTTATTTTTTTATATTATTGCACATATACTCATTGCCTAAAATTTAAATCGTGCTCAAATCTGGTCAAAATCAAATTTAGTTTTCAAAGTATTTTCAGAATGAATGTATACCCAAATGACATTTTGTAACAGGTGTACACACATATATACCATCATGTATATAATCAGGCCGAAACTGAAGTCTGACACTGACATCTGTTAAACTCAATTGTGACAATAAAAAAAAGTCTGTAAAGTAATTTGTGTCTTTAATTAACCTCAGCTTGAGTTTAGTTTTCATTAATTTAAAGGATGATTTTATGTGAAACTAACCTCCAAGAATGAGGGCAAGTAAAGCGAGCCGGAGCATCCTTCAGTCCGTGTTAAGATCTGAATAATTAAATAAGTCTCTGTGTGTGTTGACCAGGGGGAAGCAAGGGTCAACTGGACGTTATATCTAACAAGAGATCAAAGGTTCCATCAAAGGTTCGATCAACCTGTCCACTATCTAATGGACTTACCTGAGATGTCCAGATCTACGATATGTGAAGTCAAAATCAATCCTCGGCAGGTCAGCATCATATCTGCAGCTGAGTCACTGTCCTTTCTAATACTCAGTTTATTTGATGGCGATCGCATATACAGTCGAACCTCCATCAGGCGGACACCTCTGTTTGGGTTCCCTGTTCTATTCATTATTATTGCAAATTATGTAGACTTTGCTTTGAAGTGGGCACTTTCCTCCAGCTGCCAGTATTTTACTAATCTGTTGAAGCATTCTATTATTGAAATTTGCTTAGCACTTTTTATATATTTTTTAAGTTGAGGTTCTGATTAATGACATCATCTTGATTTTAAGCTATTATTATTATGTTATTAAGTGATAGTTAATAGGTATTAAGTTTGCATAGGGGGGACCACAATCATAAACTTTATACTTGCTATACATTGGTATTTGTTTTTGGCCGCCACGGGAAATCTTGTGGTAAACCGGCACATCACTGGCCTACTTTTTTATAGTTTTTATTTTTCTTTAAATATAACTGATTATATAGTGTTGTGGTATATAAAAAATACCCACACACTACTAGAAATATACTAAGTACCACACCAGGCTCTGTCATATTATGATCACTTGTAAAATGAAAAATATGATTTAAATGGATTTGGAATAACTTTAAAGTGGAATACTAGTACCTATTAATTAACTGTATTTATATTTTAGGACACCTATTTGCAGCTTCATTTGTCCATAGATTAATAAAAAAAATAAGTGTAAATTATAAACACGAAATAGTATTGAGTATTTAGCAGAGATGTCCATCAATGATCCTCCATGTTTAAAAAAAGGCCGACATTTGGTTCATGCAGTACGTACATAATGAATTATGAAAACAGTGATACAGTGAAAATATGAACAAAAGTGTAAATGTTTTCGTCAAGAGGGGAGCACTTTATGTGGCTTCATGTCCGTTCCGCGTCTAACTCTATAAAGTAGACAGTTTTATACAGGGTGACCACAAATATAGAGATTTAATTTTGCATCGTGTCCCCCTGGTATGACTATGTGATATAAATAACTACAGAGCAAAATGCTCGTTCCGCGTCCCTGGTCCTAATTACCTACGTAAGGGGGCACCGGGGGCGCCATTCCTTAGTCAACAAAAGCAAACATTCATATTTTAAAATTGCCTTTAAGAAGACTTTATTTGAATGATGGTGAAAATCACTAATAGATCCAAGACAACTGCATCTGCAATGACTTTTATTACTTTCACTTCTTACATTTATTAATAGACAGCACATCCATAGAAAGTCCCACCTCAGTTGCGCTATCAAAGTGATAAGCATATGTAAAACACATCATCTTTAAATGCAATGATCGGTCGAAGTTTGTGGTTTGTATTTACTTTTAATTTTAAACAAAACCGGCCACACTGACTCATCAGACTCGAAGACTCGATGGCAAATTAACCATCATTACGCGCAATGCTCATGCGCATGGAAAAGGGACAAAGTGATCAATAATCTCAACGACAGATGGAGAGTAGAACGTTAAGGCCGTAACTACTGCTGCGTTCTATGGAGAAAAAAATAACACAGGTTGGAGATTACGTCATTTAGAAGACAATTTTCAGCGAGAATGGTTGTTATCTCCCAGCAATAATTTTTTGTAACCTCCATGACTGACAGTGGAGATATTTTTGGACGAATGACCTCAAAATCGTATTAAACTGTAAGTTAAGATCAACCTTAAATAGAAGCATTGAAATATACAGTGTAAAATAAAAACAAAAGGAGCATGTGCATGGATATATATATATATATATATATATATATATATATATATATATATATATATATATATATAGCAATAGTCCTTATCAGAGGCCTCCCATAGACAACTTCCTTTTCTCATTCCATATAACAGATATATATATGTATGTGTGTGTGTTTATATACATATATATATATATATAATTATTAAGTTATACTCTATCAGCTTTCTACTTGTATGCACCTTCACTTATATATATATATATATATATATATATATATATATATATATATATATATATATATATATGTATGTATGTATACGAAGAACGCCTATGTTATAAACACTTCGTTAACTCAATCACAGTTATTGTTTTGTCTTAACCATATAATGTCATATTGTATCTGTGATTAGAGGTCTGCTGACACTCAGTATACAAACAGTTTCAACACGGCGTAAGGTGCAGCTACCGTTGCCATGAATACATGCATTGATGGAGCTGCGCTGCATGATTGCGGGGAAAATTCTGACTCGGCTGACTCCAGAAAATCACCAGCATCTCTGCCACAAATTTGCCTCATACTGTCATGCTGGCAGCCAAGACCACTGCCATATATTCTGAAATAATCAATAATGCATCAGTATATTAGATCAAGGTAATCATAATTATCAAGTACCCGTCGTCATTCGGGAGATTTAATAAAAACAGATGAAGTTAGGCTGTGCCACAACAGATGTTATACATTGCAAACAGTAACCCCAAAATATAAAGTTTTTCCTCTTCAAGAATAACAAGAGGCTTGAACAGCATAACGCCTGGCATCCCGGGAGTTGAAACTGTTGGTTTTTTAGAACCAGACACTAATCCAATTATAGATTTGTACCTTACAGAGTAATAAAAGTGTAGCTTTGTTGAATCATTTGACCATGTGACCCCATGCGCCATCCCGTCTTTCTCTCAATAGCCAGGAAGATGTGTCATTTTTTGTTAGTTATTATTATTATTATTATCATCATCATCATCATTTTAATATAATCCGTCCGCTTTGTTCAATTATCAGTATTTTCATACATATTTATTCAATTTATCTTATACTATATTATTCTGGAAAGAAATACTATTTTGTAGCTGACCTGCAGAAATTTCCTGCCCAGACGCTGGTCGGTTTATCCATGTTGTTACGGATGTAGTCGGACCATTCATGATCTGCACCATTGAAACAGTCGTTAAGGACTTCCCGGTTGTCAAAGTAACATTCCACGTACTTCTGGTACTCTGAAAGTCAGCACATCAGTCACATTGTTAGGCCAATATATAATGTTGCTGCGCCGGAAGTAAGAGACCTGTAATCCAATACCATATTGTTTGCTGAATTTTTGCAATTTATTAATCGTCTCTTTTCCGATGCAAAAGAAGTTGGCAATGGATGATTATGTGTTACTCTCGTTTTGCCTGTAAAGCTGTCTACACAATATATCTAAGAGGTCATCATTCATTTGACGTAAATGTGCAAGGATGGTCAAGAGCCAAGAAACAAAGTGAATACATTTGGCCGGATCTGGAAGCGGGTCTACAAGTTGGCGGAGCCATGTGCTCCTTGAGTACTTTCTATTGTTTTTAATATCTTTACATAGTCAGCGACTTAACTCGAGTGAGGTTCAAATGCCTGACATATGACAAAAATTTCGTGGCTGGAACGTATGTTGATATATGTCATGACCTTTTGTTTTTTCTCCGTGTGACATTACGACATAGCTCGTCAGTCAGAAAAACCTTGAATTAGTTCTATAATTTGCCGGCAGTACCTGTCCTAGGTTTGCGCATTCTCCACACATGAGATCTGACAATGAAAGGTCAAGGGTAGATTTAATGCACCTGTGGATCTTTTTGAAGTGTAATATCTGTGACGCGCTATTGTAAATATAAACAGAAACTTATGCTTCCTTGGATACAACTGCTTCAAGAATTGCTGAAGATGTAAATGCACGGTGATAGTGAAGGTCATTTGTTGCGGCAGGCGCGGATCCAGTTTTTTTTTTGCAGGGAGGGGTCAACGGGTGTCATGCATAAAAGCTGTCTTAAAAAAAGGTCGTTGGTTAAGAGCAGGGGAAGGTCTGGACACCCCCCCCCCCCCCCCGATCCGCGCCTGTGTGGTGGCTTCAACATTATGCAAAAGGATTACTTGCATAGGGGGGGGGGATTAACCATAATTGCATGCTGAAATAAGACATGAGTCCCAAAGGATTGAGAGTCACATGTTGTTTACATTTACTGATCATTTAAACGAGGCGGTGACTTGGTCAATTATCATGTTGAGGGTTGCAATGCAGGTTAGGTAAGGCCAAAAAAAGTTATGGTTCTCAGGCACTTTTTTAATTAGTGCGGTCGGGCGATATTTTTTATCACCTGTTTTGTATGTTTCGATAAAAATGTCATATGATCAGGGAAAAGAATGAAAATAACAGAATATTTTCCTAAACAAGTTAAAGCACTACATAACAGAGGAAATCTTATCAAAATTGTATTTTTCTATCTTCTAAAAAGATGAAAATCAAAGTTTTTTTATTCGGGGGGGGGGGGGGGGTTAAAATTGACGCGGGCGGTGCCTGAGAACCACACCTTTTATTTTTCGGCCAAATCGTAATAGCACGTGGCAATGTTATGTGCATGACAAAGACTGGGCCCTGATGTGATTAGCTGGTGCAAGTGTGGCGTAACAGGCAAAATTTGGAATAGCTTTAATCTAGCAATACATGTTTTTATTCTTCCCTGAGAATTTGGAGCAGTCAGAGTCAGAAATACCAAGCCTTTGATAAGATCTAGAATTTTTAGTCACAGGAGATTTCCCCGTGTGTGACGTCACTGGTTTTGAACAAATCACACAACATCATTTTTTTTGTTGTTGTGGAAAAATAAATAGAAAAATGTTTTCCCTCCTGGAATTGAGTTCATTAAGGTTATTTTAAATATTCCATACCATTGTAAGTTATAATGTGGTGGTCCTTTGTTCTATGGGTAACTGTACAGGTTAATTTAAAAAAAACATACTTCTGGATTAAATTTGATCGCTGCGAATTAAAGGTGTTTATAATGGTAATGTATAGATTATTTAAAAGGGTGTTATAACGTGGTTGGTTAATACAAAACTTACAAGTTTGATCTTATGGTCTGAAGTAAGAACTGAACAAGTGTGGTCACAGTTATTCTTCAATTACGATTTTGTGGAAAAGGTAAAAATATCCCATAGCCTTAATGTAGGTCTTTACTAAGAACTGAGGAATTATTTAAATCTTGACTTCGGATACTGCTGATCATGCAGATGAAGTAAAGTACGAAAGTAAAAAAGACCCACGAACCCCCCCCCCCCCCCCCCCCCCCCCACCGCGCACACACAAATATAGACGGCTTAACAACGCCCTGTCGGTATGTGATCAAACTACCCCTGACGTACCGTCAAGTCTGGAACAGAACTTGGTGACCCCATTAGATATTCTCTGGGGCGGAAACACGGCCTTCATGAAGTCAGAGATCTTCGGTTCACCGACACAGTCCTCAAGCAGTTTTATCACACAGTTCACACCGTCTCGCCAGTCGTTGGAGCTGACATAGGAAACATACAATGTGTTCTCTTTTGTGATAAAATATCTGCATTTTTCCAATATATTGCATATAAAATAATTGATTTGATAAATAAAATTAAATTATTACTATAATTAATATAATTTATATATATATAATATAATTAATAACAATATAATGAATAACATTATTATATTAATATAATTAATATATTTCGGTACCGACAACAGGTGGTGCTTTGGTTGACATTGCAAATTTTACACAACGGAAACTTATGTTTTATTTCTTGGATTTTTTCATGGTGGACTTCAGCTGGAAGTGGTTATCAAACTGTATGAACTAGAGAGCCATCATACTTGTATGTCAATTATATTAATTGGAACTACTATTGGGCTAAAATGTACTCTCCCAAGTAATCTGAAGTGAACTCAAAGAGCTCATTTTCCGCCATTATCGTCCAGCTTCAGTAACTTTCCCGGGTTCCTGTGAAAGTAAATTAAACTTCACTGGATTTCTCGGTCACGAGATTTCCCCGTTTGTACATGATCAGCTTTGTTACACTTCAGCACCAAGGTCTGTAAACACTCAGGCCTAAGTAAAATTACCTGCACATATCCCTTGCATAGTTCATGTCAGCGCCCCCTATGATTGGAGCGTACAGAGGGTGGTTAGCGTCTGGAAATATTTTGATCAAACATTCTGCCAAGTTTAGAAGCAGCTCGTCTGCATTCGGGCAGCTGTCTGACTGGGCCTGGACTGGATACTGAGCCACCAAAAGCACTGAAATGTAACAACCACAAACATCTGAATAAAATCGTCTTTATTCATGGAATATAATTATAATATTGACCAAAAGAAAGGCATTAAATAACGTGTTTTGGATGTTTGCCGATAGAGCCAAAATGATGAAAAATTCAACAGAGATGCACCGTTCAGCAGTCCTGGTGCTTATTGTCCTGTGTGACTTTATACGAGGCCTTGCTCAATCCTGTTTTCTTTAGGTTCGCTGCAGAAGCTTTAAGTAAGCCTCACGCGGTGCTATTTCTTCAAAGGATGGAATGTTTAGCGTGCGAAGGAACAGTAGACCGGGTTCTGTTGTGAGAAATCGTAGTAATTCGTAGTTTCGGAAACCTTTGGAAATCATGGGATTCTGGGCTTGTTCAAAGATTATGGATGCGTCAGACGTGGCATATGGTACAGAAGCTGATCAGGTGTCCGGATTTCATCCGAAGCAACCTTTCTTTAAGGGCATCAGACAAAATTTTGCGGCCTGGACCCCCCCCCCCTTCCGGACCTTTGGACGTTTTTTTAGAGTTTTCATTAGTCCTACTGTGTTGGACCCCCCCCCCTTTCCTAAATCCTGGATCCGCCCCTTATGGTAGGATATGGTATCGAATGGTATCAAATCACATGTGCTTGGAGTGGTCGCTGTAGTACGTGGACAGTCGCAAACAATCGAACGTATTTTAAAGAAATGCGTGGTGTATCGTAGCGTAAAAAACGTACCGAACTGGGTAATCGTCTAACAAAATAAGAACAATTTACAAAGTTCGATCATACACGGGCATCGTCATATTTAATTCATAATATATATGAAATGAACCTATTGGGGATTTAACCTTCCGAACTTGGCCTGCTCAATGCAACGACATGTTGGATATTCGTGTAATAAAATAAGAAAAAGTAACAGTCAAAGTTTGATCATATATGGGCATCATCATATTTATTCATAAAATATATGAAATGAACCTGTCGGGATTAATCCTTCAGAATCAGAGGATTTGCATGTAACGCTTCACACAAGTGGCTGATTTCAACACGCCATTTTACTTGCATGCAGGTGCGGGGTAAAGGACATGTTCTTTTTATAACTTTACTACTGGACGTGTGTACTTGTTACTGTAAAAGGCTACACGTGTTTCAAAAATATGTCAAAGTTCATTCGTAGCCCAAACCTAATTTCATATAAATTGTGCTAAGATTTAATTTTAATTTTGCACATATTTTTAAAACAATAAAGGGAGTTATTTATACAGCTCTGTGAATCCTGCAGCTAAATCACATGAACATCTGTGAAGTATATCGGTTAAATTCTGATATGGCCACGTATTCTGGTGGCTCCTGTTACTTTTATGGATAGAACAAATTCACACACAAACACACACTCATACATATATATATATACACTCGATTATACTTACCAAATATGGCTACTGTTCCTGATATTTGTCTCGGACACCCCATTTTGAGTTTCTGTGGACACTGAGCGCCTGTAGACTGACTTGGACGACCTTTAAACACATTTGCTCTTATCGCGTTAATTTATAGGGTCTCGTGGTAACATTTACGTATGTGATTTATGGATAAATTTACAGATAAATTATTTATGTTGTCATGTGAAGATGTTAAACAATCTACGTTTAAATGTTTATCAGTGATGCCATTAAAATATAATCTTGATTAATGTGACAAATTAAACATCAGATCATGTTATATACTTATAAAAAGGAGACTGCATGCATTCTGTAAACTGGGTTCCTGGGCAATATTTCATACGGTTTCATACAGTAGGCCTACCTCATACTCTATTTCCAGTGGAATGTGGTCAGAGGAAGTTCGCTAATGTAAACGTTTTCCCTCGATGTATGCATGACCGAATACGCATGGAGTAAAAAAAAACACGCCTAGTTTGCCTCAGACGAAGTGGGACGCCATGCTTTTGTTTTGAGCCATGTAAAAAATCATGAACCACACACTGTCGTGCCGTTAATCCTAAGAATCGTTAAAATGCATAAAATTGAACATTGAAACCGTGGGTTTTTATGTCCCAGCAAACAACTCGGTCACCACATTCCATCATTTTCACGTGTCAGTATGTCCAAGCAGTAAAGAAGGGATACGAAGGGCATCGTAATCTTTATCAAACCTTAATAATAAAGAGCTATTATTCTTTCATCACACACGATACCGTACCAGTCATGCGAAATATTTGTTGCCACGAGAAATGCTCATTAGTGAGTCGCCACATTTTATGCCAATAGAGTTAAAATATCCAAAGCTTACAGACAGAATGAAATAATGAATTCGGAGGCCTGAAGGCGAGGGTGAAATGGAGAACCAGGAGAAAACCACAGACCTTGGATTTGCAACCCCATGCACACACATACACGCATTTACCATGTTTAATTCAGAATAGTTATTTTACTCCTACGATACAAGCATGGCACTGTGAATCAATATATCAATCAAGTCCAACGGTCACATGTCTGGCCACTCAATAAACGTGTCATTACAACGCGGACACGGGTATAGCGTCACATTTCTAGCTACTCAATAAGCATGTTATTACAACGCGGATTCAAGGAGCGTCATATGTCTAGCTACTCAATAATCGTGTCATTACAACGCGGAATCAGGTATAGAGTCACATTTCTCGCTACTCTATAAAAGTGTCACTACAACGCGGACTCACATACCGTTACATGTCTAGCCACTCAATAAACGTGTCATTACAACGCGGACTCGCATATACCGTCACAAATCTAGCTACTCAATAAGCATGTAGTTACAACGCGGACTCAGGTAGCGTCACATGTCTAACTAATCAATAAATGTGTCATTAGAACGCGGATTCGGGTATAGCGTCACATGTCTAGCTACTCAATAAGCATGTAATTACAACGCGGACTCAGGTAGCGTCATATGTCTAGCTAATCAATAAACGTGTTATTACAACACTGATTCGGGTATAGCGCCACATGTCTAGCTACTCAATAAACGTGTCATTACAACGCGAACTCAGGTATAGCGTCACATGTTTAGCCACTCAATAAACGTGTCATTACAACGCGGACTCACATATACCGTTACATATCTAGCAACTCAATAAGCATGTAATTACGACGCGGACTCAGGTAGCGTCACATGTCTAGCTACTAAATAAACGTGTCATTACAACGCGGAATCAGGTATAGCGTCACATTTCTAGCTACTCAATAAAAGTGTCATTACAACGCGGACTCACATACCGTCACAAGTTTAGCTACTCAATAAGCGTGTAATTACAACGCGGACTCCGGTATACCGTCATATGTCTAGCCACTCAATAAAAGTGTCATTACATCGCGGACTCGGTATAGCGTCACATGTCTAGCCACTCAATAAACGTGTCATTACAACGCGGACTCAGGTTTAGCGTCACATTTTTAGCCGCTCAATAAAAGTGTCATTACAACGCGGATTCGGGTGTAGCGTCACATGTCTAGCCGCTCAAAGTGTCATTACAACGCAGATTCGGGTATAGCGTCACATTTCTAGCCACTCAATAAGCGTTTCATTACAACGCGGACTCCGGTATACCGTCACATGTGTAGCTACTAAATTAACGTGTCATTACAACGCGGACTCACAAATGCCGTCACATTCCTAGCCACTCAATAAGCGTCCCATTACAACGCGGACTCCGGTATAGCTCTACATGTACACGGCCTGTAACAGAAACATTTTGTACAGATCTGATGACTGCCGAGTATCGATACGAAGTCTAAATGCGTTTCTTGTATTTGATCATTTCACCTCGTCATAACACCTAAAGCTTTTGACTTGTTTTATAATTTTCTATGGGATGATTGGATTACACAGATGTATCCCCTTTAATTATATACAGTTTGCAGAATGTGTCTGATATTCATAAATGTAACAATGTTTTCAGTTTAAATGTTATCTCGAAATTGGTACCAAGTCTAATCATTTTATTCAGAAAATACTCTCCTTACGTAATCAATGTTAATTTGAGGGACAGTGATCTTGGTTGGAGGTTTAGACCCTCAGAAAATAGAGACCCCGCAGCATGAATCCCCCAACAGATGTCGCACCTGTTTGTCTGGTTTTGTCTTTATCATGCTCCCTGAATTATTGTGTGTATAATCTTTTATTTTTGTGTCTCTATTTATGTAGACGTGGTATTCAGTGAACTAAGTATTTAATCTGTATAAAGCCCGATCCCAAAGCCGGCAAACCATGGACAGCAGAGTCGTACTCCTGTGAGTCCGATACTGCGCAGTGTGGTAAATGATTGGAGGGTAATCTTAGGAGAAAATTATATCATACCCCTACCTCCACTCCCCCCTACCCACACAACCCCACCCCCTTTCTTGCTCTTGCACCTAGTACCGATAACAGACATGTTATATTTATATAATAATTTATTATTTTTTGAAAATTGACCAACGGATTCAAAAACCTCATGCTTTTATGGATATAGTTAAAAATAATTAATTCCACTCCCTTACCAACCGGTTGGGGTAAAATTAATGTGTATATATATATATATATATATATATATATATATATATATATATATATATATATATATATATACGCGGTAATAATATACATGGATATTTAAACAAGACTTTCCACAGAAAAAAAATTCCAGCCAAGTGCATGAAGTGATATAAACGTAAGTTTTTTGTGCAGATGATGGCCCTTCAGAGCAAGCACTTTGTCACAAGTCATATTGAAGAGTTACATATTCTTTTGACCATTGAGATGGCTGTGTCCGTATCAAATTGACCTCTACCTTAATATTAGCAGTAGGCAGTGCGCTCATTCAAGAAATTTCAAGAAATCCGTAAAAATGACCCATGACGGTATCACACACCCGTTATAACATAAACAATTTGATCAGCACCAACGCCGAAACGAGAATCCCTGACAGGCGTCCTCTTTGAGCATCGTTACAGCTTGATGATCTGAAACCTCGGTTGAAATCTCGCAGAAATTTACCAGAGGCGGCGCCACAAGTGTATCTCATCCCGTCTTCTTGACACTGGTTCCTGGCGTCGGTATACCTGAGTGAATAATGTTTACATGATGGTGGCTATGACTTACTTCAAAGTAATTACATGTCTTGACTCAAGCATAACAGTGTAAAGTAGTATAAAACCCATCCTCCCATCAAATGTCTCGTGAAAACTTAACTAATGTAATGTGATCTTGAACTAAAACGTAAACGTAAGTTCCCTCTGTCTGAAATCATAGCCAGTTTGTTCACGCGTTTGCTTACCGGTTTGAGGTTCCTGAAGGTTCATAAAATATATAATGAAATGCGCCGGCTTGTTAATTTTTTTTAATGTACGGGGCAAAAATTTCAATGTTTTCGTCACATGTCATTAAATTCAAACCAGAAACCCCCGTGAGAACATCACATTAAGAATAAGGTATATTACTTTTATTACCTGAAGTACAACATGGTTTCTTCTCAATAAAACGGACCTGAACACTGAGTGTCAATAGTGTCCCATAGGTGGCGTTAGTTTGATGGGAAAGGTCTAGCGATACACCTTCAGCCAAAGACTACCTGAAATACCATACTATCTGGTGACATACCTGCATGTAACGGAGATCCAGTCACTAACAGACGCGTTGACGTTAGTGGTGAGGTACAACAAAGTGTCACGTAGTCCATTACCGACGCAGTCTGAGAGCAGGTCACGGTTTTCGAAGTAACACTCCACGTAAGGACTGTATTCTGGTTAACATATAAACCACAGGTGGGTCTTACTGTTTGTATATAATGTGGTGTTAAGAACAATAATTAATGTTGTTCATTTCATAATATTCTCAAACATGAACTGATATACCAATTAGATGTTCCCTTGCTGCCGAGTGAAGATACAGCATAAAACCTTACGTACAATAAAGATGCATTGAAGGATAGTTTTGATGCCGCCTATTACATGGTTTATAGACTTCAAAGATTTAGGTAGCTAGATGACAAAAGATGACTAGACCCTTATAACCAAGGCTAATCCTTTTGCACAAGAAACAATTGTTTTATCTGCATGGTTCTCCATACGATAAAACTTTGTAAAAAAATGTATTATTGACTGTTTAAATTAACCAATAAAACCTTCATAAGATTATCTGCTCGTTACACAGCGACATATTCCAAAATACAATTATTTGCTGATTGATAAAAAAATTTCAAAATAATATTACATGTTTTTTAAATAACACAGAAGAAGAAATTTCAAAACCCTTTGTGCTTTCTGTCCCGGACGAGTCCGTTTTTTTTTAATTCTTACCATTGAGTCGGTTACAGAAGTTCCGTATGTTGTTCTCGAACTGCTCTTTATTGAACATGGCGTTAATGTAAGCTGACCACTTCGGGTCGCTGGTACAGTCCCTCGACAGCTGTACCAGACACTCAATTCCACGTGTCCACGATTCAGACCTTAAACAGTGACAAGCGGAAACTACAGAATGCTTTACGTGCCATTTTGTAATAAATAAAAAAGAATTAAAAACCTATTAGTTTTTAAGTGAAATTATTTAAAAAATAAAACTTGTATAATTATACAGGGACACCATACTTTTGTATTCTCTACAAAACACCAGGAAAGACATATCTTATACGTATAATTAATTTGCAAAACAAAATTAATCAAACACGATACCTCAATATGCAGATATACTTATATGTTGTGCATGAAAGCAATCGGTCACTTGCGGTGGCCCAGCAGAAGTGTTGAACAGTCTTAACCCAGTCGAACGCCAGATAAAAGGATATAAAAGAGCTAGACGTTGTGAATGTAACTAATAATTTCTATAAATTGCATTTACGAAATGCTTCGTTGTGCAGAAACTTGCTGCATGCAGAGGGCTCACTAGAATGCTATACCATGAATTATGAACGAGCCAATTGAACCAATCAGGTGACTGGAGTAAGGTCCGTGTATTCACCCAGCAATGGACCAAGAAAACATCGTTTGCTATTTTTAGATCATGATGATCATGAATAGTCTGGCGAGAAATGACGTTACCGATAATTGGCCGATAATATAAAGGCTTGTAAACCTAGTGTACTTCTGGTGCATGTGTTCTTGTTGATATCAGGTATGAACAGCTTTGATTTATTGAATTGTTGACCTTTAAAGAGTTTGATTTGTTTGGCCGTTATAATTTTGGACAAATCATGTCCGCCTGTTTATCTGATAGCTGGAGCAAGGTCTCTGCGCAAAGAAGCAAGAGGCCTGACTCTCAGGAAGACGCCTAAACATATAAAATAATATGTGCAAGCCCAGAGTAAAGTGTGTCGCGGCCCATCCACCGCATAGCTTGTTTAAAAGTGAGCTCTAGAAGAAAGGCAGACCTGTAATACCATTGAATGGCCATGGCCCTCTGTCGGGATAAAGAATGATACAGAATTCTTTAATTAAAAAAAATAATAATGGTGATCCAGGTTACCTTGAATATTTAATTAAGTGTCCTTAGGGTGTTACCCTAACCCTCACCTAATCCTTATCATCAAAATCATTTCATAATTTTTCTTGGTAATATTTCTATACGCCACCTAGAAGGATACAATAAGAAGATGAAGTTCTTGATTCAATAATCCGGGATACAATATTCCGGGATTCCCTTAAAAAAATGGTCAACTCTCTTTAAATGTTTTTCGAATAATCTACCATTTCTAAATAAACATAATCAAAATTCCTTACTTGCACATGTCTTTGGCATAATCGAGGTCTGCCCCTCCTATAATTGGCGCGTATATAGGGTGGTCCATATGTGGGACTATTTCTTTCAAGCATTCGAGAAACTTTGGGACTCCTTGGTCCGGCGGAGGACAATTTGAGTTACGGCCATGGGAGACGGAGTGTAAGCCTGAAAAAAAGAACGAAAGATCGAATTTTTCAAAACCCGTGGATTCACAATAATTATAATACAAAGGGTAAATATAACTTGCGATTAAGAATGTATATTGGGGAATACTAGTATTAGGTCAATGTCAACCAAGTAATACGACTAAATGACTAAAGCAGATCATATCGATAAATATCATCATTTGCATGATGAAATGAAAATTTGTAATTCATAATTAACATAATTCGATACAGACCTTGCAAAGCAAACCATAACAAAACCAAACGCGGCATGTTGTGTGATCACCGTCCATAGAACAACATAACAGTCATTTAGTATTGAGAAATGATACATACAAGATCAAAGGTTAAATACACAGTTGATATCGATTGATTTTGTTCATGGTGAACAAGATTTGGCAGAACCTGGCATTGACCATGCAGTACCATATATACACTATCACTGATAAAATGCAGACAACAAGCCATTTATGTATGCATGTTTGATTCTGTGTGTGTGTTCTTGATAGGATTCATTCACGATTTTATTTCTAGAAAATGTAAACTCTTAAATAGATAATTGTATTAACTGAGTATCACTTCAGACGCATAAATATTAAATGGTATGAAATAAAAAAGATGTTACACTGAAACGGACAATACAGGATTTGTCGGTTTTAGGTCCTCAATAAACCGATATGCACTGACTATATAAATTTATTTTCAGGTAATGACTGCTTTTCGAGCACACCAATTTGCTAGACTTCCAGAATATCATGGTAAAATACACACTTATATAGGGTTTCCGACATTGTGTGTCTAAGATTTGCATTTTTTTACCATTGGCAGTGTTTAACAATCGATATTTAATATGAATTCAAACATTTAATTCTTCCAGTCCTTAGATTATTTAACATAGTATATTCAATTTAACATGCAGCTTTGTGGCCTTTCGACCATGTCTATTTTTTTCTGTTTTTTTTTTTTAATTTTAAAACACCAATCAGCGTAAATCAGAACATACATACAAGAATCGCTATTAGCCGGGTATATTTGTAAAACAACAAATAAATCATTTTTGAGTACATAAACACGTTATAGATACAAAATAACATATTCCACATCTATGTACACTCTATATGCAGTGATAACAATACATTCGTTCAGTGACTCCTTTCGCTTAACCACTGCTTTACCACTATTGTTTCCAACCAATGTGGGCTGGGTCAGACCAAGTCTGAAACAGGGTTGACCACTTCTAAGGAACGTTAACATCTGAGCGATTGAATAATAACGGATAACTACTATAGCAATGAAAATATGGGCAGTTTAAGATATAGATCAAACATCATGTGCTTGCAGCACCATGGATAGACCACAAGTGCTCGAATCCTTATTTGTGGGGTTATTATTAAAAAAATAAACAAAGACCACAGTTGCTCGTATTGCTATTTATAGGGTTATTATGCAAGAAAACAACATTTTTCCTTGCATAATAATCCCATAAAGAGCGATTCGAGCAACTGTGTATAGACCTATATGTACATTGTAATCGTTATTGCTGGCTTCGGGCTTTTAATTAGTAATGTCATGTAATTTACTAATCTGAGCTATTAGTGGAGGATTTGCCCCTAGGAAATGTGTTAAGGCAGCTTGTATCTGATCGCAAACGCATGCAAACGGATAAAATTGTCTTAATGTTTAATAATCTAAATAGTAGCATTATTTGTTTAACTTAATTCATAATAGCTTAAAAGCATCCACGGTTTAAAGAATCGTGGCTTGACGCATAGATCTCCCATTACATCCAGATAAGAACGCGAAATGAAATTAACATCGTTGCACCTGTACCTAATGACATGACAAATAAAAAAAAACAGCAGTGACACTGAAATGTATATGGCAGGATTTGTTGAATTCAGGTCACATGACCCACCTATAGGCCATGCACTGCGCACAAAAAGTGTATAGAAGTTTGGTTATTACTTTGACATGGGCCTAATGTATTTACTTACGAAATAAATTGTTAATAGTCTAGATTTAAGGTCATTGCGACATATGCTTCAATGTTTACCTTGAGCGATGGACATTTTGATATCTTCTGCAAAAAATACGTTTCGGTTAACTTATAAATATCAATTACGAAAGGACTTTGCAGATATGCTTTTACTTCTATAATATAATATAATATAATATAATATAATATAATATAATATAATATAATATAATATAATATAATATAATATAATATAATATAATATAATATAATATAATATCACGTCATATTATATAAGAAAATGATTTAATTCATGCGCATTGTTGTGTTGGTAGTCTGGATGAAATCCTGCATATTACGTACAGAATCACGTGTCTTGAGATATATTGAGTCTCATTTACATTTTGGCGATGCAGAGTGATGTTTAGTCAACTTTATGAGCTTCCCTTTTCATCACTTGCACAGTTGTATCAACATGGATGCTTTCATTTACTTAAGAAATTGTGCCCTGGGTTTTAATGGGGAAATTTATTTCTCATTCTTATTTTCCTTGTTTCAAAACTATCCCACATGGCACTTAATTAATTATCCACTTCAGGGAAGTTTAATGTATTACCAAATTTTATTTTTTCCTTGATAAAAATGATTTCACACCGGCATGCACAAATTATATTCGAGCGATAAACATTGCGTTCTTCAACATGGGCGCCATCTATCACGTATCTGACGAACTAAATAAGTGTAGTCTCTTGTCCGGTGGCGCCCCCTGTGGGAGAGGCTGTGAACAAGTGTGGACTTCACCGCCAACCTCCGTACAGGGTCAAAGGTCTATTGAGCCAATAATGGACCCCGCCATTTGATACGGACTAAAACCTGTTTGACCTGACATTTGACCAATTCAAAGCCCCACTTGGGTGATCAGTAATTGTAAATAACTAGTGACTCTCGATCCCTTGGGACTCATGTCTTATTTATGCATGCAATAATAGTTTATCCCCCAATTTATGCAGGTAAACCTTTTGCATAATGTTGAAAACACCACAAATGTCCCTGGACTATCATTGTGCATTTATGTTTGCAACAAGTCTGGCAGCAGTTGTATCACGTAAACTAATCCAAGGAAACATAAGTTTCTGTTAACATTTGCAATACTGCGTCACAAATATTATATAGATCCACAGGTGCTGAGCGCAAGAATGTTTGCATGTGATCTACCCTTGACCGTTCACAGACAGATCTCATGTGTAAAGAATGCGCAACCCTAGGACAGGTACTGCCAATTATAAACTACTAATGGTAGCACGTGCACAAGTTTCTCTGTTATATTTACAATACCGGGCAACACATATTACACCGCAAATAGGTCGGCAGGTTTATCCATATAAAATATATGTTTCACGGACAAATGCCGTGTGTTGGTTATATTTGGAATAGATGTTATCAATCCTTTATATTTACTATTTGCCTTAATAATTGTAATTTTTAATTGCAGGTGATATAGCTTGCGTTCGACTAGATTTAGTGCCTTGTTCACTTTGGTTGGCAGAGATCTGTCCCTTTCATAAACGAGATCTCGCGCGCGGGGGGGGGGGGGGGGGTGCTTCACCGCAACTAACAATTAAAGTGTGTGAGTATTAGTAATAGTCTGATCATGTTAAACATCTCTGTTTCCAACCAACCATCGAGAATAACTTCGTAAAAACAGTGCCTAATAATGAAAAAAATAAGATCTCATGGACTCACTGACCACTGAAATTTGGAAATCTTTTTATTTCAGATTTTTTTTTACGATCTCTTTTGGATTTTCATTTAGGAATAAGACTTTAGGACTTCTGAATTCTGTACCTATGCACATGGGCCTGAAATCGGGACGACCTATAAATAACACGTCATTCATCACTGTATGTATATTCATATCCACGTACATGTATAGATTGTGTGTCCATTTTCACCCATTCTTCGGGCATGCGCAGTGCGCGTAATGTTTTATATGCTATGTTCGGATGAAAAGAACGGCAGTGAAAGTTTTCACAGATGAATTCAGTTTCCAGCGGAGGGATCAGGCAGATATAATTTTACTTTTACCACATGACCCGAACATTTAGTGTTTTATACTGTCTTAACTGATTTAATTATCCTTTTGTATCTTATTGTGCACAGGGCAGTAGAGCTATTGTATTTTAGTACAGTGAATTTGACACTTTAATATACTTAAAAAAAGTGTCAGTCGTGACTGACAGGTGTCGCTAGTATAAAGGGAACGGTCTATTTACAGTTTGCGCTATTGACCCTAAACGTAAAATGTATCATCGAATATGATGTCAATGGTTTTGTCTACAGCCTTAATTGCAATGAACTTATAAGTTCTGAGTCTGGCAAGACAAATAATGAAATAATATTTTATATAATCGTTTGCCATATAATTGTCAGGTTTGTGCATACTGTGCCTCTAATAAAACTGATCCTAACCCCTTGGGACTAAGTGTGTACGGCGAAGTACTTGCGGAAAGTTTACATTAAAACAACAAACACTCTCTATTTCCTTTTCCAAATTCTAGCTTAAGTATAAATCTTCAAGCATAGCTATAAGCTATTCAACACATACCTTTACATACGCCTATGAATGATAGGCCATCGGTGTAAAAGCTATCCGATTGTGTGTTTAGGTGCAGGTTTAAAGTCAAAACAAACATCAGATGGTCATACTGACGTAAATATAAACATAAAATGGACATTACCTTATCCACAGTATACACACCTAGATTTTGTCCAAGGACTGATGTCATTCACTGAGCTGGCTTTGTCAATATATCATGAATTTACGACGCAGGTCAATATTATCTTGGTTTGAGAAACATTATGAAATCATGGAGAAACTGACCGCCAGTATTTAAGGTTCTATTGCAGTTAGTTTTCACAGTTACCTAGCCGCGATGTATAAACGAATATGTTTTGTTTGCATACAATGGACTGTTACTAAGACATCCATTTAGATAGAGGATTTTTATATTCCTTATGAATTTACAGAATCAAAGACTAGATTTGAAATGAATGAGAGGTCAAAGTTTCCTCAGCTGTTTTGTAGTCCTGTCGGTTATGTACGTTTGATTCAAAGAGAGGTCCTTCTCGATTTGAGAAATTCTCAACACAATATGATGGTAGATGATTTGTTTGTATATATAATACGTATAACACTATATTTTGGTTCTCCTTCCATCTATTTGGACTACCGATAGATTTTTCTTAATATCATTTATTTATTAATACGGGTGTTACAAATCCCGGGTGCCGATCAAAGATTATAAAACGGGTTGCGTTCTTAAGGTTTCATGATATCATGACGTCACAGAGGAATCAGCAATTTATCATCGAGCAATTACGTCAATTTATCATCAAGTGTGGGGGTAACTCGTAGGAATGGGAGGGTAATAAAAGTTGGGACAATGTTTTTATCTAAACATGTTTCACAATATTTTAAATATATTAAAATTATGCAAAAGGTTTTGAAAAATAAGGTATTATGTTTCCAGTATAGGTTGATTCTGAACCAGGTTTAGATATATATATTTCATAGTAAACTCAGAAATGTAACAAAGTCTGTAATTTATTATCAATATATTTCATTTTCAATATATAGATATTATTCTCCTAATATCAGGGGGGGGCGATAGTTACATTGATTATCCCCCTTGCTAAAGTTTGTGTGTGTGTGTGAGTGTGTGTGTGTGTGTGGGGGGGGGGGGGGGGGGGCTTCCCCCTGTATTGACGCCCCTGTCATCGGGTTGGTGTGAATGCGAATGAATATTTTGTGTATATGACCCCCCCCCCCCCGCAACCCCCCCCCCCCCCCCCCTAAAAAAGCTAAATAAAATTCAAAACGATTGACATTTATGTCTTCTACAACATTTGTGTGCTAAAAACCTGCTTACACTTGATCGGTGTTTGCATTACGCTTACACACATAAACCCATTTTATTTTGACAAATCATTATACAAAAACACATGAAGATCTTGTGCTTCACAGAACAAACACATGGTGGCGCTTTTGTGCAATTCGGATGATGTGTACTTTTACAATTTTCAATAACAAGATTCTTAATTTTCATTTACAGGTGGGAATCTAAGGTGTTTTGGTCCGTGTATAAATATATTCACCGTCGTTTGAAAGCTTCACAACTTTGACACCAGCCTTGTATCTTTCTTTGTTATTAAGTTGCGCCCTAGTTTTCCTCCTTGTCACAGTTACTTTAAAATTCACAACACAATAATGATTTCACATGACATGTTTATAAGGTGACTGCGCTTGCCCTCCTTATATCTGTCATCAGGAGAACTTTAACATCATTGTGAGGCGTATAAACACTTTAATAGATAAGGAGCACTTCATACAGACCTGGTTTTTCTATACATAGAATTGATTGTGGGTATTGATCATTGTATATACAGTCGCTGCCAGACCGTGAAATGTGACTAATACAGTCCACAAAGAATGTTTGTGATATTGAGATCGGGCTCTGCACAGAACGTGTACCGCTGTGTACATTGGTCTGTATGGTAAGATTAGTGTATTACTGTGGCCCGTGCACCACTTCTGTACTATTCATTATCATGTATACACAGAATGTGTTCCAAGCAACTCAAGATTCCAAGCCATAAGGTAAATAAGACTTCAAATCATAAAACATTCTATTAACATGAATTTACAGTAGGAAACCAAACAAAAAACTAAATATTTTACACAAGCATACTTACACACATATATATTTGAGCATACGTATAAACAACAATAAAACTGATATCACCACTTTATTTCACCGTCTATATATCACACCTGTGAAAAAAATGCATAGTTTGTTGAACGCAAACAAGTATAGGGAATATTTTTTGTAGTTAATTATCTTCAGTTACAATGACATAGGGTCTACCTAAGGTCAGTTAAAAGGAGGATGAAGTATGCGACAATTTGATATCACAGACTTTGATTTGATGGATAGTGGTCTTGTAACACTTACAAAATGCCGTCTGACGGTTACCACTTAAGGATGACAGCTGTTTTATTGAGAGAGTGGAGCAGCTATTGTATGATGGATTTCCACCTATTTTTACTGATGGGAATACTTACTCTTGTCGCTACTTTAACATTTTCTTTGCTTTAACTATATATTCTTTATTTATCTATTTTATTTTATTTTAAATCCTGATTTAATAATTGTATATATACAGCTGCATATTATCAATTTCGGTTTATAACTACTTGACAATGCACGTTTTCTCTAATTTTATATTCCGGGGTTAACCAGTCCCAGTGACTTCCGCACCTACGGCCATGGGGGATATTACCCCACCCCCACTCCCGTTTCAGGGTCATCCAAACCAAGGAACACAAACAAAGTTAAACCACAAAGGCGCACTCGTATTATTATTTGAGTGTTAGAAACGGCTGTGGAGCACAGTCTTCCCATTAAGCCTTCCAAGTAACCCTGGGTGGGGACCGACAGTGAAAAATCTCACCGCTTCTCGATAGGTTCCTCATGATATCCAGGCTCTGATTCTTAGGGTCTACCCCTAGACCACTGAAGCCGGTCTTAACATTTTCTACTTCCTTTTATTATTTTTACTCGTGGTATACCCTTATACTCTGCTATATCCGGGTTTTCGTCTAAACAAAAGATAGTGACACATCGGCAATACCAGATATTTGCAAGGAATGATATAATCAGGGTTGATATGAGCAAGGAAATTTGATGCGAAGGTACTCCGAGGACACTCTTAATACAAGAGATTTTGGTGTCAATTGAACCCGAATCGGCCGAGAAGGATGAATTATATTAAAACACATAATAATATCGTCGGTAAATTATTACATATTATTATTATTATTATTATTATTATTATTATACCCAGGGCATACCTTACTATGGCTTCATTCCATTAGCCGTAGTTGCATTGTTCTTGACCTATTTCTGAACGCCAAAATGATTATAAGTGATTAAAAATATTCTCCTAACCTATTGTAAAAAACGGAACTGGATGGAACTCTCATAATGACATTGAATGTAAAATGTGATGGATGAATGTATATGAGTTTACTTAAGCAGCTTTTATCGATCAGGCTCACCTTTACTTATTGGCAATTCTGATGTCACAAGACGTGTCTTGTCAAATGCAGCTTTTTCAGATCCTTTGGAGTTATATTGTAAAGTAGACGTAACATTTAAATCAGCACAAAAAATGTTAGGTAAACTGGATTGGTGTAGGTTAATAAGATGTAAAAGCATATTAACCAAACCGTGGGTCATATCTGACCATTTAAGGGAATCAGGTCAAAATTACGACGTTTAATATTCCTCTTGATGTTGGGATATATTGCATGTGACCATGCAATGCACGTTTATGACCCCATTCTGCAAGAACTTATTGTCAAGTAATTATTTTCAGGTCAGGAGCCGAAATTAAAGTGTGCATAATCCCCGTGACTTACATACATTTTGACAGGCCATCAGGTGTATTTTTTGTCCTTTATTGGTTCGCATCCGCTGTCGTCATATGAAAATAACAGTTTTCAAGGTTGAATTTGTTTGTCCCTTTCATTTTCATTGCTCTATGAAATGTATTTATACTTCAAAGGGGTTATAATTCCCTAGTATAGGTGTGCTGCGTGCCCAACTCGTATAGCTGTCAGAAAGTAATTGGACTAATGAGCCCTCCGTGAGAATGGTTGCACGGTGATATGAATAAACCACGTGACCCCCAGCCCAGCAGTCGACAGCATTGAGGACTTGATCATGACAAGGCTGTAATAACGCGTCTGTTGGACCTTGTTTGATTGCAAGCGGCGACGTGGATAAATACCAAGTTTGCACGTATGGAATTACCGGGATAATGCTTAAAGCTCATGATACTATTAATAGCCTTATATATCCTTAGTGTTATTGCCAATTATTGCAGATTTTGTAGCGTAAGTTGTAGTAGAGGCCAAATTTAGCTGACACCTATTGAAAAGGGATGTAAAGTTCAAGAACCCTTAAATATGGTTTAAGTGTTCCTTATAACTGCTTAAATTGAGACCGGACAATGCAGTTATGTACAGACGTCACTGATTGACGAGTGGTATTGTAAGGTTTATCTGTGGTGACGACAAAGTGATTGGTAGGTTTTATGAGGGCTTTACGAATGTGTTGATGCACTTAGTCATATTTTCTTTTATAACCTTTTGAGTTACATTAGTCACGACAGTTCTTAAGTCTTGATAAGTCTTGGTAAGACAATACTGACACTTCTGTCAAACCCTATACAGTGGACACAATGGCCCCACTCAATTCAACTTAATTTCAAATACACTGGTACATGCACTGTTAGAATAAATAATGTTGACATGGTGAAAGTGTACTTTGGGTCGGATAAGCCCAAGAGACCTTTTACAAGCAGTTGATAAGTGTATCAGAACGAATCCATAGTGACCGCTGCGCATGCTTTACAGGTCAATTCCGATCAAGAGTTCTTTTGGGGGTTTCTTATTTTCGGCGTAATTTTGATTCTTCACAATGTATTTTAAAGTGTTGAGATTATCCTGACTGCATACAGCACCCGGATTATGAAACCATAATGATGCGACATTCGGCTGTAAATGTTACCCATGTTATGGCTTTTTGAGAGAAAAAAAAAATAATGACTTCTACCGAATATGTTATGCTACCCCTCTTTGTTTGTTTATTTGGTCGATTGCCTGTTAGTAAGACTGTATGAAACTAGTAAACCCATTTCCATGAACCTGTGTGGCAAAATTGAATTTTGGTGCGGATTCGGGTAAATGGATGGATTTTCTCTTATTGGAGAAAGTACACATCTCACGCAGGGGTTATACACTGTGGTCGTATATATTTCCTTCGCTCAAACCGCTGCTTTGTATAGCATCCAACACCAAATTTCAAACCCGCGACAACCCGCTCTCGTTGGTCTGATACTGAATGCGATACCACGCTTTGACTATTCTTGGCTCTGTGCCAGCCCTGGTCGTGAAATCCAGCAAAACTTGCTGTACAAAGCAGCGGTTAATGTGAAGGAGTTATTGAACGAATGCAGTGTACTTGAACCCCTGCGTATAAGGAGTTTAAGGGAAAGGCGCAATGTTGGTGTATTGTAAAGTTGAAAGGCGGACAAATGGAGGCTGGAGCGATGATGGAGGCCAAGGTACTATTGGCAACAACAAACAAAGCCATGTGTCTGCTGTAGGAAACCCGCGTGCTCAGTGCAAGGTCAGAGTTCAGAAGTAATGTTTGATCTATGAATAAACTACATGTGTGTCATGAGTTATGCATGCGTTTTATTTAAGTGGGCTTCGGGGTCGCGGGTATCTAGAAAGGTTTCTTTCTAAAAGATTGAGACAATTTTTTAATATGTGACCTGCCGACCAAGGCCCATCTATTTTAGGTATTTACCGCTCTCTGTGCAAGCAGACATAACAGCGCATTTTTTCAACTTGATTAAGAATTCCTAAACTATTTCATACACGTATATATGACGTTACGTATTTTCCAGTGTGTCCGCACGATCTGATTAATTTTGGCCACAATAGCTATATCCCCATTCCATTCATAGGCCCGTCAGATAATACATTTCCCCAGGAAATAAAATAATTTTTTACTCTTAAGAGTTCTGCATGGTGGCTGTTTATTTATTTTTAGCATTTGTATTTTTTTTATACAGTGATGGGATCCTCGTGGGAATACAATTTAACTGAACAACTATAATGATGTAAATTATTTCTGTTTGAAACCTGTCACAGAAACCCTTGTTTTTCTTCCGTCTGCAAAGTTTTGGTCGGTCAATAACTGTAGGTTACATCCCCTGAATAACAATGTTTGAAATCAAGGCCTAATCTGGTACACTGGTGAAAGAAACGTTGGCTGTATATGGACCTAACAGATGTTTAAAAGAAACCCTAAAGCAGAAAAATAACAGGCAAAACGGAAATAGAACGGGAATCGGAAAATTGGAGAAATCTATATACCGGAGGAAATTCTCCATTAGTTAATAATGAACGCTCAAGTGACAATTTTTGTATCTATAAGCTCAAATCGTGATCCATTATGTTGCTCAAAGAGATTCAATTAAAAAACACTGTTATATGTTGCTAGACGGAAAATGGGTCCATTTAGGTTTCACTAAATAGTACATCACACGAGAAGTCCATCGATTTGCCAACAGAAACCACGTTTGTCATCTGCCCACAGTCTGCTCGATGTGGTTCGATTTAGCTTTTCATTATTAAAGAATCACAGTCTATAATCTAAAGTTGTAGCGCCGTGAAGCTGCAGGGAATTATGATGGACGGGCTACATGTGAAGTCCATTTTGATGTAGAGATTTTTTTCTCTACTGTTAACGGTTGTCGCTGTCTCTCAGAGATAAAAAAAGTATTACACCACCGTCATGACCATTTTCAGGGAACGGATATCACTTAAAAATACGTTATCATATAAAAATAATATATATATATATATGCGGTATTTAATTATACTAAGATATCAAATCTACCAAAACAGCTAGGCTGCTTTAGGACGAAAGAACGGAGGTAAATACCTTATCCTTCTATGAAAAGGTACCTGTATTTCATTAATAGGATTTCTGAATCTATAAAATTCCTGGCTGCGCCCTTAACTCTGGATGTTTATTGAAAGGCCCTCTCAGGGCTAGAAGGGTCGCTTCCCAGAACCTTGCTGGCAGCAGTCTTAGTCATTCGCAAGCTGCATGGCCCTGCAGCTCAGCTGTGTTTACTGATCAATCTGACTGCGACAGGCAAGGGATATAGTACAAACAGAACCGCAACTTGCTGTCTCACACTTCAAAACAGCCGTCATGCTTACGGTGGTGTCCTGTTTAAGAAACAAACACAGCCACCACATGAGCTGATACTTGGACGTCGCTAAAGGTAGGTTATTTTATTTTTTTAAGGTATAAAACTTATACACTCAGTCCTTGAGAGTTGATCTGTGTGTATAGGCAATGTTTGTTGGATCGACGTGGTTTCAGTTCACAGGTAATTACTGGCTCTCATAAGATCAGTTCACCATTGCTTCTATGTATCGGACAAGGTGTTACATCCATAACTGCAAATCTTAAAATGCCGTCATATCCTCAATAGCTACGTTTTCCTGTTTGTTGGTATATTGTCTATACCATGGTTTCGCCATTGTTGGTGGTCCTTTTAAGAGATGCAGCACGCCAAGGCAATATAATCTGCTGAGCGCCGGCCGTTTGGGCTTTAGATCACGGGTGAACATTGACTTATTCAGGAAGCTTTTGGCTGTGTCTATTGGCCGAGGGACGGAGGCTTGTGGTTTACAACGCTGGGGGGGGGGGGGGGGGGGGGGGGGGTTAGCTATGACGTGAAACATTACAGCTCTCCTAATCAGTGTCTGAATAGCCAAAATAATTAATTTACCATTAACATAACTTCAAATATTGGTTCAAATGTATACGACCTATGTAATGACTTCTTGGTTGTTTTCTAACATGTGCATAAAGAAAACATGAAATAACTCTGATAATACTGATATACCGTCATACTTATGCAATAGACAGTGCCACTTATAGGCCAAGGATCTGTGGCTGATAATAAGGAGATTAAGATTTTATTGTCAAAATGATAGATAGTTGCGGTGGAAAGTTGCGGTGTTCGATGTTACATCGTGATCTCGTGTTGCCAGCTTTAATACGTTGCTGATTTCATGTAATTAATTTGGAGTAAATGGTCCGGCGAGAGCATCGGATGAAACTAAAAAGGTACACTCAGACCGGACCACAACAAAGGCTATACATACGGTGGTCTTTAACTAATAACAGGGTTAGGGCAATAGTTGGAGAATAGCACTTTGGTCTATGGGAAAATTGCACGAACGATTGAAGGTCTTGATTAGTCAAAGAATGAAATAATGTGATATATTGTCATGCGGTTAACGCACAAAATGGTATAACATCAATCTGGGGGGGGGGGGGGGGGGGGGAGGGGGTCATATAGTAGAAAATGTTCATGGAGCTGGATTGAGCCTCACAATATACACAACAAATTGCCAAAGCCACTGTCATTTTAATATGACATTTCAACGGATGTCAATTTAGACATAAACATGAAACACGTCTATTTTAAAAATAGCAACACTTAAAAAGTATTTATTTAAATCAATTTCATTCAATTTCCGCTAATCGAGGTATGTTAAGATCTCATAATTTACAGGTGTGGATATATATTTTCCACCTGCTCATAGAACATGTAAGGTAACTACAGTAGAACGCCTGCCAACGGCCACGCCTCAATAACGGTCAATATACGTCTATAACGGTCAGATTTTCCGGTCCCGAATTTTCGACCGTTAAGCCCCGTTCCCACTTTCACGAATTTGACGCCGAATCGCCACGAACTTACATCATTAAAATTCGTAGGGACGTCGTGGGAGTGTCGTAGATGATGTCTTGAACATTCGGTAATTTTCGTAGCGAGGTCTTGAGCACTCAGAATTCGTGGCGCTATTTTTGAAATGTTCAAAAATTAAGCTTTGTCGCCACAAGTCGTAGCTAAGTCGTAACAGTTTCTTGGTAAGTCGTATGAGAGTCTTCATAATTCTTGTAAATTCGTGATGTAAAACAATGTCACGAATGCTCACGATGGACAATTACATCGACACGACTTCAACATGACTACAATACGACTACCACAAGAACCTCTCAAGAGAGAGTCACGTTCATAAAGCCCCTTCTACTTCCACGAATTTGGTGACGAATCATCAAGAACTGACATCATAATGTAACGAACAATTTTATTTTCTTAGTGATTTTTAACTTTTTACAAACAAATGAGGAATAAGGTTTAGAAGTAAGAACACTGTGTAGATTTGTAGATTTGTTTTAAAGAAGATTTGTATTGTGGTTATTGGTTCCAACTAACTTTGAACTAAAATAATTTGAAGAAGCTGAATCAAATTACGTTTCCTTTGTAATTTGTAACTTCTTTGTAAACAAGCAAGGAAGTTTATGCAGTGAATAAACCATGTAGTTTCGTTAATTTGTTTTAAAGATTTTTTTATCGTGGATATTGGTTGACAAAATAAATTTGAACCAAAACAGTTTAAAGAAGATGAATATATTATACAGTTTCGTCATACTTAAACATATGGTCAATATAATAAATCATGAATTTCCTATTTCACTATGGGAGAATAAACTGAGCCTAACACAAATTGATATTAACAGAATCTTATATCACATTGAGAGCTGAATCAATAAGATATTTTAACCATTATTTTGAGAATACAGATATTTTACATCCGATTAAGACGGTCGTCTACTTGGACTTAAAGAAGTTAACGTCGTATTTGCCACCACATAAATAAGTTTGTAATTGTCTAATTACTCAAATAAAATGAGACATATTTTATCAGTGTTTTAAACTGGATAACTTTTGTCAAATTAAAATATCTGGAGAAGTTGAGTAAAGTGTTGTTATGGTGTCCTTTTACTAATATCGTCTTCTTTGTGAAATTACAATAGCTATATATCACATATACAGCTATCTAACAATCCGTAGCAAAATTGAATGATCGTAGGAGTATCGTCCACAAGTCGCAGATCAATCGTGGAAATATCGTACCAGTATCTTAGACGTCGTCACGGAGCCGTGAACATTCTTAAAAGTGGCCTGTCATATCGTGCTGGCTTCGTGTCACTGTCGTAGCCAATCGTACTGGCATCGTACTCCTTTCGTACAATATCGTGGTCGTGATGGAATTTTTATCACTCGACAGGCCGATTGGCCACGAATCGCCACGAATTAAACATCGTGGCGATTCGGCGTCAAATTCGTGAAAGTGGGAACGGGGCTTTATATTTCATAATCATTTTGTTGTCAATTACGGCCACTCCTCTATTCCGTATTACGGCCAGGTCTCTCGGTCCCGCAGGCCGGGAAACGCCTCAATTACGGCCAGGGACAGGTAACCAATCGACCGTGACTGAGTTGTTTTACACGTAGCCAGCGTCGTACTACCCCACTCAGCCTCATTAGTATACACACTAGTAAGGCATGTGTTCCCACCTGCGTGTATGTTTGGGAATCAGCCTCGCGATCAGAGGGTTTGTCAATTAATTAACGAATGACAACCAGCGGGTCCCGATGATAAGGTCATCAGAAAAATTTTAGGCAAACTGTTGATCTTTAAACTTTCTTTAATCCCCTTGTAAACACGTTCATCAAACGAAAACAGTGCGGCAAAAATCGCACAGTTTAATCATACATGAATTATTATGAATGAAAATGAACAATGTTACATGTATTAAAATGTTACGCATACTCTGTCCCCATCACTTTGACCATTATATGGCTATCAAGAGTTTGGACTTTGCCTATCAAAATGAAATTGTGGACTCGAAAGTGTGTAACAACCAGTCTTCCATAACTGCTTTCTTTAACCAGATATAAAGAGTGTATTTTGTGAATGTTCACATATTTCTGCTATATTTCTGCTTTACGGATACAAAGAGCTTCTCATCATTTGTACAAATATTATGGATATACAATATGTTTTTAACTTAATAACAAACACTTTATTTGTATATATTGTTGGTAATTGTTATAAAAAGGGTTGACGTGATTGTAAATATTTTATTTTTTTATTGATAACAGTAATTATACTTATACCCTGTATAAACATTTATTTTGTTGATTGTAATGAAGATTTGAACTTGGTTTCGTGTTATATTTTAACCCCCCTATCCTGGTAAAGTCCTGTATTACGGTCACTCCTGTATTAAGGCCACTTTCATCCAGTCCCGATGGTGACCGTAATACAGGCGTTCTACTGTACTAATTAGTTACTATGTTTAGATGCAGGGGAGTGAAATGTTTCCCAGACATCAACTATTATAAACGGTGAGAACGGCTTTTTCCAGTCTGCCATGCGCTTTCGTTATCGCATCAAAATCGCGAAACAGAGTGCATTAACAGGGGATGTTGTACGACATACCCAGAAGAATTGATTTCTTTTACGGAAATTATCTGCAGAATTTAAATTTTTAACCGGTTTTTACATTATTTATTATACTCCAATGTTTAAAGTATTAATAAACCTGAGTGCTATTTTCTGAACATGATTTCCCACTTTTCTATAATCGATACGAGCCCAAGAGCTTCTTAACTTGGGACCGATCTATTAAACTATACTGTGTTTATGTTGTAATCTAGAAGGTTAATCAGTTGGTTGTCTTGTCTGTTAGCAATTTTTGTCAATTTTACTTTGACCGGCTCCTGTGGTTTTGGGGTAGAGCACAGGACTCAGAGCCGGGAGGTCGTGAGGTCAAATATCAACCGAGGAGCGGTGAGATTTTGTGAGGTCGGCCACCACCCAGGGTGAGCGCTCTGTAGGTTTAATAAAAGGGCGTGCCCCACACTCCCAGGGAGTGTTTTAGGGGTTTCTTGGTGTTATGACCCAGCGATGTGGATAATTACATACCTAAGACCCGCAGGTGCAGTAAACACCATGATAAAATATTTAAGAGAACTTACCATGTTAAAGAGCCTGCACCATGAGGCTTCGTCCAACCCCAGTTATCTTGAAAAAGTATAATGAAAAAATATCTATATTTTATGGCAGTAAGCAGCAGTAAATTACCCCCCGGTAACACGTTGGGTTGCACCGGGTCATCCTCTAAAAGATCGGTCGTGCATGTTGATGTGACCAGAATGCTTTACGCCACAAGGTGTCTCTGTGAATGTGCAGGGGCGACATCTGATGGATAATTAGAGATGATTAAATTTCTAAAAATGCCTTTTTTTGTCAAATAAAAGACCAAACATTCATTACTTTGCCGTAATTTAAGTAAGCTGGTTCAACAATTGTTATGCTATCATGCAATATTTGGGTCATTGTGATTGTATACGAACGGAAAACGGATAAAATGAAAGGAATGTTTATCAGTCTACAGATTTTACTATTACGCGGATTTAGTCTTATTATGAATAACAGTTTTACTCACTATGTTTGACAATGTTCCTATTTATAGCCAGCCTACATCACTTTGATCGTGCCTCCTCGTCTTCTATTGTACTTCCCACTACTGACACTAGGACACATAAAAAAGATCGAGTGTTGACAGAAAGCGTGTCGTATGTAAACCTATTAAACACGCATTAACATCCAGTCCGTGCAAGTGTTTTATTTATATTGATGTGTTTGCTCATCAAACATAGGGTCCCTAAAAAGGTGTTTGTAGTCTCTGCGTTCCCGAGCGTGTGGTCAAAGGACAAGTACCAGACATAACGCTGTCTTTGTATCATTCAATTTGTTCAGGCAACTTAACAAGAGATGATCATATAACTGTCGTATTGGCTACCGAGCAGTGTGAGCAAACCCACATCTGACGATTACCATAGCGCCGGTAAACAGATCGGAGCTGATAAAAACGGATATTGCGGGTGTCTGTCGCGGAATATTTGACCAGACAGTAAACAAAAACTAAATTGAAATTTAACGTATACGTCAACTCAAGAAGCGGAATCCGGAGAAGACTAGTCGAGGTAAGAAGTAACATATATTGTCGATCTCAATGATAATTCAGGTAATGCACTTTTAAACGTACAAAATATATAACCCCATGCACGCTCCGTATCTCTCTCAGATTAATTTAATTTAAGTAATAGGAAAAAGGCAAAGATTAAGATGGGGGAAAATGGAAATGTGTGTTTTTGCCCGGTTTGCCTGACATACTGCAAACTCCAAAAGAGTGACCAAGTTCAGGGTTTGGATACAGTTCGCAAGTTGAGGATTATTGAGTCCTTGGAGCAATGATGGTATATACCCTAGGACTCCGAGTGGCAAATTAGCATTTGGTCATGGCTACTGGGCGAGAAGTCGGACTGACAAGCTAACTTTCAGCGAGGAGTCTGGGTGAAGGCGGAGGACTACTCTCGGAATGTATTCTTTATAAGGTTGCGTACGATCAAGGATTCTAAGTATTCATATGGATAACGATTTGGGGATGTCCCGTATCTATTGAAGGAAAGGCAAAAACACAGAGTTAGAGGAAAAGTGACTCCTGATACTCTTGGCTGTTTAGTTTTTTAATTTGTTCTTTCGGTATATCTCGTTATTGCCGTATGTCTCGAAAACTGGCAACTACCTGAAGGTTTTCCCAGAGGATTGTTGATATGACCGGGTTATGACTACTTAGGTTGCCACTGCGTCATTTGATATCACAACTGATTGCCAACCAGATAGAAGTACAATGTAGAAGTACAATGTATTTTTGTTCACTGAGTATTGAAGGTGGCCTTCAGCTTATTGTTTATGTATTTAAATTGGCTCAGTGACGGGGGTGAGTTATCTTCTTCAAAAGTGAGCTTTTTGGCTTAGATATATTAAGATATCGTCGACCTCCATGGTTGTGCGCATCAGCTGAAATGCTCTTCAGTTGATGTTAAGCCAATAAATTGTTGATGAAGATCTAGGTAACGGCAAAAATTGCTTTTACATGGTTTTGCGTGTGGTGTACTATGAATTTTTCTCTTAATAAATACATCCTCAGTAACTCTTGCAAGATAATTAATCTTATATGCAGGTAGTAACAATGTTGGGTAGGGAGTAGTTCAAGCATTATTCATACGAACATGAACATTAAATGCAAATTATTCCCTGTTTGTCTGTCCTATCTGACAAATAATGTCTACTGCTCCCGTGATTTGAGCAGATAAATTTCACCATAATAAAACACATGTTCATATCATTTAATTTTCATTAGTTTACTTTATACCAGAAAGCAGACAACAAGACATGTAGCATCACAGATATATCCAAAAAATGAAATAGTTCACATTCCAAATGGCTGTTTGAGGTGAAGCCATTTAGAAATTGTTGAAACGAAGACCTGCTTTTACGAATATGACGTTTCGTCAAAAGGAACCAACAGTCAGGATTGACACATATATTAACAAAGCGGCATGGCCTTCCGCGCTTTTCAACACACTTCTCGTACTTTTAATTGTATCCGCCAAAACAGAGTTTTGCGGATACTATGTTTTCAGTCGGACGCCACCGTCGCCGCCGCCGCAAAGGTTTCCGGAGAACTCCTCCGTAACCACTGAGCGGATTTTTTTTAAATTCGGAATTATTATCTGGTCACATGGGAACCGCTGCGCCCACATTTTTGGTTGACCTCTGACCTTTCCTCTCTGTCAAGCGTCCATTTATGCGTCTGTTTCCACACATAAACCCACATATTTCGGGAACCATTTGACCGATCAGGCTAAAAAAATTCGCACAAATGTAGCCCTTGGGTAGCTTTATAACATACACTAAAATGGTGGCACCACCTGCAACCATTTTTGCACAGCGTCCATCTGTTCATCTGCCTTTGGATAAAATCACTCATATCTCTGTATTGGTTGGACTTATCAGCCTAAAATTTTGCATATGTATACATCCTGGACAGTTTTCTTGATTTTATGACAGGTGGCGCAACCTTCATTCACGTTTACGCTGCAGACGTCCAAGCTCATATCTCGGGAACCGTTTGACCGATTGGGCCAAAATTTTGCATGTGAATAGATCTCACATGGCTCTTTATTATAAGCCAAACTGGTGGCGCCACCTGGAACCATTTTTGCACAGTGTCCATCTGTTCATCTGCCTTGGGATAAAATTACTCATATCTCTGCAGTGGTTTGACTTATCCACTTGAAATTTTGCAGGTTCATACATCCTGGACAGCTTTCTTGATTTTAAGACAGGTGGCGCCACCTACATTTTGGTTTACTCTGCACTAATTCAGGCTTATATCTCAGGACTTGTTTGACATATCCCCCTGAAAATTTTGCATGTGTATAAATCTCACATAGTTCTTAATCATACACAAAATTGGTGGCGCCAACTGCCAGCATTTTTGCACAGCGTCCGTCTGTTTGTCTGCCGTGGGCCAAAATCACTAATATCTCAGTAGTGGTTTGACTTATCTCCAGTCATCCCACTCTGATTTCGGCCGATACACGTAGTCGCTTGTCGACTACTCGTATTCTATTTTTCTTTAGGGCATAGGGCGGTCTGACTGGTCCTGGTCTCAGGATTTGGTTGGCCGCATGTTTAGATGACGTACGAAGTCGTTGCGTAAGCGTGGTGTACAAAGGTGGAGTCGTCGGTCCTTTTATCCTCTTAAATACTTTGGATCAGAAGTTACTCTTGATCGCTTTGGAAATAATTATGATATTTAAGTCGTCACGATCACAATTTGTCATATGTTATTATTTACGTTATAAACCTTGCTAGGTCCTAACGTTATGAATGCATTTTAGTAAATACGTGAGGTTCAAACATCGGCTGGACGTCAAGCCTTTTCAGACTCAACAATGAATTTATTCCAGTATCTAATGTTTCTGATTCAGCACGTTTCATTTTATTATGATAAAAATATTTGAAAACATGGGTCATTTCAGATTTTTGCACCTACGACTCATCCTACTGCTGATAGTCCTACGGCTACTACTTCAAGTGTTACTACGGCTATTACTGTTGTTACTCCTTCTGCTCTTACTTCGACTACTCAAACGTCTGCTTCACCTGTTACTGTTGTTTGACCTTCTACTGCTGCTACTCCTACTTCAACTACTCCATCTATTTCTGCTACTCCTACTACTGTTTTTACTCCTTCTACTTCTACTGATCCTACTACTGTTTTTACTCCTTCTACTTCTACTGATCCTACTACTCTTGTTACTCCTACTGCTTCTACTGATCCTACTACTCTTGTTACTCCTTCTGCTTCTACTGATCCTACTACTGTTGTTACTCCTTCTACTTCTACTGATCCTACTACTGTTTTTACTCCTTCTACTTCTACTGATCCTACTACTCTTGTTACTCCTACTGCTTCTACTGATCCTACTACTCTTGTTACTCCTTCTGCTTCTACTGATCCTACTACTGTTGTTACTCCTTCTACTTCTACTGATCCTACTACTGTTGTTACTCCTTCTACTTCTCCTGATCCTACTACTCTTGTTACTCCTTCTACTTCTACTAATCTTACTACTGTTGTTACTCCTTCTGCTTCTACTGATCCTACTACTGTTGTTACTCCTTCTACTTCTACTGATCCTACTACTTTTGTTACTCCTTCTGCTTCTACTGATCCTACTACTGTTGTTACTCCTTCTACTTCTCCTGATCCTACTACTGTTTTTACTCCTTCTACTTCTACTGATCATACTACTGTTTTTACTCCTTCTACTTCTACTGATCCTACTACTCTTGTTACTCCTTCTACTTCTACTGATCCTACTACTCTTGTTACTCCTTCTGCTTCTACTGATCCTACTACTCTTGTTACTCCTTCTGCTTCTACTGATCCTACTACTGTTGTTACTCTTTCTGCTTCTACTGATCCTACTACTGTTGTTACTCCTTCTACTTCTACTGATCCTACTACTGTTGTTACTCCTTCTACTTCTCCTGATCCTACTACTGTTGTTACTCCTTCTACTTCTACTGATCCTACTACTGTTGTTACTCCTTCTACTTCTCCTGATCCTACTACTGTTGTTACTCCTTCTACTTCTCCTGATCCTACTACTGTTTTTACTCCTTCTACTTCTACTGATCCTACTACTGTTGTTACTCCTTCGACTTCTACTGATCCTACTACTGTTGTTACTCCTTCTACTTCTACTGATCCTACTACTGTTGTTAACCCTTCTACTTCTACTGATCCTACTACTGTTGTTACTCTTTCTGCTTCTACTGATCCTACTACTGTTTTTACTCCTTCTACTTCTACTGATCCTACTACTGTTGTTACTCCTTCTACTTCTCCTGATCCTACTACTGTTGTTACTCCTTCTACTTCTACTGATCCTACTACTGTTGTTACTCCTTCTACTTCTCCTGATCCTACTACTGTTGTTACTCCTTCTACTTCTCCTGATCCTACTACTGTTTTTACTCCTTCTACTTCTACTGATCCTACTACTGTTGTTACTCCTTCGACTTCTACTGATCCTACTACTGTTGTTACTCCTTCTACTTCTACTGATCCTACTACTGTTGTTAACCCTTCTACTTCTACTGATCCTACTACTGTTGTCACTCCTTCTACTTCTACTGATCCTACACTCTTGTTACTCCTTCTGCTTCTACTGATCCTACTACTGTTGTTACTCCTTCTGCTTCTACTGATCCTACTACTGTTGTTACTCCTTCTACTTCTACTGATCCTACTACTGTTGTTACTCCTTCTACTTCTTCTAATCCTACTACTGTTGTTACTCCTTCGACTTCTACTAATCCTACTACTATTGTTACTCCTACTATGTTACTTTTACTTCAACTATACTTCTTCCACTGCTGCTAGCTACTACCTCTACTACTACTCCTTCAACCCTATTAATCCTTCTTCTTCTGTTACTCAACTTCTTTTGTTACTCAACTGCCACAGGGATGCTACCAAACTACTTCTCCTACTGCTGCAATATTCGCTATTTCCACTGCTACTCCTGCCTTGCTTCTTCCTATTACTATTACAACTGCAACAAGTCCAACACACTATGACTCTGCTAATGTTCCTACTACTCCTACTATTGCTACTGGTCCTAATTCTACTACTTCTACTACTACTGCTACTACTACTACTACTACTACTACTACTACTACTCCTACTACTATGTCTACTACTATAACTACCACTAACACTACCGCTGCTGCTATTACTATTTTACCTATCCATCTTAGTACTACTACTGGTGTTTCTACCGTAATTAAACTTCCCTATATACTTTGCCTTACTTCATTTACTCATGTAGCTGTCTTGTGATACAGATGACCTCTTATTTTCACTCTCGACACTCCCGCCCAGTCTAGATCTACTATGATAATGTGTATGTAACTACTAGAGACAAGCGTAGACGAGTCGCTGTGAGTATAAAAATACAGAGATATACTGTTAGATGTCTATCATATAATCCCTTAATCCTTCTTCATAGGCTTTAAGATGACATGAATCTGATCTGGAGAACAGTTGTAAGTGCCCGACACGCCACCACCCTTATCTAAAGGAGACGTATACAGTGTGGTCGAGGTGCCATTAATGGTATCAAAGGCCACGTGAATGTGCACATGTGTTGATAGTAAGCTCTGGTCTCTAACGTACAACGCGTCACTAACAGACCGCCAGCATATGTAACAAGTCTCATTCACAACATTGCATTCTAACCATCGGCACGTGGTGAGGGATACAGAATACACTGGAACCACGGTTACTTACAACGACTCGCGCCAGGTAAGAATATGAGTCTTTGCGCAAGCCATTATTGAATGTAAACCTTATTTATTTGACATGGATTATACAACTAGTTAATTATCATAACTAATGACAAGCATTCTCAATGGCTCTGATGGAAATCTAACCCGAGTTGCAAGCATTTTACCACTGGACCCTGTTAAAGATACTGTAAACTGCTTTTGACAGACTACCTGTGACACTGACCTGCATTGGCCTTTAGTTAACTATTCAACCATGCATTTCTTCTTTGATCACTTATCTGTTTATTCTTAATGCGTGGAGTTTCATAGCAAATACCTTTTAAACAAGTTCAACTCACTGAACGCATATTTATATATGTACGGAGGGACAGACCGGCACACAACCACATGCATAGGAGACTACCTCCCGGTCCATTTTGTTAAAAATATGAGTATGATTCTGTCAGAGACTGAATTTCTCTCTCTCTCTCTCTCTCTCTCTCTCTCTCTCTCTCATATGTATACCGATTTTATACTGTTGAACTAACATAAAACCGGTATATTTAGATCTGAAGTGCAATGTTTCCTCTTTTTTATATGTCAATCAATATCTTTATTATGCGGTTGTGTTAGTTATATTCACCTTCAACAACTAAACCTGAACATGGTCCAAAAATTATTAAAAGAAAAAAAATATATCTGGTCGATAGGATGTATAAGAACTGGGTTGTCGTTAGGGGCGTCAATGAGCTGAAGACTAATGTCTAGAAAACCAGGGCACTCTAGAAACCTCACTTGATGATCGATTGTGTGTAAGACAAAGGTGGTGTATAAGGGGGTCCTAGATCTGGTGCTATAGCCTATTCGTAAGTTATCAGAATGTAATCAGAAGATCCCACTATATTTGTATGAAACGTACAAGATAAGCCACCTGCTGATGTCAATTCATCAGCGAACGTGATTTTATTCGTAACGCGGGTTTGAACAATGGAAAACATGTTGAGTGAGACATACCCCCAATACAAGATGACGTCATTACATAAATTCGGTCACATTGATTTCATCGGAAGTTTCGACAGATGACAGATATGGCATACGATATGTTCAGTCTTGCCATTCTATGGATCAGTAGAATAAAAATTTAGCACTTAGACCAAAAACACAGTCACAGCATTCTAATGGCTATGCCCAAAAATCAGGGACGTCGAGCGGTGGCTTTGTGATCACTTATTATCTACTCTTTTACAAGAGATTTTGCATCCTGTATTCTTGTTATACCTTCGGTCGCTGTATTGTAACATCAGTTTCAGTATAATTGAACGTATAGAGTCGTCTTTGATTTTTATAGATTTTCCTGTTCTCGTGGATTGAACCTTATTTGTCTGATGTAAATAATCTGTTAGACTATGTGTAAAAGGGCATTGTCCGTCCATGTTGTATTTGAATTATCCCGGTCAAAGTAATTAATATTTGCAGATACACGACATCGATTGTCTAGTGTTAACTTAGGCTTGACCAAGACTGCCCTGTCATGCAGGCATAGTTAAAGATTTATTAAAGTATGGTCTGATGAGGGCTTCTTTCTTTATCTTTTTTTTTCTTTTTTTATTTTTACACAACGCCGCGTTTACCTCTGGACATTGGCTTCAGTGTATATGATTTCAGTAAGTAATGTAATGCATAGTATATTGTAGTATATTGTAATGCCTTGTATATTGATGAGAAATTCAATGTTTTAGGACACACAAAGTCTTGTAACATTAATCTGCCAAAATGTATTAATTTTTTACAGTGTTTCACAAGGTAATTATATAAACCGGACGTCTGAATATAAAGTTATATAATTCATTTTATCTAATAATATAGGGTCATTAATCTATGCAATTACAATGAAGTGTGCGCAAAACAGCGAATCTTGTCCCCTGTGAACGTTTGTTGGTCACACATCTGTGACTGATTCAGGACCATCCCATCTATAACGAGCATATGTGAAAGGTGGGTATTTTCTAACCCAAAATTCATATATAATGAACTATAACAGTTACCAAATGGGTATCAGACGAACGGTCCAACGACGCACAGTGAATGATGATGTATACTCGTATCTAATGTCACTTGACAAGCTGCTAATCCACGGGTATACTACCTAAAGGCTGTTTTTTTTTTACCTAACACGTCAGACAGGTACAAAAAATACAGCCTAAAAAGATCGCGGAACGTGTCGTAGGCTTAGAAAGGAATGCTGCTAGGGTTGGAGCGCACGGGATACAATTGTTGGGTAAACAAATTATGTTTTTTTTTTCTGAGCCTGTGTAAAATATACAAATCATAATATAACCGGACTTCCTGTACTAATGCTGAATAGGTTTTACCGTTAATGAATGCTTTTCTGACTAATTATACCCAGATGAACCACCGTGTCATTCATGTACTAGATTTTCAAAAGACAGTTTATAAAACACACAGTCTCGTCTGGGTATGCTTAGTTGTCTGTAATTAGCAAATCTCCAGGTCGTGATTGTTTTGACGGTTACGTTGTTTTAGATATGCCGTAATCACAGGTAGAATAACATACCCCATTCATTATGCAATATACACAATTGTTAGTCATATAGAACACATTCTTGGAAGATGATCTTTCGCAGAGTCTTTGAAAATTCCTTATGGCCTCATGGTTAGTGAGGATATTGTCCTTACGACCTTTCGCGATATGTGACATACATGCCTGGTGAATGCGCCTGCAGATTTTAAGAGCTGTTAAAGCCCTTTTGATTTCGAATTTATATACAAGGTTTTACGCGTTATTTCCTCCGAGACCAGATCGTGAATACACCCAGTGTGTTATAATCCCGACGTATTCTTCCATGTCCATTAAATCTCGCATGCAGTTCTCGATGCATTTACTCAAACGATCGGGACGGTCGGGCCTCAGGCACTGCTGGTTGGTCTGCCCAATCACCGTAAAAGTGCCGCTACAAATAACCGTAAATGTTGACCAACAAAAGCTTTTATGGTCTCCACCTGAGGTTACAAACCATGTTGTAAAAGCCTCTCATAGTCCTTCATAAAACGATACCCTAGAGATCCGGGGACCCATAATGCTCTCTGTCAAATCAGATTTTTACTGACAAGCAGTTTCAAAGAGCCACACGTGGATATGAAAACGTGCATTTAACCGTTCCAATTAGGATGAAGTGGTCAACAACATAACAACAAACACGGGGTTATATAGAATCCGTTTCGGTCTAAAATGACCTACAAAATAGGTAGTAAACACCAGGATAGGGTTATCAAACACGTATTCTTCCACTGCTGTCAAGTTTATTTTCATCAGATCAGAAAACTGCTTAACGACTTTGCAATAAAACCAGCTTTCTTCGCTTAAATAAATTTGTTTATCATCATCAACCTTTTTATATCCGGTTAGTAAAATTGATAACACCTGTTCTTATACATTGCATATTCCCTCTTTTGACATAGACTGCTTTGTTAAAAAAACCAAAGATCATTCTGGTAGAGCCGCACAGATAATCTTACAACACTGGGCAGTTCGGGGAAAAAAAACCGATGTGTTCGTTTGAACTTTAATAGTTTGTATAACAATCATTGGATCTATTTAAACTGTTACAAAAATAGGGCACCGGTCAGTGATTTCATGTTGTAACAGATTCTACTCTCTGGACACTTGACCAGTCTCTCTTGGCCATATGGTCGTAATATGCACTCCGATTTGGCCGTCATATATCTACCCGGATTCAGCTTGTCAAGACAGAGATAAGCTGCCATCCACAAGTGCCAGGAAAACAGATTTTCCATAAGGCGTTAAACCCACAGGAATCCAGACAAATTCATCAAAGCTAGGGTTGTGAGCTGACGCGGGGTTAGCCAAAATCTTACTCGGTTCATTTTGTCACCCTGGCTAGCGTTGGTTACTTAGCAACCCACGCACTTTATCTAATTAAGCTGGCCTGCATTACCCAAACCCTATAAAACGAGTCTTTTGTTCTACAGCATAGCGGGTCAGTCAGGTATAATGGCCCGGCTAAATCGACAGGAAATTGCTCCTAATCAATTGCGATCAAAATTAAAGTGAAGGATAAATGGTACTATTTATCGGCGCTTTGTTGACATCAATAAATTATATCGTTACTATTAGCCATATTGAATTTTAATGAATTATCGTTGACGTAACGTTTTAGTTATATTCAAAGCATTTTGACTACACCATTGTGTGTGTTTAGCAGCATCGGTTTTATAAAAAAATATTATCAATAATTAAATTCAAGGTCAAGTGCGTGGAAGTATTATACATGGCCAGCGTTTGTATGAGGGAAGTTACGGTGAAGTAATAGATCATGTAAGCCTCAACAGAACATTAATGCTTCATTAAATATGAAATGGACTCAAGAGGCCATATACAGGCCTAAAATTGCGCTGTTTGTGAGAGAAAAATCAATATTTTATTGATGTGTTAACTGCATTCTGAGTCCCTTGAAGGATAAGTGTCAGTGTATATAGACGTTCTAGCGTTTTCGGTTTAGGAACTTTAGAACGGTAAAGGTTATTCCTGGCAGTACACACTGGTAGTTTTATTTCAGTAAAAAATGCTCATCCTTTAATATTTAGCCTGGATTAAATATATGTATTCTTAACATGGTTTATATATTCTGCACAATCAGTGAACCACAAGGCTTACATTTGTACTTGTTTGCAGGTGTAAAACACCTGTTCGTATCATATATCAATAAATATTTATTAATAATTGTAATTGAAAGTCATAAAATTCGTGCAGGAAATGGGTACGAGGAACCGTTTCACTGAATCAAGACAAAGCTATATTTCTCCCATGACCAACATTAAACTGGTCCAGACCAAAGGTTGATAAATTAATTTGTGTGACACGTTTGCGGAGATATTTTTCTTTGTCTGTGTAAATCCACTGGTATCTTCTGGCCCGTTGTCGACTCCGCCAAGAGGGCTCCATAGGCGGCCAGCGTTATCAGAGGACTCTGTTCTCTGGTAAATCCCGGCCCGTTTGGTTGACCCATAAAGATGTGTACACATTACACTTCATAATCGATCAAGAACCATTGCACGACCTAAACATAGCAAAACGCTGTGTCCACGAGGCAACACGGGGCGCTTTATAATTCACTCCCAGAGCAAACACGGCGGGGAGAACCAGTCTAAGAAGAAGGTAAACAACTCGTCAAACTTTCTCTGGCCCACCTCAATGTACCGATAGTTATCCAAATCGCGAGCTATATAATAATGTTAGTTTATTCTGCACGCAGGTCGCTCGGCAGATGAGAGGCTAGCAACAGTGCGTCTTGGGTCGGTGCTTACCATGCGTCACGCCGGGAGACCGTATGATGACCTGAAGAAATCTTATATCCATTAATCCCAATAGACAATTAACGGAAGAAATTAAATCAAGATCCTAAAACCACAGGGACCGTAAGCCGGAGTTTTAACCATGGCTCTGAACTATGAAAAGGTTATAGCCGTATTGAGCCAAGAGCCGAGATCAAGAAAAGACTTCGAAGTCAATAATCTACTCCCGTGGTTCAGGAAGAAATCGGACCTCTTCAAGAGCTTGAAAACAGGTAAGTTTTCTCTTTATTTTACCATTTTCTTTACCTAGTAAAATAGTATATTGTAATATATTTCAGTCTTTGTGACTGTGATAATAATCCTGAATCTGGCCTCCAAACGTTATTCTCGATCATCAAGGTGTTAACCTATCGCTCGTGCAATTTGTGTGCGTCGAAAAAGAATCCGTCAAATATGAGGGCATAATAATCCGGCAATAGAACAGTGGAATAAACAGAGAATTAAGTGTGGTAAGCTATTTCGAACAATTTTGTATCTTTACTGAGGCAACCTTGAAGCAAGGACAATAAACACCATATACCCCCAAAAAATCCTATATTCCAAGATCATATAAACACACACACACACACACGCACGCACACACATGTTTCGTATGACGTCATAATATAACGGTTAAGTTAACAGCAGAGTGACTCCTGTATTTCGGTATATTTCTTACAACTTTAAGTGTAAATAGTTCTTGTGGGAGCAAGGACTGATTTGATTAATAATCTTTTTATGATACGGTTAAGGAAGGTACTGTGTATTGTATATATGGACATTAAAAATAGAAAGGCATCGTTCTTTCACACAAAATCATTAGAGTGATTCTAATCGGAATGATGCAAGTGTGTCAGTCGACCTTGGACGGTCTGGATAATATTTATTATGGTTATTTCAAAACGCTTATAAATGAAGCTGAACATAAATTGCGTATAATGGTATATTGAATCTTTCAAGACCTGCAATATATCTTATATGTTTGTTTTTGGAAAACGTGTTTATCTTAAGTGCGTTGAATATAACGTATATGCAAACTGACGTTATCTGTGGTACTCTACAAATGGTATGATTTATCTATGAAAATCAAATAGGTTTAGGTATGCAGGATTGTAAACACTCGAAACTGTGTCAGAAAGTTGTTCTGTTTTATAGTGTAATTTCAAAATCTTCGTGCTTAGTTGAGTTTCTACATGTTATTTGACCCGTTTATTGCATAACTAAGAGAAGCCATTTAACTTGATAAATAACAACAAGTGATAACCTGTAACCTGTAAGAGGTGATATAAATTATCCGGTGTGACGTGTATAGGCGGCCATATGGTCGGAACTGTCCGGTATTCATGAGCTATACTGTGTAAGGTCACAAGGTACATATCTGGATGCGATAATACCTCACGAATATAATTATACTTGTTTATCTCATGAACTTCGCCTTAAGTGATGTTCCTACATCTCACTTAACTATTTATTCGTGCAGGGCATGATCTTATCAAACCGAACTCTGTCAACATGCCTAAAATTGAGTTGATATATGCTGGACGCATTACTCATTACGTGGATTATGTACGATTTTTTATATGTTTATATATACAGAAGAACCTATCAGAAAGACCATCTGCCTATTAAGACCACCTGTCCATTAAAACCACCCCTGACTGAACTGACAACTTCCATATCGGTTATAAATATAATAAATGGCCTGTCTAATAGGACAACCTGTGAATTAAGACCACGGGTGGTCTTATAATACAGGTTTCACTGTATATATATTGTCAATGTTAACAATGGTCAAAGGAACTCAGCTTACTTTCAAAGGAAACCGTTTGTCCCAGGTATTGGGCAATGGCCAGTGGCTGCTACAAGAAATCAAATTGATCCTCTCGGTCCCACAGCAAGAAATTCGCGCGTTTCAGAAGGAGATTCCGAAATATATTTCTAGCTTACCCTTTGCGTTCATCAAAGCTCTCTCTCTCTCTCTCTCTCTCTATATATATATATATATATATATATATATATATATATTCTCACACGCTTAAATGAAAACGTTAGATATAAAGCCACTGCTGTGTTAGTTTGGCGCCCCAACTGGCTAATTCATCTCTTGATCTATCCTAACACTTCATTCGGTTTTATTTGCATAACGAATTGCATTCATGTATACATACATAGCACCAAAGGAACAAAAACTCTTCATTAAATTTTCCTTGTATCTCCTGAATGAATTCAATATGAGACGCACAAATGGATCAATAAACCAAATAGGTGCTGGACTATTTCCAATTTCCCTTTTCTTCATTTACGTTAGGCAGTAAAGCAGAAACGGTTTACTGTATAATTGTTAGCTTTCAGTTTTTTGTGTTTACCTGATTGATTTTCTTCTAGTATTTCAGTGCCTGTATCTCGTAAATGAGAAAACCCATTTGTGTTTTATACAATATATGGTAAATGTGCGCGTAGGCAAAAATACATGTTTAACCTAACTGCAAACATTAATGGGCTTCTTAAAGAGATTGTCCTCTGTTCATGCTTTACGTTTAGAGACATAAAAAATCAACTTGACTGAACCCATTGAATCACTGAATCAGTAATCACTCCTCAAGACTGACTTTGTTTGTTCATAAATCCATCCGTAATGTCTACATGTTTTTATTTCATTCTTTTTTTGTTCAGACCAAAAGATTCATGTATATTTTGCATGTTTGTTTGATGTTGACCCACTAGAGCATGCATGCATCCGCAATTTTGACTCTATCATTAATACTTTTTATGTTTTTCGAATGCGTTGCATATATAAAAAATAGATATTTTCCGACTGGTTTCTGAAATAGAACCATTTACGTATGTCACACGTTAATCAATGGTATTCGAGCCAAAATTCTGACCTTAACATTTTATGTTATTAATTAAGGGAACTCGGGAAAGCAGTTATTTACAGGAGGGTATAAATACAATATAAAACATGTTAACCATTCGGCAGAGAAGCGAGGTTTTCGACTGCAAAGCATGGGTCCCTATACCGAAGGATCAAATGACTATATCGCTTATTATTCAAACTTTGAGAAGTAAAGGTCCATCTAAGGTAAAATAGAAAGTTATAAGATCAATGAAATTGCCACCCCATTGCCCCTCTCCCAGTATTTTACACGCATGATTTTTGACTGCGCATGAGCACTTAGTCCACATTATTACTGCTGCTTTTGCTTAAAAGAAGTAAACACGTTGACTTAACATAAAATCTTAATTCATACAAGCATACAAGTATTATTTTAAAATAGAAATATACATATATGACGTTGTGTAGTCTATAGGCATTCTTGATTTTAAATTATATGTATAATATTCTTTAATCTTCCTGTACGTTGGCTGATTTTCAGACAATTTACCTCGAACGGATAAATTTTCAAGAAAAAATCACCGTTCCTTATTTTTTACTAATAATGTCCGTAGAACTCTTTTGGCATAACTAGGAGAAAAATGTCAGGTTCAAGGAATGTGTAAAGTTTTTTTTCGCATTCTGTATGAAACGTTACCTGACAACGTTCATTTATACGTTACAGATATTGACGTAAAAAACGTACAAATAAATTAAACGAATTTTATTGGCCTAAAAATAAATTTCCAGCATATTTTAAGATTCGTGTGAACAATTTAAAGAAACCAACAGTATGTACTTGGTAGCTGATGTTGCGCTATAAGGAGTCCATTGGGGATGGGAAATTGGCTTTCAGGCATTGCCGCATGCTCGTATTTTTTTTTTATGTTTTCTGTTGGTCATGCACACAGGAATTCCAAAGTGGTTCTAGCTGGTAGACCGATATGTAAGATGCATCATATTGGTGTACTATACCTTATACATGAACTTGTTTCATCACTATGTACATATATACTTTGGTATTTAGGCATAGCTACCAGACATTAAGTCTTTATGGATTTTGTTCCCTATCTTAGGGTTGCGCTCCTCTTATCTTTAAATAGCATAAAAGATCCATTAAGTGGCGACATTAGGTGTGAAAAAACCGGCAGCGCATGTAAAATACGCACCTCCGTAATGCTTAAAGGCGTGGCGAAGCTAGTAAACCTATTAAGTTGTCATTAATCAACCTACAGACTATGTACCCTGTCTTAACTTGTCGGGCAGAGGAGCACTAAAACCATGTATAACTTCCAGATCAAGGCTACACCAAAACAATTTAGGTTTCTTCACTTTTCGTCCTGTTAAAATTGAATGTGTAAATGCTGAACTATGCATGTGAGTAAGCATTTTCATTTTTGTTAAATAAAAAACTTATTATTTTCTTCCCAATTACTCGATTATGATTATCAGTGATTTAAAATTGCAATGTCATTTATTGTTCTACTCCTAATCCGGTTTTGTGTGTGACTCGAGAAAATAGCTCAAGTAAAATATATCAGTAAAATGTAAGATGTATATACCAATTTGATGAATCATTCTGTTTGTATATAAGAGGGTATTCAATTTAGAAAGGGTACTTGTTATTTATAGCAACAACATGAGTATCACATGCCTATAGAAGTCCGAATGTGTGAATGTAACAGAGGGATATGTGTGTGAACAAAGGAATGAGTTGGTAAATCCTTTTAAACAAGTCCCCGTGATCCCAGATTGGCCCACTTATCAGCGTAACCGCATGCGCCAAATCTTTACGGCTCCTTGACCGATAGGTCCGGGTCATACTTTGTGTATTCGGTCTTCTTACACTCGCGAGTATGTCAATAAATAGACATTAATTGGTTAATGGTATGTGTGTACCCACAATAAGCAGACTGATAAATATATAAATATATATAAATATATATATATATATATATATATATATATATATATATATATTCAAAACGAATTTTGTATATTTCCCCTTAAGATTTGGATTTAGTTTGAATGCGGAATCGAATAGATTTTGTAATATACCTATACTGCTCAAATAGAGAAAAATGGAAAGTCGATCAACTGATCCATAACATTGGATGGAGAGAAAGTTTCCATTATCAAATCCATCTGTAATGAAATATCTTCAATAAGTAAAAATAAGTCATATATAAATGACTTGCACTGTACAAGTTGTCTTGTTATCCCGACAAAGCAGGTACAAGAACATGGACTATGCCAAAACAAATCATTTGCAATCAATGTTGGCGATGTATCCAAGTGTTCGGGTTCGATATGTCTACATAGAAAGATCGTATTTATTTAAATCCCAAGACAACAGTGAAAATACCTTTAAACTTTTCCTTAACGGCAAGATTACTTCTTGGAAAGTATCTTGTTTTATTTAATAAGAATTCTGGCTCACAGGACCCGAACACAGCAGACGACCGTTACGCGCAGTGCGCATGCGTGTATGAAAAGTTTTTTACAAACACATGGTAACTTTTCAATCGGCACACCATAAAGCTCATTTGATTTCTTCACAACACAGGCTTGGTATTCGGCCATAGCAATAAAACATTAAATATTTATGGATGTTTGTTCCCAATCTTAGAGTTACACCTCTCTTGTCTTTAATCAATACGAACGGTCAATTAGTATTAAGCGATGGTGTGAAAGAAAAGGTAAATCAGGTAAAATTGTTTAAATTGATGAAAGCAAGTAAAACAATTAAGTTGTCATTAACCAGCAAACAGACTGTACCTTGTCTCTACCTGTTTTTCAAAGATACACCAACACCATGAAACTTCCAAATCAAGGACAAACCAAAACAATAATTAGTTTCTTGGTTATTATCCAGCAGAAACTGAAAGTCCATGTTCGATACTCGGAATGCAAGTCCATTCTTTATTTTCATCGACTTAATATTATGACAAGTTTAAAAAAATCAAGTAATCCACGAATGTTGATATTAAGTGCCACGCCTGAATCTGAAACATAAACCATTAATGTCACAGGATTAATAAAGAGAAGAAACATATTCCATATTACACGAAAATACTCAAGCAATAGGGAACCGTTGAATAATGGAGATGTCTGAAAAAAAAACACGCACAGAAGAACGAATGTATATTAAAAAAATATGTGGACATGTATGTGAACAAAGGAACAATTTGGTAAATCCTTTTAAGCAAGTCCCCGTGATCACAGATTGGCCCACTTTGTCAGCGTAACCGCATGCGCCAAATCTTTACGGCTCCTTGACCGACAGGTCCGGGTCATACTTTGTGTATTCGGGCTCCTTACACTCGCGAGTATGTCAATAAATAGACAATAACTATTTACGCACAATAAGCAAAGTATAAATATATATATATATATATATATATATATTATAATTAATTAATTATCCCAAAACATATGTACATGCAGCCTAATTAAAAAGATAATCTGCAGAAGGGTTCACTCAGGAATTTGACTCAATGCTGTTATTTTGCCATTAGAATCTGTAATTCTTTCACAATTAACAAAACTGGGCTAAGTTGTTTAATAAATAATTATTTTTAAAACAATTGTTTTAGAAATCTTATGGATACATTTTAAATTTTGAGTCACACTACGTTAGCTGATGTGTAAATGTGTAGGTGTCATCTCGGCAAAAGGGACCGATGGTAATCGTCACCAAGTCCTGCATTTTTTTCTGAACGCGAAAAACATGTATGAATGTTCTGTCAAAACACGTTTTGAAAAAATTCGAGTCAGTTGATAAGTTAAGTTGTTTTTAAAAGCAATTTATAGCACAGTGAATACCACAACTGCAGACACACTATTTGGCTAACCTTTTATGTTTAAACTAAAGCTATTAACATTTGATCTCGTCTGTTTGAGATTCACTCGTCAATATTTATTTCTTCACCACCAAGGTACTACCAGCAGTGTCGCCATGACACCTTAAACACCTCCAATAAAACAGACGACTATAGAACAATCATTATTTATAAAACCTGGTAACCTCACCGACCCTTCTTTATGAATTTTTTCACCAAACAACCAGGAGTATCATATGTTATCAACAGACAGAGAGAAAAACTACGTTGACTTTAGACAGATGATCAGCTGTTTCCCAATGTAAAGCAGGCGCAGAGTAAAATAACGTCATACCAAAGTGTTTGCTTGTTTGTACTAAACACTGCTCACTTGAAGGTTCGTGAAGTTGTATGTTTTTTTCCGTCGTTGACTTTTCTTGAAGCACGTTCGAAGACTAGAAATACTTGAATATATATAGTCCAAAACAGCGTTTATTTCTCAAATGTTATAAACGCAGAATGTTGCAATAAAATAAAATAAATACATTTATGAAGTTTGAAGTACAAAGTTATAGTATCTCAGAAGCCTAGCTTCTTAATCAAAATTGACTTGTACAGGATGATCTCAGGTATCAATTTACAGTCAATTAAACAATGAATCTTAGCTAAGAGGTGTTACTGTCGTAATTTATATACGTTTCTATTGCTTGTCTACACTCAAGTGTTTGATATACAAACCCTGCTTCACACATCTTGACTTCCCAAACCCAGGACTGTTGTCGAACCTCTTGAGGAGACCGGTATACGCCCCAAAGTTAAATAACTCGGTGTCCCTCAGATAACAAGTGTTTTCACGGTCGTAGCACTTGGCGTGAATATTTGCTAAAACAGAACTTACACCATACTCCATGATCAAAGAAACGTGTATGTTTGTGAATGCTTTGCTTTGCTTCCACACATAATTGCTGATAACAAGCGATTAGAAATTTTGTTCATAAATCAGGAAGGACCTTTCATATATGTCAGAAATCATTCCATTCTGACATAGAATGATCCCCTCTGCTCCCTTCAGAGGTAAAACTTACGTTTGTTATACATGTGCTCGTATTGTATAATTCCTATATTGGATAATATACAACAACACAGGAATTTAGATTAAAATCATCACAAAAGCTGAATGATCTGTTCGAATTTTTAGGGGATATTAAAAAAAGCCAAACATGCTTATACTTCTAGTTCTTGGTTAGCGTTTTACTGATACTAAACTTCGCCTGTGCATAACTTAATCAGCTGTGAACCTAGCTACTAACTAAGTGGCTTTCCTATAAGGACGGGGTCTTTACCCTAGGCCAACTAAGTGGACAAGTGACCTATCGGGCAGCCTACTTTATCATAGGGGTGGTAATTGGTTATTCCACTTTAAGTAAAGGAGGTGTTATTTATACATGTAATTGTAGATCCATGAAATATCCTACAGTATGACCGGTCATAAAGCATTCCCAATAATACCAAATGAGTCCTAAGTGATCTTCTGTTATATAATCTGTCAATTACTAAATGACCATATTTTATCACAACAATTATCTATTACTGAGGTGGCCTGTAAGTCTGTTCTAGATCAGGTATAGCACTCATTAATGATCTGAGGAGGGGCCTGGCGGCTCTCCTACCTTACACACCTTGTGTATATTGGTTACCGTACTTTGCAAATTTTTAACTGAAATAAATAGATAGGAAGTAAACAAGATGGATAGCTGTCGTATTTCTTTCTTTTTCCTTCAGATATCCTATTTGATGTTATCAAACACTGCCAGTTTGTTACAAAACGAAAAGATGACGTATTCATAAGGCAGGGGGAACAAGGAGACTGGTAAGTTAAACTGTTACATGCCGTTATATTTTTCTTCACTTTTCAGAAGCTATTTTCACTCTGAATTCCTTGGCCGAATTCTTGACCCAAAGCTGGCAGACATTTTAAAATAAAGTTCAACGGAAGTCTAACCAGAAGGGGTTTGTTCCTATATGTCTACAATGATAGCTGATAACATTCATTTACAGATGTTACATAACCCTAAAAAATAAAGGATACACAAAGCCACAGGTGAAAATAGCAGCATACATTTATTTTTACAAAATCCTATCTACAGTTCCTTGAGAGTTTCTGAGTAATTTCTTCCTTTAGATATTATATAATAACCTTGTCAAAATAATTGTATTATGATATGGGTATTATGATATGTTTGTTCATCTTTTACTTTGTATTTTAAAAGTATGTACATCTTGATGCGAGGCAAGGTGACCATCTATATCCAATATGCAAATAAGGGTGACACTGAGGAGGAGAAGGCCCCGCCCCCTCCACCGAAGAAGGAGGGCGAATCAGAGAGAGCCCAGCTCGGTACCTTCGTGGTCAGTCTAGGTAAGTAACCTTGGAAGATGTACTGGCAGATGTAATATATTCATAAGATTCACATATCTAAGATAAGGGTGGATGTTGTTGTAAATAAGTGCGAGTGTAAATTTGTGTCAGGTAAATCCTTCACAGATAAAGTTACATCTATTTATTATCAATGAACATTGTCGTCTAATGGCAACAAAGCTTTTCATTCAAAAGCATTTCTTGTATAATTGATAGGAAAAAATCCTCTTGTTGAGCTTATGTGTATTGCAATATAATATCAAATTGAACTGTCCAATTATGTCCATTCACCCGATGTTTTCGATGGAAATATGATTTATTACAGTACATGTGAATAGCCTTTCAGTTTCATCTCATATGCTCTGAGAGTCATTGGGTAAATACATATGAAGACCGTGTGCGTGTTTGCGTGCGTGCGTTTCTGTATGCATTTATTCGTGCATATATTTACTAGCGTTCTTTCAGAAATTAAACAAAAGTTCCTCGATTTTTCATAAATATATATATTTTAGGTAATTTTGGCTTATTAGTTTATTGCAGTTTCTGTTTGAGCGAAAAAAGGTTAACTTTTGTCTAGTAGGATCTTTGATATTTTAGACAGGAAATCACTGGGTACATTTGTGACCTCACTTGGTAAGTAACCCGGATGTCCCCGCCGCATTGCTAAGCTGGTTAACAACCTGCATGTCCGTGGATATATTAACATCAAAATGAGAGTGTTAATATTCCATTCATAAGATACAAGTTTTCAAGTTCTGTATAGCTAGACCTATTAGAGAACGGCACGGGATACAAAATGTCGGGGGGGGGGGGGGAGGGTAGTCGGGCGCATCCTGAACACAGCAGATGATCTACTTTACATTGCATATACGTCCACTGATCTTACAGTGGTTGGGTACAGTCTGTTTCACAAAGCATACAAAGCTTAACACAGAGAAAGGCGTGGTATTTTATATCCTGAGGTGATAAATTATAGTTTTAGATATAGATAAAATTACTATCATCAGGTATTACTACCACCGACTGGATCCTTTAATCAAGCCAGGGAACAATTCCAGGATTTTGCACCAAAATAATTTCCGCAGTGATAAAAGTGGATCGTGGATTTATATTAGAATGTCAGGATATTCATAAAGAGAGACCACGAAACCTCACAGGCCAAGCAGGCGCGAAAGGGGGAGGGGTATGGAATCGGGTATTACGCGTGTTCTATTTCCCATTTTTTTGTGGACAAGCCCATGGTTAAGTAAATGGATGTTTAACGTTTTGTTATATTTTTAAAATCGGCTGACTGGGGCTGATGAAAAAAAATTACATCGAGGAAACTTTATTTTATGGCGGGTCCGAAATACAAAAAAAAATTCCTTAAATGTTCATTGCTTTTTGCTATTGAATCACCTATGCTGTGTGTGGATTTGCTTCAGCACGGTTTGCTATATGCGGGGTACTTTGATGTGTATGCCTCACCAATCATGTAAATAATATCTATCGTAATTGAGTATTAAATTCCTCGCTTTCCGACTCATAAAACACAAAGTGAAGTAAAATGAATATAATTGACGTTGAAGGTGTGTTAGTGAAGGGTCACAAACTGTGCTTATACTTGATGCGAACAATTTCTTTACTATTTATTACTAAGTTCGGCCAAACGAAAGAATCAGAACTAAAGATAAGTATATAATTATTCTTCCTATTGGCTGTTTAAGAAATACTTAGAGTAAAATCATTAAAACATCGTGAAAATATAAGAATAATTATACAAAAAAACTAAAAATTCGTTTCTTAGCTTAAGCTTCAGCAGGACAGTAAAAATAGGCCCAGAAGTACCCAGGTGGCCTACAGTATTTATATATATATTTTTTGATAATATTTTATATGATCCTTGAGATTCCTGCCCTCATTTTTCCAAGTCCACTTGTTCAGGAGGCACTTTAAAAAAAGTCCACAATTGTAGTGATGTGTAATGAAACACAGAGATCTAGTCTGAACATTTTGAGAAGTATATTATACATAAAACACACACGGTCACATTAAGGAAAAGTTGTATAAAATAATAATCAGACCTGTGTCTGAATTTCTGCTGCTTTCTTCTGAACAGGCCAGGGTGCCACGTTTGGTGAAGTTGCCCTGCTGAGTGAAGACTGTATCCGAACCGCTTCCATAATTACGGACGAGATTTCAGACCTTATAATTGTGGACAGAGAGTTGTATAACCGATCAGTGAAAACCGTGCTACAAAAAGAATTTGAAGATAAGTCGAACTTTGTGTCGAGTAACCCTTTCTTCAAATCCTGGTCACCCAAATACAAGAAGCAGTTAACCATGGCACTGCAGAAGGATTCGATTGCCTATGATGGATGTTTGACTCGTCAGGGGGAACCTGTGAGCGCTATGTATTTCATTATCAGGTTGGTGAATAAAATAATGTATTATTGACGAAACTGATAAAATTTCCAAGAAGTAACAATTTGGGAACATTTATTTCAACCGGGACTATTAATGATGAACTAGAAATGAAAATAAATTTGAAGCAAATTTATTTTTTTTAATTTGCGAGCAGTACAAAAATACACACAGGATAATATTCGCCCTTAATATTACAATTATATTTTATTTATCATAGTGTAAAAAAGGGCGTCGCATTGCCCATTATATTACTGAACGCCCATTAATAAGCATTTTATTTTATAAAATGGGTTAAAGACCATATTTGAAATTAAATACGGGATAATACCTGCCAAGCTGTCCAGCTACTGGGTCATTGAGACAGCGTTACTTGTTTTCTTTTACAGCGGTGAGGTCAAGGTCGTCATGGACCCCTTACAACATCGTTCACAGTATCCGAAATTATTCCACCAAGAGATCAACATATTGGAGAATGGACACGCAAAGGAACCAAAGGAGCAGTCGGCAGAGGAACAAAATGCTGAAGAACTTATGAAGTAAGGACAATTCTTTTTTTCTCCATTTTTTGACTTTTCAAATTCTTAATCTAAGTATGTTCATCCGCAGGGTGAACTCCATTTCAATTTGGGAGTACATGACAGGGCGTTAGCACTCGCTTCTTTCCACATATTTTATATTCTAGTTTCACCTAGGCCCGGTGTCTTCTGTCTTCTGGTGGACCTGGGTGTGTAACCCCCCCCCCCCCCCCTCCCCCCCCCCCTATTCCTGAGGAACGTCCCAAAGACGCACTCGTTTGTGATATACAGCCGTGGCACACAACTTTCCTATTAAGCCTGCTGAACGGGTTTCGCGTTGTGATCGCCCTATTTATCCCTAACTTAAATATTTTATTTTTTTTTACAGAACTATGGCTGGGGAAAATCACTCTGCAACTGACAGAGCAAGGTACCGCCGGGCTGCAGAAAAGAAGAAACAGTTGTTGGAAATATGTTTCCTCGGGGTCAACGAGTGCATAGGTACATGTCCAAAGAGCATACAAGTTTCCATTTTATATCTCCTGTCGTTCTATTTTTTTATTATTATTTTTTTAGCACGTACATTATATTGTAGTTTATATGAATATAAAGTTTATATTAATATTTAAATATATTGTAATAATTATAATTAAAATTACTATTATTATTTTGATATATTGTTTTGATATATTTTTGTATGTATCTGGCATTTTGAACTGAATCCGTCTGCTGTGTAATTTTTAAGGTTTCACGGAAGGTTTTAACAAAAAGAACTGTATTCACTCTGTTCCTTACTATTAAGGTAATATCAAATAACAGCCATGAAACTATAGTGAATCATGCAACGAAACAAAAATACATGGAGAATATAATCTTTTTCACAAAGGTCTGTTTCACATTGGTTAGAATTTATCGTTTCATTTCTTCCGCAGGAGACATGGAAGTCCTGTTAGACCTGGATACGTGTATGCAGACCACGGTGTGTACTCAAAAAACTGAGGTTCTTGTCCTTGAAATGAAGCACTGGGAACGATTGTTGGTCAAGAGAAACCCTCGAACAATAGAAGCCATGAAAGAAGACTTAGATCTCAGGTTAAAATCGAGGATATCAAAACACGTAGAAAAACAAGTCCCACTCCTGACCCATTTACTCAGCCGCGCGGAGGAATACCGCGAGCAGAAACAGCTCCAAAACGAGGCCAGACAAAACAGACACAAAGGAGACCATGGTCGAAGCTCAAAAACAATGGCACAATCATTTGATGAATTTATCCCCAACCGAGGTCCTCTTATAGATATCCACGGTCCGGGTACGGTGTTTTATAAAATAAGAGAGAGAGAAAAGGCGAGGAAAAAGAAGCCGAGGGCGCTACAAGGATTTCGGGGCGGCCCGGGATTCGCTGCACTTGCGGCAGCTACTTTATCTAAAGAACAAGACATTCATCCCGCAGAATCTGATATCACAAACATGAATGGTGGTGACACCTTCCGGCTTGGGACGGAAGCTGTAGATTACCAAACGAGTGACCCAGTGCTCTCAAACCTGGAGGACAGGATGAAGGCGTGGCTGGCTAATGACGGCTCAAAAGCTCCTCCAAGGGTAATGAAGCTACAACGATCACAAACAGAGGTAGAATAGCTTATTACCTGCTAATACACGCCACAGGTTCTCCATGTTCAACCTCACTCAATTTCTTAATATCACAACATGCTTGAGAAAAAAACACAATTAGATAAGCTGAAAGCTTTTACCCATTTCATATGGCTTCAACCGCTCCTTTTTATAACAAGATTCGCTGGGTGTAACCACCATGGTTGCTACAGAGCAAAGACTTGTAATCAAACCAATCAGGTTGTGGTATCGCATTTTGTATCCAGCTCCAATATTAAACATGGTCTGATTACACTGATTTTGACACAGAGCTAAGAACTGGACCAATGAGAGTGGGTGTCTCGGTGAGATCAGAATAATGAGAGCAGGTGTCGCATGTTTAAACTTTTAGCTGGATGCACGTTGCGATACCGCGCTCTGAATGGTCTTATCACAAGTCTTTGCTCTGTGGCAACCCTTTGGGTGTGACCCAGAGAATCTTACTATAAACATCAGCGGGTAAAGCCAGGGATATTTATGACGACAGCAGTCTGTAGCCGCTGCGTGACGAGCGTATTTATAAGCGATTGTTTTATTTTGCGCACGGAATTTTGTTTTCTGATCAGACATGTATAAAAAAATCATTCAGATTAATTTTTGATGTGGAGAACTTGTGAGGTTTCTTTTGCTCCAGCTTATAGGACATATCAGCTATTAGTTTCTGTCTTACTGTGACCATAATTAAGAACTTAACTTACATATCATATTCAACATCATGGTTTGATACAAGGTATTTTAATAATTATTGATTATATCGCCTTTAGTTACTAGTGAGTATTTGTAATATTGTGTGTTGCTCTAGCTTGACTGCTTAACATTAAAATGTACATATAAATGCATAATGAGTAATTTTGTAAATATGCGAAAGTGCGAACGTAAAACTAGTTTACTGACAGAGGGGGCTTCTTATTTTAATTAAGGCAGTTGTATTGGGCGTGTATATATCCAGCCTAATATTGAATTCATTTTTATCCAGTTTAATATTTACCGTCTTCTCCTCGGTCATTTTCTATTTTGGCAGCACACGCACAAAATCAGAAAGCTCCCAATCCATGGTGCGCATAATGGTTTTGAAAGAGGCCGTAATGACCGCAAATGACCGTATTCACAGAAACGAAAGATTCGCAGTTGAGGTGAAATAAATTAAATTTGTGGATGTTCAATTTCTCTTTGGAAGGTGATTTCCTGTTTAAAATCTGGGAAACAATACTTATGGACACCATTTTTCACCTATTTTGCACAAGATTAATATTCCCTATCTTTCTCAGTCTCACACCTCTCTAAATGTTTCAGCTGTATTACTCTTATAACAAGGGAACATATTTATCCTGTGGATAAAAATAAGATTATTCAGTGTAGACCAGGTTCTAGTTAGGAGTTTCTCACATTCAGGTAAATGACCTACGTCCCGGTGCCAAAGTCAGAGTGAGGCCGAAACATATGCAATATCAGCCGGCGCCACCTAGTGACATATCACAAGATGGTAGCGAGGAAAGATTCATTCGACACGCAGTGCTTGGGTAAGACAGACATGTTTGGTTTCAGATGAAGTATGCACAAAGGACGTGGACAGAAAACGACATGTCACATCGCTTAATACATAAACCTACTGTATGTTAAAATAATCTTGTTTTCCTTCAAATACATTTATTTCACTGTACTGGATAGTTCCACATTATAAAGCTGAGTTTATTATTTATACAACTTTAGATTGATTAGGGTTATAATAAAGTCTTTATGGAAGGTAACCATTGTCGCAAACCATTGTATGTAGTCAATATTGTAAAACAAAACCACTTATTACAAATATAGGAAGTCAGTGAATGTATCTCAGACACATTTGTATGTCTACATTTGTACCGTGTTGGGTATTTTGTAGGACGGTGTATACAGTACAGTAGCATATCCCTCGATATATGGGTGAGAATAACGTGTCAATCTCACATTAAATGTAACTATCGTGATCCTGTGTGAGACCCTTCACATCGTTACTTCGCTCCCCCTGACAACAATGTAAAAACAATGGACCTTTCCAAGATGTCATGCAGAACAAACAACCAATATAAGTTTCCTCCATACGATTCTGTGCCCTTAGTAAATTATTTTCTACATACTACCGATATATATATATATATATATATATATATATATATATATATATATATATATACATATACAAACATATGTTTGTTTTGTAACGACCATGTTTTGACCCTATCCACCAAGGGGCGTTTACATCTAGGAAAGGTCAATTGGCTGCTTTTGCTTGCTTTACCGCGAAGAGTGCAAAGAATTATATGAATTATTTGCTCTATTCAGTTATCTTTTTTTATTGAACCCCTGCGGTTTTAGTGAGTATGCTTATCTTTGATTTTTTTCATATGCATCAATATATTATTTTTGCATTTATTTCAATTTCTTTGATTTTTCATTCATTTATGTTTACTTTATTAAGTATATGGTATGGCTGAAAGAATATTTGTAAAATATATATCAGACATCAGTTATTGTACAGATGTATAATATCTTATATAATTGGAACTCACTATGATTCATTATGTCTATAAAGGATTATATTGTTTTAGCGTAAAAATCTGCATGTTCATTCAAATAACATGTCCTGTATAAACTGATGTAAATATTTTCTGTTCACTCTTATTGATTTTCACCTTTGAACAAGAGTTTATAACTCATACCCTGCATGCCATCTGATCTCTTTAAACCTAACTGTTTCCTATAATAATCACTTCACTCTGTGTGATCTATGTCATTACTATGTGTACAATATATAAAAAATATATATTAGTATATATATATATATATACTGCTGAGAATGTCACCAGAAAATAATGTACCAATTATAAAATTGTATATATTTTGTGGGATCTTGTATGAAGATAAAACAGTTTACCTTTGGACTTATTTAAATTAAGGGATTTTTTTCCCTAACTTAAAGGTAACTTGATAAAAGAGAAAACTGTCGAGCAATCTAAGTTCAATCGAGATCATGCAGTGTTACAGGTAACGGACTGGTTAAGATAACAGACCATCTCAAAATATATTATTAAAAAATAAACTTTATTTACTCAAACTGACTTCGCAGTAAAACAAAATCATACCGTTAAGAGAAACGGATCTTCTTATTATATATTCTTTTTTTTTATATTTCAGTTATGAATTTGCATCAGTCAAAGATGGCCAAGACGGGGACGTCTTCCAAGAGACCACGTGATCAAATCATTCTGACGCTGTTTTGAAATCTATTGAGATTTCAGCTTGCTCTGTGGTGCTATTTCAGCTCTCGTTTTATATATATATATATATATATATATATATATATATATATATATATATATATATATATATATATATATATAAGTGAGATATTGATGCATATTTTGCATCTGTTTAAGTTTGACCTGTGTTTCCGTCCTGTATCATACATTCAAGTATGTATATACTCCATTGGTCATCTGCTTAAATAGTATATTAAAACCTGCAGACACAAAGTAGGTACAAATCTTATGGCGTATAAGTTGATTTTATAATTTGATTAGAGTTTAGAATTACACGTTTCTTTCTTCAGTTATTTATCCCTTTTTAAATTATTCCTTTCTTGAACCTGATGCTGTAAGTATATATGGACCTGAAACAGCACTTGATTAGTGAAAATACCGAAGGAATTGTTTGCTTATTTCATAATTCATGATTCATGATTCCTGAAAATATATTTATATATCTATTGTCACACTTTGTTACACATAAGTAATGTAAACATGTTCCTCGAGTAAATGTCTTTTTTACAGTTACATAAACGGACGTTCAGAATACTGATATAAAAAGTCTTCCTTATATCGACGTTGTGTTTGTGTTTTTAACCAGGATTTATGCGTGCGTGTGTTGCCAGCCTTGAAGGTTATGGTGATATGACGAGCTACTAGAGATTATGCACGTACTAACGGTTACTAGTAACAAGGTCTCCTTGCTGTCTCAGTAAATGAACTAATGATCTGGATGAGATGATTCTGCATCCGTACATGTTTTGGCCATTAAAAATCATCCATTTTCTCAGTACGGTCCTGATATAAGCACTTTGTGTGTGTGTGTGCGTGTGTTCAGGAGGAGAAAGCGCCAAAGACGTGAATTGTCATTTTGAAGAATTAAAAAGTTGTTAAGTGTATGCTCGACAGAGGGCGCTGTGAATCGACTTGATTTTGCTCGCTGACTCTCTATTCGAATGTTCTCACTTCTTCCTCCCCCCCCCCCCCCCCTCCCAAAGAAAACAACTATTGCATCTTGATAACACAACTTTCTATGTGCAATTTTAATGTTTCCCACGCAATAATTAGCGGGAACAAATCATTAACACAGTTATATCCAAGTAATTCTTTTGAAATAAACTAGATGTGTCGGAACGACACGAATGCCCCCGCCTGGTGCAATTTAGAAACATTTGTTAAATTTTGTAAAATTTTTTAAGTTCAGGAAGTGTTGTATGGTCAAGAGTAGGTCAACTAGGGCAAAATGCAAACTCGATCTGTAAAGGGTCATTATCAAGCAACACACCAAAAATCAGGCCAGTATCTGCAGGCATTGTGAAAAAAAGTCCATATATGTGCATTTTTCATGAAAATTTCTGTCTTTCATGAAATTTTCTATGTTCAGGATCTGTCATATGGTGAAAAATAGGTTAACTGGGACGAAACGCGAACTCGATCTGTAAGTGGTCATTATGCGCCCACAGATCTAACATTAGGCCAGTATCTGTAAGCATTGTATTGCAAAACTAGAATATTAGCAAAAGTTGATAATCATTTATAAATTTAAATTGGAGAGGCATATACCATGTTTCATAACAATCCACCAAATGCTTCCTGAGAAATAAGCTCCTAAGTTTTTTTCTATACTAAGCTCTGTGACCTTGAAAAGTAGGTCAAGATCACCCATCTTTGAACTTGACCAAGATTTTGTAAATATAATGCAATAGCACTGAAGAAATGAAGTTCCTGTGTTGAATACCTTTGGAGATATCCTGCACAAAAGGCCAAAATTGAAAAAATCCGATAAAATTTCATTAAAAAATCAGAAATTGCAGGTGGCGCCACCAAAATTGTGCAGCACATACAGACCATAAGTCCCAATGATCATAGTAAGTTTTGTGAAAATCCACACAATGGTTCCTGAGATATAAACTTCTGAGTGTTTTTCTATAATCAGCTATAAAATGTAGAAAAATGGGTCAAGGTCACCCATCTTCGAACTTGACCGAGATTTTATCAATATACATCTTCACTGATGAAATAAAATTCCAACAATGAATCCTTTTAGAGATATCCCGCTCACAAGGTAAAAGTTAACAGACGCGGAACGGACGGACGGACGGACAGACACCGGACAGACAGATGGACAGACGGACAGCTTGGGTGACGAAAATAGCCCATCAGCCTAAGAGCTGAGAGCTAAAAATGGCTGTACATGTGTATTTGTCATGAAACTTTCTATTTTTCATGAATATTTCTAAGTTTAGGAGCCGTAAAACGGTCAAAAGTAGGTCAACCGGGACGAAACGCGAACTTGATCTGTAACTGGTCATTATCTGTCCACACACCAAAAATCAGGCCAATATCTGCAGGCATTGCGAAAAAAAGTCCGTACATGTGTATTTGTCATGAAAATTTCTATTTTTCATGAAATTTTCTAAGTTTAGGAGCCGTAAAACGGTCAAAAGTAGGTCAACCAGGACGAAACGCGAACTCGATCTGTAACTGGTCATTATCTGCCCACACACCAAAAATCAGGCCAATATCTGCAGGCATTGCGAAAAAAAGTCCGTACATGTGTATTTGTCATGAAAATTTCTATTTTTCATGAAATTTTCTAAGTTTAGGAGCCGTAAAACGGTCAAAAGTAGGTCAACGGGGACGAAACGCGAACTCGATCTGTAACTGGTCATTATCTGCCCACACACCATAAATCAGGCCAATATCTGCAGGCACTGCGAAAAAAAGTCCGTACAACTGTTTGATTTCGGAATGACGGAATGACTGAATGACGGACATGGGTAAAACTATATGCCCCGGCCACTTTGTGGCGGGGGCATAAAAATGTAAGGTAACATTATATCATATTGTATCTTCTATTAAATGTATGTATTTTTACATATGATATTTGGCCGTGTATATAACATTGAAGTGGGATATATGAAACTTTCAAATACCATACAATACACATGAAAATATAATGGCGTGATTAATGTCTGCGTCGTACGTAGTTATCAGTTTTTGGCCATGTGCCAGCCGCCTGGGAGTAAAACCCAGCAAACTGTTATAAAGGAAGCAGTAGTTGAGCGAAAGGTAATGCAGTGTTTGACCTCTGTGTGAGGAGTGTTGAGCTTCGGGACCTGTGAAGTCAGTCAGATACTTGACTGATAGGAGGAGCCACACGAGGCCCGGTGGTGTTGCGACCTATAGAGTGAGCCACATTGCACAGAATCGCACGACTCTTCTGGTTAGAGTTTTTTTTACCAAAGGACCATAATGCTTCTACAAACATATATGACGTAGTATAAACGAAGTGAAGAGGGTAATGGAATCCGTTCAAATACGTTGGATAAGACCTGTTTCGAGTCAGGGCAACTTATATTAAAATGGGTGTTTTTGCGGTAAGGACTTCACGGCGTAAGTAATATTTTGCATGTTTGCGCATTTGAAAAGTAAAAAGAAGGTGTTTCCTTGAAATGTAACAAATTTTTATTTTAAAGTTTGACAGTTAAGACAAGTTGTCTCAAGTGGTTAGTTCTGAGTAAAAGCGACCTCTTGCGGAAGGGTGGCCTCAACGGTGTTATGGCCGAAAGAGGGAGCCAGTGGAGATGAAATCAGATTAATAACATAATAGAAATTTTCAAGACGGAACCTATGTTAGAAAATTTTATTTAAAAAACACACAAACAATATATAAACATCATGCAAAATAAATACACATTGAAATATTATTGATCAGGCAGTTATATGTCCCACTACCTGAAACAAACGGAATAGGTATATATGATTTGTGTTTGGATATATAGATGTATCTAAAAATAGATTTAGTATATACAATGTAAGCCTTTTGATAGAAAACATGATATTGTTAAAGCAACAATGACACTTTTTTTGCAATCTGCGTGAGAAATGTAGTGATATCACCATTACAAGTTAAAATTTTTTCAAACTAATCTGTGGGACTGATAGGATGTCTGTAACTAACATTTGTATATTAACAAATCGACCTGAATAAAAAAAAATACATCTCCTTCATTTAAACAACTTTCATCTTCATAATAATGTCGTAAATGTGTAGAAGTTTGCACAAAGCTCCAAGGGATCCATCTCGGTATGTTCGTGGATACACATATTATAATCAGACATGTGAATGCTAATAAATACAGTTTATATATACACTGAATACACCGTATAGTTTTATTTAATTCTTGCCAATGAATCGAGATTCTTCCCAAAAGGGATCCGTTCCTTGCAGCTAACGCCCCCTAGTGAGTCGTACCAAGTAAATCATATGTTTTAATCCCCTTAACAGATACAGTTTCATGATTTATCCTGTATAGCATATAAAGTCAGGGCGTTATGTGTTTCAAAATAACTAACCAACGTTTTATCATTTTGATGAATTTATGATTACGTCCGGTGTTGCCATGGTATGTCTCCATGCACACGTTTCGCTTTAACCATGATGCATTGCTTCTCCGGCATTTCCGCTTTGTGTATTTGGTTCGACAAGACTTTCGCAGGTTCTGAAGAATCGACCATATTCTACAGAATGCCTCTTCGGCTTGTTCCATGTTATCCAGAACGGTTGTTTTTGGGTTAATCCGGGATTCGTTGATCCTTACCAGATGGTGTCTTTGTTCGTTTGTCATTATCTGAAGTAGAAGACCAATCCTGTGTTTTGATGCCTGGTGCAAGGCCTTCCTAATTACCCCACAACTCTGTAAAACAAGATAAACATTTAAACATTAAGTTTTATAAAGTTATACGTTTGATAAAATTGGATTTACTTCCCAATCGCTGTTTTTTACATAACCATAACGTACATCAAATATGCAATTCCAGTCGCGACAAGAGGTATTTTGATTATACTTTTATGACAATAAATTGATTATTAAAATGAGTTTAACTGTCTTGTCATCCAAATTGACAGGAATACCAGTGAATCAATTATAGGTACGATGCCAACATTCCAACTGCTACCAGTAGAAGTTTATTCCAGTATAATAAAAGGTACATCGCCGTTCATGTCATTATACCGTAATTATGACGATCCGTCCTATTAACGTGATATCATTATCATACTGTTATTATGACGATCCGTCCTATTTACATGATTTCATTAACATACCGTTAGTATAAGGAACCCTCTTATTTACGTGATATCATTAGCATACTGTTATTATGAAGATCCTCATATTAATGTGATATCATTAACATACCGTCATTATGACGATCCCTCATGTTTACGTGATATCATTAACATACCGTTAGTATAAGGAACCCTCTTATTTACGGGATATCATTAACATACCGTTATTATGACGATCCCTCATATGTACGTGATATCATTAACATACCGTCATTATGACGATCCCTCATATTTACGTGATATCATTAACATACTATTATTATGAAGAACCCTTATATTTATGTGATATCATTAACATACCGTTAAAATGATGATCCCTCATATTTACGCGATATCAATAACATAACGTTACTATGACGATCCCGCTTATTTACGTGATATCATTAATATACCGTTATTATAACGATCCCAATTATTTATGTGATATAATTAACATACCGTTATTATGACGATCCCTTATATTTACGTGATATCATTAACATACCCGTGTTAAAGATATCCTTCATATTTACGTGATATCATTAACATACCGTCATTATGACGATCCCACTTATTTACGTGATATCATTAACATACCGTTAGTATAAGGAACCCTCTTATTTACGTGATATCATTAACATACCGTTATTATGACGATCCCTCATATTTACGTGATATCATTAACATACCGTCATTATGACGATCCCTCATATTTACGTGATATCATTAACATACTGTTATTATGAAGAACCCTTATATTTATGTGATATCATTAACATACCGTTAAAAGTATGATCCCTCACATTCACGCGATATCAATAACATACCGTTATTATGACGATCCCGCTTATTTACGTGATATCATTAATATACCGTTATTATAACGATCCCAATTATTTATGTGATATAATTAACATACCGTTATTATGACGATCCCTTATATTTACGTGATATCATTAACATACCCGTATTATAGATATCCTTCATATTTACGTGATATCATTATCATACCGTTATTATGACGATCCCACTTATTTACGTGATATCATTAACATACCGTTATTATGACGATCCCTTATATTTACATGGTATCATTAACATACCCGTATTATAGATATCCTTCATATTAACGTGATATCATTATCATACCGTTATTATGACGATCTCACTTATTTACGTGATATCGTTTACATACCGTTATTCTCTTTATCCTGTCAGTCACAGATGTGTTAACAGTCAGCGACACTGGTAGAGGGTGGCTCCGACTCTGTAGGGTAAAAACATTAATTGGCGGTAAACTTGACCACTTTGATACTTGATACAACATTATTGTTATTGCTGATTGTTATTAGTAGCTGTAGAAGTAGGCCTAGTAGTATTATTTTAGTAGTAATAATTAGGGCTGTGTCAGTATATCGATATATCGATACGAATCCATACACGACGTCGGTACGATAATCGAAATGCGTTGCATGCTGTATTGGTCGTATCGATTGATTGGTAATGCATAGGGATATATCTCTAACTTTAAATATAACCATGACGATTTATAAATTTAAATGCACTGTATATTTGTTGCTTTGGCTTTTAAGACTTGTTAATAAATGTATATACGCATGCACATCAGTACTTTAATGACAAGCAGGCACATGTGAGCGATAATAGGAGAATGATACTGACAATTAGTTATAATACAAATATTTTATTTTATGTTGGTTTTTACAAACAAAGACAACATTAACCATAGGCTATTATGACCGACAACACTCTTATCATACATTAATTAAAATTAAATAATTTAAAATACTATAAATAATAATAAAAATACATTAACTTACATAAAAATAAGTATCACAAGTCTTGAAAAAAAAATCACAATAAGGCATGAAGTGACAAAACAAATTGGAAATGGCATACGGCCCAAAGAAGGATGTCAATTTTTACAGAGTGATATTAAGTATTACGCAGATAACAACCGCAGGATACCCCTTTACAGTACGATAACTTTATTTTGAATGCTCTAAGGGACTCTTGATTTTTTTAGTCTATCAGAAGAGGATTCCATAGCATAGTAAAATGTTTTAGCTAGTGGGTTCCATCCGAAACTCTATTTGTAACCAGCACTGCCGGTCCATAGCTAGCTAGTCTAGTGACACAGCCAGAAATAGGTGTAGTGAAGTACTGTTTAAAATACACTGGACTTAGATTATGAATTACTTTGAAAATCTTTACGCAGCAAGTCATAGGTTACTCGGAACTCCCGCGTTGGACATCAGATGTCATATAAATGGTTGAAGCCTGGGGACAAATCCTGTAAAAACAAGAGAGTGACTAATGGGATTCATATTCACAGAAATATACAAAACTGTGTAATTACATGACATAAAAACACAGCCTTTGATCTTCCCCACCAAACGCTATAAATAAGTGTTTGTGCACGGGGGGGGGGGGGGGGGGGGAGCTAAAGGCACAAAGAACATCCAGATTTTGGAAGTCTTGATTAGATAGATTTTGACAATTAAAATCAACTGGTCTGATTATCTATTTAAAATCAAGCTGAAGCATAGCATAGTAAATATGTTGTATGTTAAAATACAAATATATATATATATATATATATATATATATATATATATATATATATAAACAAGAAACTGAGCTTTTATTTAGAAATGGAAAGAAAAATGAACGTATCGTCAATACGTATCGGTATCGAATTAACTGTATCGCAATACGTATTGTATCGGAAGAGTCGGACCGATACCCAGACCTAGTAATAATGATAAAACAGTTCCTGTTAAAATGAATCTACTTACGTAGTACCCTTCAAGCCAAGTCATAATTTCCTTCAGCCTGTCCGTCTCGCTTGTGATGAGCTGTGTCTGATCCTGGCCGCTTGTATCATTCAGACATCTGTTTCTTGGATACTGAAGCTCGTACCTCAAGCCAAAAGGGCAACTGATGTTGAACGTATCATTGATTTCCCGGTATAGACACAGAGGGTGGCATCCAGCGGAGACCAGCGTCGTCTTGACGATCAGCAGAAAACCTGAGACAGAGATTTTTGTTTTTAAACAGTTTTTATATAAATCCATTTTTAATAGCCCTGATTTTCATGATCAAATAATAAAAAAAATAAGTCTTTCAATTAGATAAATAAAAATAAAAACTTTGATTCCGTTTATAATTAAGTATTGTCTTCATTGCAGGGAGCTATTAAAGATCAGTTGTTGAATTGAAATACTGACTCTGCACAATATTTTTTTTCATAATCAGCAAACGTTTAACATATACATACGTTAGGATTACTTTTGCCGAAGTCATTAAAATAACCAACTATAGTTAACCCCAGCTGACACGGAGTTTGTGAATAAAAGTTTCAAAGTCATCGGTAGCCTTTATCTTTATGTCAAGGATTTATTATATCAGAAAAATAGTAATATTTTAAAACTGAGTATTTATTTATTTTTTTTTTTAATTTCTTGAATAAATTCAGTGTAAAAAATGTTTCGGGAATATAGTTATGAAAAATATACTCATTAAAAAATTGTCATATCTCTCCATGAAACCCTTATCAGAATTGACCGAAACATAAAGGTACATAAACCCTTGATTTGTATTTTATATTTGTAAATTATTAAATTTCAAACGATAGTTGCAGTCCATAAAGTATGAAATTTGGCCACTCTTCACTCTTAAGTTATGCATCTTGACATTTTGCATTTTCCTGTGAATATTTGTCCTGGATTCAAATTTATATTTTTTTTTCTGTTGAGCATTTATGTTGTAAATAGAGAATGAAATGTTCCTGAAACGCCCAATCCCTGATACAGTTAAAGGGGCCAAACACCTCAATTACCTTTATAAACTAAAGATAATCCCTTGGTGTTTTTATAAAATAGGCAAGAAAACGTGGATATCATCGCAACACAGGCTGCTTGTTTTGTTTTTATCAACATGTTTATTATATGTGGGGGCCCGCCAAAATAATAATAAAAAAAATCAACAAAGGCATCTAGCGGCAAGTCAGATAAGCCAGAGCTTTGCAAATATGTTTTGCAACAAGTGACCTTTCTACCTCCGCATTAATGCAACCTACAACTAAAGGTTACATTTTTTTTCTCCCGTTTGCTGTATTTACAAACACGTTGTTGATAAAGAAGTCCATTCATCCTGCTCAGTGTGCATAGTGCATTAATATATACACAGAGGAAACCAGAAATCACATAGAGTGTTTTTCCAAAGCTAGGTGAATGGGCACCTTTAATAGACATACTAGGATTTTCTCGTATTCGCCAGTTGTGTAAACATTTGGCCGTAACGATTTATATTTACTTATTTATTTACATGGATGCATGTCTGTATGGGACGAGGAAAAAGTGACCATGGAAAGGCAACTACGACCCGCGACAATTTTCGGAACATCCCTCGGAAATAACACGTTGGGGGTAACCATATCCATTGATATCCATTTCAGAATATCCTCCTACCACAACAGCTTTCAAAAAAAAAAAACTGATACTGTTGTTTCTCTTTGTTGTCTCGCTGTTTACATGTAATTACTCTATCTTCTTTCTTCTCACTTGCTCAAATAAGGTTTAATCTTTGTATTTCTTAGGCCAAAAAAAAATTTATTTTGATTTTCATTTTCAAAAAGATAAAATAATACAATTTTGATAGGTTTTCTTTTGTTATGTAGTGCTTCAAACTGTTTAGATAAAACTATGTTATTATCATGCTTTTCCTTGATTATATGACATTTTTATCCAAACATACAAAGATAGTAATAAAAAAGCCCGTCCGCACTTATTTCTGATGAAAAGGGTCTGAGAACCATACTTTTTTGTCTCATAGTTGTTTCATAGTAAATCTATATATTATGGATATACTTATTTATATTCTGCGATAATTTTAATTAAACAATGTCATACATTGATTTTTTATTTAATTAATATTTTTTTCACGTGTTTTATTAAATCAACACATCAAGAGTGAAAAGCATAAGAATTCTTAATTTGAGCAAATCATAATAATCTGAAAATTACAATGATAACCTGAAATCAGGTTCAGGCTGCTTCATGAGATAATCTGTAATTGATTTGACATTTATCGGGGGTAACATAAAATGGGGTCGCCTGAAGTTACAACACTGCACTTTCGCTAAAGCTGTATGAAATTTATGAACGCCTATGAACATTTTGTTCCTGTTATGTTCTTTTAATTGTTGATGAAATGTTTGATATGTTAAGGACAATTTCCTCTTTAAGAAAATAAACAGTTGATAGATTTATTTTACGATAATTAATTGATCGCAGGGTATTTCTGGCTAAATTTATCATACAGGCAATAAGACATTGTAGCAAAAATAAACGTAAGTATATACACAATCATAAATTCGTGTTATGTTGAGTTCTTTATCAACTGCACTGTAATTTTGTACATGGAAGTTTTATCATGATGTAATTGGGATATATATATATATATATATATATATATATATATATATATATATATATATATATATATATATATATTCATAACACATCCCCAAACAATTTGCACATAATAGTATGCCATTTCTGCATAATATAGATTAATCTCTGTTTAAATTCCCTACAAAAATGAGCTATTAACCATAATTCTTATGAGATACTGAATGCAAGAATGTATATATACGAAATATGGCTTTATTGAGAGAGAGAGAGAGAGAGAGAGAGAGAGAGAGAGAGAGAGAGAGAGAGAGAGAGAGAGAGACACACACACACACACAGACAGAGAGAGACAGAGAGAGAGAGCACGATATATACCGATAATGTACATTACTGATTTTCTTTTTTCCCAAACTATGCATGTATGTAATTTCTACAAAATCTATCTATGGAGTATGTACACAACTTCTTAACATAACGTCACATTTTAATTATAAAAATACTTTTTGTAGCTCCCTTTGCTTTAATATATTTAATATATTGATAGTGTTTTCATGCAGTGATTCAGCGTGACCATGTAGTGACAACTTCGGTGTGACGAAGGCAGATACCACTTTCAAAATATATAACCGATTATACGGACAAACTTTTCAAGGAGCTCTTGATCATTGAGGCGTGAAGAAAGAAATTCCAAGGGTTGATTTATGTCTTGTCGTTTTATAAAATATATACAAATCATCCCTTTTAATGTCATCTATGCTGCATAATGTCAACGTTATGAAAAGCTATAACCTCATTTGCCTAATTTCAATATTAACGTAATTCAAAGTAAATTTAGAATGATTAATGAAACCTCAAGGAAATTTAATAGAAGCATCGGTATCGATTGACCTTTTGGTAATATAAATGTTGAAGTATGTTTAAGGTGGCATGTTTCCAAATAATGGTACCGATCTTTTGACATCAATTCGACATTTGGAAAGAGTTGCATTAATCATCATTCAGCTGTCTGTCACTTCTACTGTCAGTACTTAAATATCTTGCTTGTAAGCTAAGCTCCAACGTACGCTTTTGTGATTACTCTTTCATAATAAAAAAATTAAAAATTTAAATAAAGAACCCGTCAAGCATACAAAGAAATATTAAAAGCTATCATTTACAGATTTATTGTGCATTGTTTTAACTTACCAACAGCAAAGCTCATATCTTATTTCGTCGTAGATCAGGACAGTGCCGCCGAGTCGTATTTTTATGAACACAGAAAACATCATGCATGCATCTTATATAGTGTATAGACAGATAGGAAAAAAGGAAAATTCCATCATTTCCTCCTACCTCGTTTAAATTACTGCACTCTAAAGATTGTTTACATTAATATATCTTCAATTTGAAGCAATTAAGTGGACCGGAAGTCAGCACTGACAGGGATTCCCCGGTCCTAGGAGGTATCTTTCCGAGAAAAAAGTGACGAAATGTTGACCAGCATGAATGAAGGTAATTACAATTAATGCAGACATGTTGACTTGATCTCTGCTGATCGTGAGGTAATTGATGATCATGTTTATTGCTAATCCCGATATAAGAAAATATTTGCGCATGCGCACTACTTTTCATGTGGAACGAACCAATGGTTTAACAAAGCAAGGGGGCTCTGCTGGCTTCAGGTCAAATCCCGGGATATGTTGCGTAAGTGTACAATAGATATGAAAGTTACGTACATAAACACACACACACATACACACACACATATATAATGTAGGCCTATATATATATATGTGTGTGTTTGTGTGTGTGTGTGTGAACTGCTCTTCAGCAACACATATATAATATAGTAGTCACTATCACTGCATTTCTGCATTTGAGCGAGAGAGAGAGGGTGAGAGGTGCATTCATTAGCAGATGTGGATTCAGCTATTTTTAAAGATCTCGGAGACCATTTGGTTTCATTTCCCCGAAACATGACTACGACGCGTATTTATACTACATTAGCCATTGTTTATGTACACGAACTAGTCATTACTCTATGGCGTACATGAGTTGGCGGAAGGCTCTGAAATAATTAGCCATTCATCCTTTTGTGTCACGTGACCTGTAGTACACCCGGATGACCTCAGAGCGGTGTTCATAACTTCATGTCAGAAAAATATCATGCCCGTAAAATGCTACAGAATTTAAATATCATTGACAAAACCGATTTAATCATGGCGCAATTATAATAAGTGTACTACCAATTATAAAAATGGTAATAATAACTGGCTAAAATAACTATACATAATATTAGGTTTACACCTTGTCTCTTTTGATATACAAATGATATTATATTATGTACGAATGTTCAAACAAACTATTTTGTCGGATATACACAGCTATTTATATATAACACACATTCCGAATACTCTTATTTTACCCAAAAGTCAGCTAAAATAGTTGTTCACAAATATACATGAAAACAGAGAAGCACTACAGGCGCATGCTCCATTAACATACAACAGGGCTGAGTACTGCTGGACATGTATATGCATTAATACATTGAAATGATACACGGACATCCTCTAATAAAATACTGTTGTAAATTCCAGCAATCAAATCCTGATTATAACAGCATTCATATTTACATTTATAATACACTATACAGAGATATACTATTTAATACATTGATCTATTGTTCCGTGCATGATGTACTGCTTAATTATAATGCTATATCTCATGTGACAAGTTGAAACCAGCTGGCGAATTATTAGAGTATTTTTTCACTACTAGCCCTTATTATACTTGAACAATAGATCATCGTCAATTATAAAACATTTTAGTTCCTAGCCTGATTTGAAACTGGACTATCTCAAGTGTGAGAGTTTGCTTTTTTAAACATTGACAGGATATAACCAGTCGAATTAACAAGATACTTCCATGCGGGGGTGTGAGAGTAATGGGTACGACCAAGATCGTGACAGACGGGTTTTAGGGCCTTTTCATACTATCAAGTCTATGACACCTATGCATTCACAGACCTTGATTCAGAGAGCCAATCTCGCGTCTAAAGCCAAATGATAACCTGGTCCGTTTCTGGTGCACGTGTTCTCTTTCAGACGGCGTGTGAACAGTGAATTATTTACATTTTGATCGTTGGGTTTGATTTCCGGCTTGTTCTTTGTTTATGAAATAGACGCCAGAGCGGCTCGCAATATCACGGTCTGTGAAAGAGCAGCTGCCAAGATTTGATAGTATGAACATGGGTTAAGAACTAAGAAACCCTCATGTAAAGTGCATATTATGATATTGTGATATGATATGATACATTAAAATTCAAGCTCTGGGAACGAGAGAACTCTTGGAAACAAGCTGGTAAATTCTAGGATAGTCTTCCCCAAGATTGTTTGAACAAGCATTTTTCCGAGGTGCAAAATATGAGTCCCTCAAAACCAATTTTCGGGAGCAAAAACGTGACAAGAGGGTGTAAATGATACACCCTTGCATGGATATTAATAACACGAAAAGGAGACTTGACACAGAATCTGAAACAGTTAATTTTGTGGTCTTAATTTACAACCCAGAATGGGCTTCTCATAATTCGAACTTTCTGCTCGCCATTCTTTCGGCAAGCCGTTTTCCTATGGGCCAGTGACTCACAACAAACGATGACAACAAACGAACGCGTTTCCATCAACAAGTTTACTTACCAGATAATAAACAAATTTTAGATCATTACCATAATTCGTGAATATAGCTATATTTCTGATAAATACTTGTCAAAGCTCACCAAGCAGTTCAATGAAAAGTTTCCATCAAGAAAAAAAATTACAAAAAATCAGATAAACACGCACTTTAAGGCCTAGTGAGTAAAAGGCATTTTTTTTTTGTCTGAAACTGTTCCAATAAAACCACTTAAACCAATTGGAACGTAATTTATGCGCGGTGCTCTTACCTGGTTAGTTTTTTTAGTTATTATCGTTTGAGGGAGTTTTTTACGTGCAACAAGTTTTCATGACATTAATGTTCTACGTCAGGTTCAATGACAACTTCTAGGAATGAACTGATTCGTGTAAACACTGAGGGAACACGATGACTCGGTAACCTGGTAACTAAAAAAGCGAAGACAAGTAATGGTCAGATGATCGTTTGTACTCGATGACCTGTCTGCTGATGCAGCGATCAGATTTTCCGTGTCATTACGGATTACGAAGTTTTGTACCTAACTTAGGTTGCGTGATGAGGAAAGGTATGCCTTCATATAACCCTAGATGCACCCGTGGAAAAATTCATTGTTCTGTATGATAAAATAGTTTTGCACTGAGCTGGGAGGGACTGAAATACGCATATTCTTATCCTGTGCTTTTCGCAGATACTGTTGTTCATGATATAAAGATCATATATGCTAGGATTCTCCAGGAAACACCCTTCCCTAAATAAAATCAGCAAATAATGGCAAATTATGCTACTCAAGAAATTAAACAATAAAGCAGACGTGAGGCAAATATATTGTTTGCGAATTTTGTCTGATAGTGTTATTTTCTTCCGATAAACAACATGGGCACGACATCACCATTGCTGGGGTGAGGGCGATTGTATATAAATGCAGGTTTACTTCTTTCGATACAAGTCCGTTGAAAAGAGATAAATTCAACCTTGGTTCGTTGCTTTTTCTAAAGTAAAATTAATTTATATCCATTTTTTTCCAGAAATTATGCAGAGGGTTATTGTAAAACTGTATAATGAACAATCCATTATATTTAGGAGGTAATTTGAATAACCATATTATATTTTTTCTTAATATAATTATGAAAAAAAAAAACAGATTTTTTTGTCCGCATGTAGAAGCCGCGTATTCGAATGTATTTGTTCCACCACTCGCAAGGTAAAACCAGTTACTGAAGCGTGACAGTATTTACATGAAAAGTGTTCACATGAACACATTACTGATCAGAAGATTTAGGCGCAGGTTTGTAGGCTCTTACTGCAGAACTTGTTTGTTAATATAATGCCTATCAGTTTAAAGATGAACTGGTAATATCTTTTAAACGTACCTGGAGATTGCGGATCCCAGATGAAAATATGTGTACAACACATCCCCCCCCCCATCCCCAACCACCCCCCACCCCCCATCCCCAGCCACCACCCCCCCCCCCCCATCCCCAGCCATAACCCCCCCCCCAACCCCCCAACCCCCCTGAACTGTGTTTCAGTTGTAAATTCGAGGGGACTTGCAAAACCGCGTAAAACTCGGACAGAGCATGCTTTTTATCCACACTCTTAACGGGCCAGTGAGCGCGAGATGCAGGAAAATCCCGGGGAGCCTCCTGAAAAAAAACGTAGCTTTTAGGACAGCTTCATAGGACATAATCCAACAAAAGAAAACAAACATGTTGTAGAAGAGTACACCGATGATATGTGTGCGGAATTTGGAGAGTCAGATCAGAGCGGAAGCAGGTAAACCTTTTTCTAAAAAAAAAAAAAACAAAAAAAAACTGCGCGTTAATTACATAGATATGCTAGCAAACTTTAGAAAATTATGTGTTTACTATTGACTTCATAAGATTTCTATCCAAATATAGGCTGTAGAATGATTAAATAAGCTGACATGGAGGCTTATATATCACGATCTTTATGTGTATATATGGTAATAATTTTCCTTTTTTATGAACAACTGTTTATTTCCCATTGTCGTTCGCTACATCAGCCGTTTTTTTTTTAATGATGATCATACATGGAATTTCACTGCTTCCTCACACTAACGGTAACCTTTGGGAATATATAAGCATGGTGAACAGTGGGACTCATTGAGAAATTTACAATAAATTTTGTCAACGATAAATCTTTAATTAATCATATACAATCAATTTTCAAAATGACTCTTCATTTAAGTATTTTATACAGCCTGGAATTGCCAATGAAACAAAATGTTTTAATAAATCATATCCTATTAACGTTCAAAATGAAGCAATCCGTTTATTGGGAGAGTTGGTACAGAGGTTGAAAGCCAGTTAAAAAGTGGAATACAATGTAATATACACTACAGACGGAGATTTTCCTGGTCTTCACTTTTTAAATGTGAAAAAGCTATTGCCATAGTTAATGATAAATATCAGTGTGTAAATATATAAAATGTGAACGAGATGCAGGTACCAATGCAAATCACAATAGCCACTAGAATAATTAAAAAAAAGTTAAAACCAAAATCATTGTTGCAACACCTTATGCCAACATGTAGTAACTAAATGTTTAAATGTGTATATTACTTTTTCCATTGCTTCAATCCTTATTTACATTTGTCATATATGTATAATCATATGGATTTCATAGGAACAAACTGTATTTGTTAAATATCATTCATGGTGATTAGTGGGAACAGGGAGGAAACTTCAGTCATTCTTTGGAATGTGACGCCAACTTGTGACGAATGTGACACAATGTTTTTCTGGTAAATTTTACCAAAATATGTTTTAATTAGACTTTTATTTAATGCAAATTTCCAAGAAATGAACTTAAACCTTGATAATAATTACATGTGCATGTTGTTTTTCTTCTTTACATTCTGCCAATATAAATATATATATATATATATATATATATATATATATATATAATATATATTTATAAAATGCAAATGAATAATGTAAGCTGTATGAATGCACCCCATGCCTATGTATTTAAATTTAGGTAGTTTATATTTCCGTGAATCACCATAAGCTCCCCCCCCCCCCCTATTTGGCGTCCAATTGAGCGATATCGGGGAACCGGCTTTCGAGTGAACGACCGTGGAAATTAGGATAAGGTAAAAAATAATCTGTCATCCATGACTATTATTGTACTAAGAAATTGACAGTGTACCTGTAAGCCATAAGGCGTTGTCAAAAATGAAGAAAATAATTGCATCCTCTATGGCCCTTATAATGCGTTCCTCAGACCTAGAAGTAAAGGCACTCAGGCAGCCAGTAATCTGGTCGTAATGTCAGAGGTCCAATATGGAGCTAGTTGTTTGTCAGAGCGTCAATGCAACTTAAATTGTTTGTATGTTTTTTTGTTGTATGTGCGTTAACGCTGAATGCTTGGAGTAAAAATTTTACAACGGCTTTCATTGCGTTGGTTCAAGATTTTATTGCGTTGGTTCATCTTGTCCATTTGTATGTGTTCAAGGAAAAAACTTTGTTGAGTTTGTTGAGAGGAACTGATTTTAAGGTTAGGGTAAGGATGATATAAACCCTTGTGTACTAAATGTATGAAATAACCTTAAACATTTGTTTGTTTTTTATCTTCCCGGAAAAAAAAAATCTTATTGTTTTAGGGTTTGTGTTAAGGGTCAGGATATATAATCTCGGGTATAGCGAACAGGGAAAACATGTCGGTTTGTGTTATCTCTCAAGGGATAAGCTTACAAAAAAGAGATGTCCCCTTACTTTTTAAGGAAAGGGAGTGGGCCATTATTTGTCCCCTCTTTACGATAAAATTGCTCGATTTCCCCCTTAGATCTTTCCACAATAATATTTCAGTGATGTTTTTCATATTATAAAAAATTTAGTAGGGCACATGTTTTATCCAAAGTACAGCCCCCCCCCCGCCCTTTCTGAAAAAACATGGCCCATTAGTGATGTAAGAGTCGCTTTTGAATTTAATTTCAGGTCTCAAGGTACTAGTATTTCGCCCGCTCCATATGCATTTAAATAAGTGACCATAAACTTAATCCAGTGTAGAGACACATGCCTTAAGGATGTAAGATGTAGGTCTTACTGTAATGTCTATCTATATTTATCTCGTTTACGATCACGTTTACGATCGCGTGGTCACGCGATGGTATCGCTTTGGATTTAGATATACGTTACGTGGCCACGCGATACTATCTCGTGGAAACGAGATAAAAATTATTTTCTGTTTGTCGTATACGAGCCATCGTACTGTAAGCTAGCCCAATCCCGGCCTCTGACATTAGACAGTCTTAACGAATTCGACCAGCTTACTGGCTGTCAGAGTCACTGCCGTTACATCTCTCACCGAGGAACGGCACTATTAAGCTCTACGTGGATGCAAATATTTTCGTCATTTCCAACAACGCCTCATGGCCTACAGGTACACTGTCAATTAACCTAAACCAGACTAACCGTGAGCTTATTTAGTATACTTTCTAACAGCACCAATCATGAGCGAGAAAAAAAATCTGTTTCAACTCAGCATATTCGTAACCCCTTTCCGCATGGTTGTTGAATTTCTGACCGCACGAATACTGGCATGGCTCGCACGGGTTACTAGACGTAACCAACATGTACGATACAGGAAATGACACGTTACCATAGAGACGAAGTTTCAGTTTGGGTTGTGAGTTTACATGTACACTCTTAGCAATCACCGTGAAAATTTACGATACTATACCGGCAGCAGAGGCTTTCACCCTTTGACTGTATTTTTTTTACCGTCATGACTGTATTTTTTTTGCTAAGCTGACTGTAAGTCATCTGAGCTATAGCGATCACTCTTTGGCCGTCGTCCGTCTGTCCGTCTTTCCGTCTGTCTGTCTGTCCGTCTGTCCGTTTGTCTGTCCGTTAACCAGGCACAAATCGTAACCGCTGGACCTAAAATCTTGAAAAATCTCCATGGTAACCAGAAATTAGGTCTCTATTACCCATATCCTTCGAGCTATGGAGCCCCAAAGTACCCCCAAGAATAGTCAAAAATTTCATACAAAAACTTCAATATATCATTAACTACATCACTGATGGTCATGATTTTTGGCATATACATATTGATCATTAGATGTTCCATCAGTTCCTGCAGACTGGTGGCGCCATCTGTATTTTTCGATTTTGACGAGTGTTTTTCTCTATTTTTGAGACCTTAAAAAATGTGAACATCTGTTAACAGGGCACAAATCGTAAAGACTGGACCTAGAATCTTCATTCTTGACACAGTGAGATACCTATGAAAAGTCTTCATGGAAATCAGAAATTAGGTCTCTGTTACCCATATCCTTCTAGCTATGGGCCCCAAAGAACACCCCAGAATAGTAAAAAATTTCATACAAAAACTTCAATATCTCATTAACTACATCACTGATGGTCATGATTTTTGGCATACATATTGATCATGAGATGTTTCATCAGTTTCTGCAGACTGGTGGCGCCACCTGTATTTTTCGATTTTTCACGAATTTTTTTTACGAATTGTTTTCTCTATTTTTGAGACCTTAAAATATGTGAACATCTGTTTACAGGGCACAAATCGTAAAGACTGGACCTAGAATCTTCATTCTTGACACAGTTAGAATCCTGCCTGTCACAGTACATTTACAATATAGGAAAAAAAATTAAATTTTCCATTTTTGTCCAGCTTCTAAAAATACGTTAACCAGTGCTTTTGATATCCATTATCATCCATAGGAACAATTTCAAACAAGTATTTTATAAAACGAACCGCATTAACAAAAAGTGGAAATCTCCTGCAATTACCTAAAACAACTGCATTTTGAGTTTTATCACCTAAACTCAGAACATACAAATCCAAGTCAAATAGAACTTTCTGAAATATCACGTGGACAAAAACACACACACACACAAACAACGCTTATTTCATAAACCTCTGGCGTTTTAATATGAGTGCCCACAAATGGGTAATGATTTCAAGTTTGTTTTTTATATTAGGTTGCAAGCTGCTAAATTGAGGTTTTGAGATCAATATTTCCACATATCTCTTGGCTTCAGACCTACGTATCTTTGGTTGAACATTAAGATATCTAAATTAAAGTGATATAGTGCAAGTCTTGGCAAGGCGAGGTGGTTCTCTATGTCCTCGCCAGATGGCGCCACTTAGTGTCCACCCTGGCTTCTTTGACGGGCTAACAGAAAGATATTCCGTATCTTTAAAGCGTAAGACTTGCGAGGAAGGTCGTTTATCTAGATAAACACCTGACTGAAAATCTCAGTTTTTTTATTAAGACTTCAGTGCACAGCTTTAGTTAAAGGACCCAGTTCTTAAGCTTGAGCATTTTCGTTCATATGAATCCCCCCCCAACGTCCCCAACCACCTGCGACTTCACATGAAAAAAAATGAATATACAGATTTCTCAAATTTCACACACTCAAATAGCTACCATAAAAAATGTAATTATTTACCAAACATTTTGTCATGTTTGGGTCACGTTGAATTCTTGTAGTCTTTCATTTGGAACATTGATATAGTGATATATCCCCTTAAAATTTTGTTGAGATTTGTCATGGATTAACTATTAAAAAACTGCTTTCTATGCACAAATATATCATTCATTTGGTTTCAATAACTGACATTCTTTTATCCTGTTTCAGTTCCACTTATGGTATGGAAACGGTTGCCCTATTTTTAATATAAAACATGTTACAAGAATACTAGTGATACTGCTGCTGGTGCTGTGCTGTTACAAGAAGGCAATGATGGCATAGATCACCCAATTTGTTTTTTTCTCAAGAAAGTTTGAAAACTACTCCACTACTACAGAAAAACTACTCCACTATTGTAATAAAATATTTGTCTTTGATTTTGGCGTTGCAACATTTTGAAGTTTATGTTACTTCATCAGTCAGGCCTATCATTTTCTTCAGTTATCACAATCCCCTCACGTTCATGAACAAGTTGAAGTGTAAAAATCAAAGATTGTTGAGACGGAGTTTGTTCTTACAGGATTACAATCTTGATATCATACACATTAAAGGGAAAGACAATGTACTTGCTGATTGCTTATCGAGATGTTTATGAAATGTTGTAAACAAGATGTTTATGTAATGTTATAGATAAGATGATTTTGAGATGTTGTTAAAATTTTAGTGATTGTGATCGCAAAAAGAAAGTTTTCCGTGAAACTCCCAGGAAGGGGAGTGTTACAGGTGCTCTATTATGTGACACGGGCGTAACTCGTGTTGTTGTTACATTCCGTACTGGTTGAACTCTCGTTGTCATGTGGGCCTTGAGTTTTCACGCTTGGTAGTGGGTCACGTGATTAGCCTGGTATGTGTAGAGATACACAGCGATGTCTTTCTAGATAATTCCTGAAACGCGTGTCGTGCAAGTCCTTATAGACTGTTCGAGAAGTAGAAGGTTCCCGGCTTAGGTGTGAAGGTATATAAAGGGCTGTGTTTTAGAACCAGGGGGAGACAGCAGAGCAGATACCAGCGGACGCAGAAGCGTGTCAGATTCTAAGATCTTAATCGACGAATGCGGCAATTATAGATATTTCAAGAACTTTCCTGGATTTTATACATTGGACTTCAGTTTACTTTCCGTGTTGTTGCAAGAACTTTCCACTGGACTGTCATTCTCTGAGAGCTTACATTCAAAGGACTTATTTTGGTGACACTGTTGGTATTCAGGTATTGTACCATTATCTTTCTGTATTGACTTGTTGCTATACCGCTGTTTCACTGTATAATTGTATTGATTTAGTGTATTGTATTGTTAGGATTGTTTTTGGAATAAATTATAGTTATTTGTTAACAAAATACCACTGACTTCTTTATTCATTCCCGCTGCCTAGTGTTACAGAATCTAATTTTTTTTCATCTCCATTACAAAATTTATGTTCACCATGCATACGTGATCTGTTTATATTAGGTTCCGTGACAAAATAAATATGGTACATCAAATGTACTACCCATTAACTATGTAAACATTTTCAGCTTCTCCTAATAAATACACTAACAACTGTGGCTTAAATTTGTATTAAATAGATATATACAAGCTTGCATAATTATCTAACTTCAAGTTTTTGAAACATCCATTATGCACAAATAAATGGTGAAAATAATGCAGCAACATATTATTGTATAAATATAAATATTTTGAATGTTAAATATAAAATATAAATATAAATATTAATATGCAACAACAAAACTTGCAAATATTCTCTTAGGTAAAAATAATAATAAGTTGACCATGAGATGGCGCCTTAAATATATGGAATAACTTTAGTGTAAGGGTGACTGGTTTTGATCTGTAAACGGTTCATGCGTTAGGACTAGTCTTCTGCCTCCATGGTTTCAATATTTTCAAACTCTTGCATGTGGCCTATTATCTGCCGCATGTAGTGGGCCCAGGACACGCCGACCTCCATGACAGTGTACGCGCGTCGCCTGATTGTGACGCTGTGACTCTCGGTCCCATACTTTCTCCACACAGAGCGTCCACTCCTGCAGCAGTCATCCTGGAGACATCCAAGGTTTGTCTGATGAAGGATGCGAAGCTTACACAGTCCTTCCAGCAGCCTGGTGTTCAGCTCACAGAGTCTGTCCTTGTGGCTGTGGTAGCAAGTGTGCCCAGTTTCCTTGTAGGGGACCAAGCTCTGCTCTGTCACCAACTCCAGGTACATTGCAACCTTGGTTAAGTCACGGTAGAGACGGAACACCTCTCGGCACATCTGAAAATTGACATGTAGTTTCATGTCCATTTCGAAATTTATTATATGGTAACTGCAGCCATAATTTTTCAAATAAATCAATATAAATAAATACATATATAGATAAACTATATTAATTTTTAATATTATCTAATAAATTTTACATTTTCTTTTATTGGATTATAACTATTATTATTATTATTATTATTTATTATTATTATTATTATTATTATTATTATTATTATTATTATTATTATTATTATTATTATTATTATAAAAGGTCGAAAGTACTTAATAGCATAGCACATTTTTAGCATAGCTTAGGGTGTGAAGGTATATAAAGGGCTGTTTTTTAGAACCAGAGGGAGACAGCAGAGCAGATACCAGCGGACGCAGAAGCGTGTCAGATTCTAAGATCTTAATCGACGAATGCGGCAATTATAGATATTTCAAGAACTTTCCTGGATTTTATACATTGGACTTCAGTTTACTTTCTGTGTTGTTGCAAGGACTTTCCACTTGACTGTCATTCTCTGAGAGCTTACATTCAAAGGACTTATTTTGGTGACACTGTTGGTATTCAGGTTTTGTACCATTTACTTTCTGTATTGACTTGTTGCTATACCGCTGTTTCATTATATAATAGTACTGATTTAGTGTATTGTATTGTTAGGATTGTTTTAGGAATAAATTATAGTTATTTGTTAAAAAAAACCACTGACTTCTTTATTCATTCCCCTAGACATTTCCCGCTGCCTAGTGTTACAGAATCTGATTTTTTTTTTTCATCTCCATTGCAAAATTTGTGTTCATCATGCATACGTGATCTGTTTATATTAGGTTCCGTGACATAAAATTTGGGGCTCGTCCGGGATGCTTAATAGTATTCAAATTTATTAGGCCTTGAACTGGACATTGTTTTATCATACCTTGTTTACAGGATTACATATTGTTTACAGTACATTGTTTACAGGTTTTATCTCAGGGGAGAGGGGAGGGGTTTACTGCTGTGGGCCTTACTTGATGTGACGTCGGTTGTTCCTGCGTTCTGTTGTATTCTGGAGCTTTCCTAAGACCACGAATGTGCTTCCCACTAGGAATGCTGGTCTGAAATAGAAAATTACCGATCATCAGTGACATTTAATTATATTCACGGTGTGAACAAGGTATTTCCATGAGTCATGGTAACAAAGGTCACCTGGCCGTTCCTACCCACAATGACGGCGTTGACTATGACATCACCTCTTATTATTATGTCATTTTTATATGATTTGCATGTTCAAGAGCGTGGGAATAACCAAATAGTAATAAACATATGACGATATGAAGATCTGCACTTGGTTTATATTACTGTGTACAGTCTTATGTTACATTAAACTTTGTATATATATATATATATATATATATATATATATATATATATATATATATATATATATATATATATTTAAGGCGCATATTCATTTTTTCATATATTGTCATATCTGGGTTTGCAGTGCCTTAAATATCACAAATTTGTTTGAAGTAGGGAGTAGAACACAATTTTGATTAAAGGCTTTATTCATACATGTATGTAGGATCAAGATATATAAAGCATCTGTCTTTTTTTTCAATTTTGAATCACCTTGTAATGATGGAGCCCCCATAGGAAGCCACGGTAGAGGTCACCTGACACAGTTTTTAGGCTGTCCAGTGTGTCATTAATATCACTTAGCACTGAGCTCTCATCAGAATAGTCCATGTCCTCGGCACACGGTTCACACCAGTTTTTGGTCGGCTCAGGGAGTTCGGACATGTTGGACATGGTCACCGTCTTCATGGAGCACACGACCAAAATTTGCAAAATATTTACTTCTGCAATAAAAACAAAATCGTCTGAGTGACATGCAGGAGCATATTAAAGGTCAGTTGTTAAATTGAAATACTGACTCTGCACAATATTTTTTTCATAATCAGCAAATGTTTAACATATACATACCCTAGGATTATTTTTGCCGAAGTCATTAAAATGAACAACTATAGTTAACCCCTGTTGACGTTGAGTCTGTGAATAAAAGTTCGTCTTATGTCAAGGATTTATTAGATTAGAAAAATAGTAATATTTTAAAAATGAGTTTTTATTAATATTTTAAAATTTTTTCTTGAATAAATTCAGTGTAAAACATGTTTCGGGAATATAGTCATGAAAAATATATTCATTCAAAAATTGTCATATCTCTCCATGAAACCCTTATCAGAATTGACCGAAACATAAAGGTACATAAACCCTTGATTTTTTATTTGTATTTTATATTTATAAATTATTAAATTTCAAACGATAGTTGCAGTCCATAAATTATGAAATTTGACCACTCTTCACTCTTACGTTATTTATCGTGACATTTTACATTTTCCTGTGAATATTTGTCCTGGATTCAAATTTATATTTTTTTCTGTTGAGCAGTTATGTTGTAAGTAGAGAATGAAATGTTCCTGAAACGCCCAATCCCCGATACAGTTAAAGGGGCCAAACACCTAAATTACCTTTATAAACTAAAGATAATCCCTTGGTGTTTTTATAAAATAGGCCAGAAAACGTGGATATCATCGCAACACAGGCTGCTTGTTTTGTTTTTATCAATATGTTTATTATATGTGGGGGCCCGCCAAAATAATAATAAAAAAATCATCAAAGGCATCTAGCGGCAAGTCAGATAAGCCAGAGCTTTGCAAATATGTTTTGCAACAAGTGACCTTTCTACCTCCGCATTAATGCAACCTACAACCAAAGGTTAAATGTTTTTTCTCCCGTTTGCTGTATTTACAAACACGTTGTTGATAAAGAAGTTCATTCATCCTGCTCAGTGGCGTTATAAGAACTTTTTATAGCCAGGATTACTCATAGTGCATTAATATATACACAGAGAGAACCAGAAATCACGTAGAGTATTTTTCCAAAGCTAGGTGAATGGGCACCTTTAATAGACATACTAGAATTTTCTCGTATTCGCCAGTTGTGTAAACATTTGGCCGTAACGATTTATATCTACTTATTCATTTACATGGATGCATGTCCGTATGGGACGAAGAAACCGTGACCATGGAAAGGCAACTACGACCCGCGACAATTTTCGGAACATCCCTCGGAAATAACACGTTAGGGGTAACCATATCCATTGATATCCATTTCAGAATATCCTCCTACGACAACAGCTTTCCAAACAAAACTGATACTGTTGTTTCTCTTTGTTGTTTCGCTGTTTACATGTAATTACTCTATCTTCTTTCTTCTCACTTGCTCAAATAAGGTTTAATCTTTGTATTTCTTAAGCAAAAAAAAAAAGATATGGTTCTCAGGCACCACCGGCGTCAATTTTAACCCCCCGCATCAAAAACTTTTATTTTGATTTTCATTTTTCAAGAAGATAAAATAATACAATTTTGATAGGTTTTTTATTGTTATGTAGTGTTTCAAAGTGTTTAGATAAAAATATGTTATTATCATGCTTTTTCTTGATCATATGACATTTTAATCGAAACATACAAAGATAGTAATAAAAAAAAGCCCGCCCGCCCGCACGCACTTATTTCTGATGAAAAGTGTCTGAGAACCATACTTTTTTGTCTTATAATTGTTTTTTTTTCTTGTGTCATGCGCTTTAGTTAAATGTATGAGTCAATCTATAAATTATCGATATACTTATTTATATTCTGCGATATTTTTAATTAAACAATTTCATATATTGATTTTTTATTTAATTAATATTTTTTTTCACGTGTTATATTGAAACAACACAGCAAGAGTTAGGAGGATCAGAATTCTTAATTTAAGCAAATCAGCGAAGGGGATAATCTGAAAATTACGATGATTACCTGAAATCAGGTTCAGGCTACCTCATGAAATAATTTGTATTTGATTTGACTTTATCGGGGTAACATAAAATGGGGTCACCTGAAGTTGCAACACTGGACTATCACTAAAGCTGTATGAAATTTATGAACGCCTATGAACATTTAATTCCTGTTATGTTCTTTTTATTGTTGATGAACTGTTTGATATTTTAAGGACAATTTCTTCTTTAAGAAAACAAACGGTTGATAGATTTATTTAACTATAATTAATTGATCGCAGGGTCTTTCTGGCTAAATTTATCATACAGGCAATTAGACATTGTAGTATTAATAAACGTAAGTATACACAATCATAAATTCGTGTTCTGTTGAGTTCTTTATCAACTGCACTGTAATTTTGTAAATGCAAGTTTTATCATGATGTTATTGGGATATATATATATATATATATATATATATATATATATATATATATATATATATTTCTAAATTCTCCGGGTGCTGGCTTAAGACAGTCAATGAACATAAAAAGAAGAGAGACATCAACGCTAACATTTCAAACAATCATATTATTTGGATAACATATACAGATTGTTGCTAAATTTTCAGCTACCGATGTAGTCTTCGTATATATATATATATATATATATATATATATATATATGTATATTCATAACACATCCCCAAACAATTTGCACATAATAGTATGCAATTTCTGCATAATATACATTAATCTCTGATTAAATTCCCTTCAAAAATGATCTATTAACCATAATTCTTATGAGATACTGAATGCAAGAATGTATGTATACGAAATATGGCTTAATTGAGAGAGAGAGAGAGAGAGAGAGAGAGAGAGAGAGAGAGAGAGAGAGAAAGAGACAGACAGACAGACAGAAAGACAGACAGAAAGACAGACAGAGAAAGAAAGAGACAGAAAGACAGACAGAGTGAGAGAGAGCACGATAAATACCGATAATGTACAGTACTGATTTTTTTTCCCAAACTATGCATGTATGTAATTTCTACAAAATCTATCTATGGAGTATGTACACAACTTCTTAACATAACGTAACATTTTAATTCTAAAAAAAATTACTTTATACTTTTTTTTTTAGCTCTCTTTGCTTTTATATCTCTTATATATTGAAAGTGTTTTCATGCAGTGATTCAGCGTGACCATGCAGTGACAACTTCGGTGTGATGAAGGAAGATACCACTCTCAAAATATATAACCGATTACGGATAAACTTTTCAAGGAGCTCTTGATCATTGAGGCGTGAAGAAAAAATTTCCAAGGGTTGATTTATGTCTTGTCGTTTTATAAAATATATACAAATCATCCCTTATAATGTCATCTATGCTGCATAATGTCAACGTTATGAAAAGCTATAACTTCATTTGCCTAATTTCAATATTCACGTAATTCAACGTAAATTTAGAATGATTAATGAAACCTCAAGGAAATTTGAAAGAAGCATCGATATCGATTGACCTTTTGGTAATATAAATGTTGAAGTTTGTTTAAGGTGGCATTTTTCCAAATAATGGTACCGATTTATTGACATCAATTCGACATTTGGAAAGAGTTGCATTAATCATCATACAGCTGTCTGTCACTTCTACTGTCAGTACTTAAACATCTTGCTTGTAAGCTAAGCTCCAACGTACGCTTTTGGGATTACTCTTTCATAATAAAAAAAAATAAAAATTTAAATAAAGAACCAGTCAAGCATACAAACAAATATTAAAAGCTATCATTTACTGATTTATTGTGCATTGTTTTAACTTACCAACAGCAAAGCGCATATCTTATTTCGTCGTAGATTAGGACAGTGCCGCCGAGTCGTATTTTAATGAACACAGAAAACATCATGCATGCATTTTATATAGTGTATAGACAGATAGGAAAAAAAGGAAAATTCCATCATTTCCTCCTACCTCGTTTAAATTACTGCACGCTAAAGATTGTTTTCATTAATATATCTTCAATTTGAAGCAATTAAGAGGACCGGAAGTCATCACTGACAGGGATTCCCCGGTCCTAGGAGGTATCTTTCCGAGAAAAAAGGGACGAAATGTTGACCAGCATGAATGAAGGTGATTACATTTAATGCAAACATGTTGACTTGATCTCTGCTGATCGTGATGTTATTGATGATCATGTTTATTGCTGATCCCGATATCAGAAAATATTTGCGCATGCGCACTACTTTTCATGTCGAACGAACCAATGGTTTAACAAAGCAAGGGGCTCTGCTGGCTTCATGTCAAAGCCCGGGATATGTTGCGTAAGTGTACAACAGATATGAAAGTTACGTACACAAACATATATATATATATATATATATATATATATATATATATATATATATATATATAATGTAGGCCTATATATGTGTATGTGTATGTTTGTGTGTGTGTGTGAAAATGAACTGCTCTTCAGCAACACATATACAAGAAAGTAGTCACTATCACTGCATTTCTGCATTTGAGCGAGAGAGAGAGAAAGAGAGAGAGAGAGAGAGAGAGTGAGAGAGGTGCATTCATTAGCAGATGTGGATTCAGCTATTTTTATAGATCTCGGAGACCATTTGGTTTCATTTCCCCGAAACATGACTACGACGCGTATTTATACTACATTAGCCATTGTTTATGTACACGAACAGTCATTACTCCATGGCGTACATGAGTTGGCCGAAGGCTCCGAAATAATTAGCCATTCATCCTTTTGTGTCACGTGACCTGTAGTCCACCCGGATGACCTCAGAGCCGCGAGCGCCGTGTTCAAAACTTCATGTCAGAAGAATATCATGCCCGTAAAATGCAACCGAATTTAAATATCATTTACAAAACCGATTTAGTCATGGCGCAATTATAATACTACCATATAATAAAAATGGTAATAATAACTTGCTAAAATAACTATACATAATATTAGGTTTACACCTTGTCACTTTTGATATACAAATGATGTTATACTATGCATGATCGAATGTTCAAACAATTTTGTAGGAAGTACACAACTATTTATATATAACACACATTTCGAATACTCTTATTTTACCCAAAAGTCAGCTAAAATAGTTGTTCACAAATATACATGAAAACAGAGAAGCACTACAGGCGCATGCTCCATTAACATAAACAGGGCTGAGTACTGCTGGACATGTATATGCATTAATACATTGAAATGATACACGAACATCCTCTAATAAAATACTGTTGAAAATTCGAGCAATCAAATCCTGATTATAACAGTATTTATTTTTACATTTATAATACACTATATACATATACAGACATATACTATTTAATACATTGATCCATTGTTCCGTGTATAATGTACTGCTCAATTATATTGCTATATCTCATGTGACAAGTTGAAACCAACTGGCGAAATAATGGAGTATTTTTTCACTACTAGCCCTTATTATACTCGAACAATAGGTCATCGTCGATTATCAAACATTTCAGTTCCTAGCCTGATTTGAAACTGGACTATGTCAAGTGTGAGAGTTTGCTTTTTTTAATATTGACAGGATATAACCAGTCGATGTAACAAGATACTTCCATGCAGGGGTGTGAGAGAATTGGGTACGACCAGGATCGTGACAGACGGGTTTTAGGGCCTTTTCATAGTATCAAGTCTATGACACCTGCATTCAGAGACCTTGATTCAGAGAGCCAATCTCGCGTCTAAAGCCAATTGATTACCTGTTCCGTTTCTGGTGCACGTGTCCTCTTTCAGACGGCGTGTGAATACTGTATTATTCACATTTTGATCGTTAGGTTTGATTTCCGGCTCGTTCATTGTTTATGAAATAGACGCTAGAGCGGCTCGCTATATCACGGTCTGTGAAAGCGCAGCTGCCAAGATTTGATAGTATGAACATGGGTTAAGAACTAAGAAACTCTCATGTAAAGTGCATATTATGATATTGTGATATGATATGATACATTAACATTCTAGCTCTGGGAACGAGAGAACTCTTGGAAACAAGCTGGTAAATTCTAGGATAGTCTTCACCAAGATTGTTTGAACAAGCATTTATTATCAGAGGTGCAAAATATGAGTCCCTCAGAATCAATTTTCGGGAGCAAAACTATCGATGTAAACGTGACAAGCGGGTGTAAATGATACACCCTTGCATGGATATTAATAACACGAAAAAGGAGACTTGCCACAGTATCTGAAACAGTTAATTTTGTGGTTTTAATTTACAACCCAGAATGGGCTTCTCATAATTCGAACTTTCTGCTCGCCATTCTTTCGGCAAGCCGTTTCCCTATGGGCCAGTGACTCACAACAAACGATGACAACGAACGAACGCGTTTCCATCAACACGGAAGTTTACTTACCAAAGCTTAGATCATTGCAATAATTCGTGAATAAAGCTATCTGACTGATAAATACTTATCATAGCTCACCAGGCAGTTCAATGAAAAGTTTCCATGAAGAAAAAAAATTAAAAATCAGAAAAACACGCACTTTAGGGCCGAAGCAATCTATGCGCGTGCTGCCGAGTGAGTAAAAGGCATTTTTGTCTGAAACTGATCCAATAAAACCACTTAAACAAATCGTAAGGTATAATTAATGCACGGTGCTCTTACCTGGTGATTTTTTTTCGTTATTATCGTATGAGGGAGTTTTTTTTTATCGGGCAACAAGTTTTCATGAAGTTAATGTTCTACGTCAGGTTCAATGACAACTTCTAGGAATGAACTGATTCGTGTAAACACTGAGGGAACTGATCAAAAGATTCTGGCGCAGGTTTGCAGACTCTGACTGAACAACTTTATTGTTGATATAATACCTATCAGTTTAAAGATGAACTGGTGATATGTTATCAACGTACCAGATGACTGCGGATAATTTGAGGTTGTAAGATCAATATTTCCACATATGTATTCAGACCTACTTATCTTTGGTTGAACATTAAGATATCTGAAGAAAAGTGATAGTGCAAGCCTTGACAAGGCGAGGTGCTTCTCTATTTACTCGCTAGACGGCGCCAATTAGTGTCCATCTTGGCTTCTTTGACTTAAGCAGTAATCTCTCTATAACTGAAACACGGGCTAACAGAAAGGTATCCCGTATCTTTAAAGCTTAAGACTTGCGGGGAAAGTCGTTCATCTAGATAAACATCTGACTGAAAATCTCAGTTTTTTTATTAAGTCTTCAATGCACAGCTTTGGTTCAAGGATTTAGTTCTCTAGCTAAAGAATCCACCCTCCCCCCCCCCCCCCAACATCCTCCTCCACCCGCGACTTTACATGAAAAAATTGATTATACAGTTTTCTTCCCTTATTTCACACACTAAAATAGCTGCTAGTAAAAATGTTATAATTTTCAAAACATTGTGTCATCTTTGGTCACGTGTAGTTCTGGTATTCTTTCATTTGGAACATTTATATAGTGATATATACCCTTAAAAATATGTTTGGATTTGTCACGGATGAACTATTTAAAAACTGCATTTTATGCACAAATACATCATTAATTTAGTTTCAATAACTGACATCCTTTCATCCTCTCTCAGTTCCATTTATGGTATGGAAACGGTTTCCCTATTTTTTTAAATACAAAACATGTTACAGGAATATTTAAGTTCTAGACTGATTATCGTAAGATTAAAAACAATCCTCAATTTCAAATTCGGCACACATTCATATGGGTAGCGTTTAAACATCGCTTTACATACAGTCGCGCCAGATTAATAAGAGCCGTAAAATACACACTTGAAGTCGAACGCCCTCATTTAAACACACACACATGAAGACTTATTACTTTTTTTTGTGGTTTTAATGATGTAGAACAAAAATTTGTATAAAATTTGTATAAAATATACACTCTTTGTAAATGTGCATTTGCTTATGCGATATAAAATATAATTAATTGTGTATATTGTATAAGCCTCTATAAATTGTATAAAATTATCAACCTATCTATTACTTTCTGAAAAATAAATATTTTATTTAATGTAAATATAAATAAATATGGTACATCAAATGTACTACCCATAAACTATGTTAACATTTTCAGCTTCTCTTAATAAATACACTAAAATTGTGGCGTAAGGTTGCATCAAATACATATATACAAGCTTGTATAATTATCTATCTTCAAGTTGTGGAAACATCCATTATACATAAATAAATGATGAAAATAGTGCAGCAACATATTATTGTATAAATATAAATATTTTGACTATTAAACATAAAATATATGCAACAACAAAAATTGCAAATATTCTCTAAAGGTAAAAAATAAAAATGAGTTGACCATGAGATGGCGCCTTAAATATGTGGTATAGCTTCAGTGTAAGAGTGACTGGTTTTGATCTATGAAAGGTTCATGCGTTAGGACTATTGTTTTATGTCTTCTGCCTACATGATTTCGATATTTTCAAACTCTTGCATGTGGCCTATTATCTGCCGCATGTAGTGGGCCCAGGACACGCCAATCTCCATGACAGTGTACGCGCGTTGCCTCATCGTGACGCTGTGACTCTCGGTCCCATACTTTCTCCACACAGAGCGTCCACTGCTGCAGCAGTCATCCTGGAGACATCTAAGGTTTGTCTGATGAAGGATGCGAAGCTTACACAGTCCCTCCAGCAGCCTGGTGTTCAGCTTACGGATTCTGTCTTTGTATCTGTGGTAGCAACTGTGCCCAATTTCCTTGTAGTAGACCAAGCTCTGCTCTGTCACCAACTCCAAGTACATTGCAACCTTGGTTAAGCGACGGTAGAGACGGAACACCTCTCGGCACATCTGAAAAATTGACATGTAGTTTCATGTCCATTCCGAAATTTATTATATGGTAACTGCAGCCATAATTTTTCAAATAAATCAATAAATAAATACATATATAGATAAACTTTATTAATTTTTAATATTATCTTATAAATTTTACATTATCTTTTATTGAATTATCATTATTATTATTATTATTATTATTATTATTATTAATATTATTATTATAAAAGGTCGGAAGTACTTAATAGCATAGCACATTTTTTTACAATCATTAAAATTCTGTCCAAAGATATTATTTCTCTTTCTCTTTTAACCCCCCCCCCCCCCACCCCTCGAAATTCACGATTCTGTCGACTGTTAATTGTACTATAAATTTTGTAATCGCCTGGAAACTGCATTCTGGCCGATAAACTAGCAAAGCAGTCCTTTACTCAGGCCGGGGGTGAGTGGGGGGGGGGGGGGAGGGGTTACTGCTGTGGGCCTTACTTGATGTGACGTCGGTTGTACCAGCGTTCTGTTGTATTCTGGAGCTTTCCTAAGACCACGAATGTGCATCCCACTAGGAATGCTTTTCTGTAATAGAAAATTACCGATCATCAGTGACATTTAATTATATTCACGGTGTGAACAAGGTATTTCCATGAGTCATGGTAACAAAGGTCACCTGGCCGTTCCGACCCACAATGACGGCGTTGACTATGACATCACCTCTTATTATTATGTCATTTTTATATGATTTGCATGTTCAAGAGCGTGGGAATTACCAAATAGTAATAAACATATGACGATATGAAGATCTGCACTTGGTTTATATTACTGTGTACAGTGGAAGGCGTGTCTTATGTTACATTAAACTTTGTATATATATATATATATATATATATATATATATATATATATATATATATATATATATATATATATATATTTAAGGCGCATATTCATTTTTTCATATATTGTCATATCTGGGTTTGCAGTGCCTTAAATATCACAAATTTGTTTGAAGTAGGGAGTAGATCACAATTTTGATTAAAGGCTATATTCATACATGTAATAATTACTATATAGGATCAAGATATATAAAGCATATGTCTTTTATCAATTTTGACTCACCTTGCAATCACGGAGCTCCAGTTTGAAGCCACGGTCGAGGTCATCTGACACATTTTCTAGGGTGTCCAGTGTGTCATTAATATCACCTAGCACTGAGCTCTCATCAGAATAGTCCGTGTCCTCGGCACACGGTTCACACCAGTGTTTGGTCGGCTCAGGGATTTTACGTCGTTTTCCATGATTGTCGGACATGGTCACCGTCATCATGGAGCACACGACCAAAATTTGCAAAATATTTACTTCTGCAATAAAAACAAAATCGTCTGAGTGACATGTAAGAGCATATTAAAGGCATCATCTATAGTAAATATAATGAAAATACACAAGTTCCCAACTTGTGGTTTGTGCTTTCTTAAAGGGATAATACAAACTTGTTAAATAGAATGTATGGCCAACTTAAGTGTAAAATTGTTATTGTAAAACATTTTGATGACACAACAACTGAAGCATGTTATGCTAGCATTGTTATTATTTTATGGCTGCCTAATAACAAATCTGTTACTAGAAATTCCGCTTTAGACAAAATAAAGCACAGTAAATAATGTGATTAACTGAGGCTTATACAGTAAAAATTCAAATTATAACAGCAAATTTCAAACCTTATAGAAATATACATATATATATATATATATATATATTATTCAGAATTTCATTAAGTGAGACCGTATACAGTCCATAAGTGTGATATATATATATATATAAATATATATATATATATATATATATATATATATAGTTAAATTTCCCAACAATATACCGAATGTTCGTACCTGCCATGTCTCAGCTTGCTAATAACAACTACACACCACAAATCGTCTAATAAATATGATGTGCTACTAACAACAAGTTAATATGTATATTTATATTATTATATATAGTCTATATCATCATAGTTTCACTTTCAGCAAGACGTCACATGGGACATTCCGACCGAGGTCAACGTCTTCCCCTTTACAGGGCTCGGTCATGTGACCGATATCGATCATACGGGTTACGCAAACGCTTTGTAGTGGAGAACTCAACCAATACGCAACGAACTGGGGATCCTGACAATATAGACATATTCGCTCCAGGCTTCGCTTCTTGATCAGTTACCATATAGCTTAAAGAATTAATAAACATTTTATATTTATGCCTATACACATGTATTTTTACTTTCTCTACAACTGTAATACAGGGTTTCCATTGCTCGTATGACATACTACGTTTCTTGAAACAGATTATGTTAACGTGAACTTTTATTCCTAGTATCTTCGTGCTTGGTTATTATATTACATTCTGTATTAATATGCATGGGTCATTTATGGATTATCCGATTTAATTTTTGAAACACTGTGCCCTCACAATCTATTCATATCTTGTTTTTATAAATACTCCAGGGATGTTGTTTTAATATTGCAGCGTTTTAATTAATTGATATTATAATTATTGTTATTATAGCGACATATAAACTTTGACACAATATTGAAAATAAAAGAGCATATATATATATATATATATATATATATATATATATATATATATATATATATATATATATATATATGGGGGAGCAGAGGAACATAGCAATAGCATATAATAATGGAGTGCATATAAAAAGTTACAGGTTTATGGCTGGTCGCTGGTAGTGCTTTTGGCTGGTACAGCTATAATGTAGTATTTAAAGTTTAACAGACCTACAAGACTGTGATACATATTAAAACTACTTTGTATGTTTTCCAGCAATATATACTCATGCTGATAAATACAAAAATTACAAGAGAAATAATTACCAATATTGCATTTTATTCAATTTAATTTGTTTAATTAAAGTGGATGGTGGACTTTCTCTCAATGCCAGTGCTTTTGCTCAATGCAATCCGAGATTTCTCTTCTTATCTAATTCAAGAAGTTATATTTCTATTTATAAATATATAAAGCTATCTGCCCAGGTTGATTGGTTAGTAGTCATCTTCAGAAAAAAATAACAGGAGAGGTAAACATTTGAATATATTGCCGAAAATTTTTTTAACAACATTGTTCAATCAGTACATAATTACTGTAAGGCCATTAGAGAAACTAAAATTTAATAACAAATTAAAGTGACCATCATAGAAGAATTAACTTACTGCAGACAGTCATCATCGTCTTGTTGGTTTACCTTCTTATGGCTGTAGGAAAGTGTTTGGAATGTAACAGTACAACATATAAAGGGGTTTATATACGGTTTACCGTTATAATATAAGTATATGGGAATCACCCAGCCATGCAGAACACCAGCTATGACGTGCCCATGGGGGTTTCCCCATTACCGAGAAAGCAAGAGTCCAGGTATACACATACACTTCAGGATATACGTTATAAGGTCAGTCACGTGACCTAGATAACTGTACACCTGTGTACCTGTGTCTATTTTACCTGACGCGGGGAACGTATTTACCCTACTGGCAAATAACGCATCATGTACAACAAAATGGTCTTGTAGCATTTCGTCACTGGATTTTCCTGGGAAAAAAATTAAGTGTCATTTCTGTAACTCGCCATATAAGATGACCGCTTGTAATACAATAAACAAATATGCGTAAGCACTTCACGCTTCTCTGGTTATGTGATCTGGATAAAAATAAATAAACAAACAAACATCACCGAAACAGCAACTGATTTCTACCTGAAATAGGAACCTTTACTGATTGTAGCTCTATATATAAAGAACATAAAAATATATAATTTAATATAACCAAATATTATTAAATAACGCTCATAGAGATATTATATCAGGAAATGTACACCTGTTCTATCGTATAGCTTTACAACAATGTATTTAACCTGTCCATATATTAAAAGCATTTTGAGAAATCCGGTATAGCAGCACATTTGCTGGTATACTGAATATTATTTTCTCTTTCACATCGATGACATTTAAAATATGAACGCTATTCTATTGCTCTTGGTAATATTAGCGGCAATTTCTGGAATTCTGGAAGTATCAGTGATGTTGTCAAGTTAATACCATCCGAGTCCGAGTGCAAGTCCGAATACTTCAGGTTCGAGTGCAAGTCCGAGTACTTTAGGTTCGAGTGCAAGTCCACCTTCTTCGAGTCCGAGTCATATGGAACCCGAGTCCTACTCCGAGTAAGACTCAGGTTCCAAAGGAATGCAAATTTTGTTAGTTTACAAGAGTCCGTTACTTGAATCAAGTTTGGCCCCTGATGCAGAGCTTAAACTTGGCATGTATTGTCTTAGGCCGTATCCGCACTTGGTTCTCGTCTAAACCGGTTTACTTTAGTCTCGAAGTATAGTCCACTTTGCGTCCGAACCGTAGTTCGCTTAAAAAAGGCCCAAACCGGTTTATTCAACACACTGTGATTTAGACTGGTACCCTGCTCTATTATGGCCCTCAGCCAAGCATATGATTGGCCAAGAGAAGCGGTGCCATAATAGAGCGGGATACCAGTCTAACCGTGAGTCTATTGTCCGCGCTTGGTTCGTAATCCGAATTAGGTCTGTAGCGGAGCACTCCCAGGCGGAACGCATGCTGGAGCACTCCCAGGCGGAACGCATGCTGGGGCAGCATGGAGGGTAGCAGTCAAGGCCGTTCGCTGAAACTGGACTTTTTTTTAATAGAAGCGGGTTTGCCTGTACGCACAAGAAACCGGTGAACTGTAAACTGGACTAAAGTAACTACTGTAGACCGCCTGTCAAACGAACTACAGTAAACCGAACTGATGCGGATTAGTGGCCTGGTGCGGACAGAGTAAACCGAACTGATGCGGATTAGTGGCCTGGTGCGGACAGAGTAAACCGAACTGATGCGGATTAGTGGCCTGGTGCGGACAGAGTAAACCGAACTGATGCGGATTAGTGGCCTGGTGCGGACAGAGTAAACCGAACTGATGCGGATTAGTGGCCTGGTGCGGACAGAGTAAACCGAACTGATGCGGATTAGTGGCCTGGTGCGGACAGAGTAAACCGATTCAGGATCCGGATGATTTGCTAATGCGGATACGGCCTTATTTTTTTGTAATGTTCTGTTAGTAGTCCACCCATGAGCACAACCTTCATATGGATTTGTGCTATATTTATAGATAGTGCCAAAAAATATCAATAAATATGTTCTTCAAAATAGTTGTGCTTTGAGATTCAGACACGGGCAAAACTAGGCAGCTCATTACCCTCATATGGCATTGTCAGAAATGTAGCATTTTTCCTTTAAAAATTTCCTGGAACCAGCTACCCCCAAAGTCTGATCACTTGTTTCTTGAATCATTGCCGAGCTATCCTGAAAATTGATAACCTTTTGGTAATATTGCTAACAGACAAAAAGAAAAACACATGGACACACCATCGCCTGCAAAAACATAACCGCCGGTAATAAATGGGCTTAAACAATAAAGTCATGGGATGTTAAATCGAGCGGTTTATCGTTAGAATTTATATACCAACAAACCGCGAACTGGCTAATTTGTTTCAACTGGTTAATTAGTTTCAACAATTAAATCAATTTATTAAATCTTTTTATAGATCGAACATACTGGTTCAAATCACAATGGTAATAAATTATCCTGTTCTGTTCAGGAAGCGATAATTAAGTCTGTTTTTTTAATCATTATTAAATTTGGTGTAAAAGAATGTTGTTCTGAGAAAAAGTTATCAATAAAGCCAATCAAAGTCAAATGTCAAGCATAATGTAAGATGGGAAGATAACATATATACCTTCTCTTTTAGTTTATATATTTAGCCTATCTAATGGGGAATGAGAGAACACCTACAAATGAAATCTTTCTTTTTAAAGTTATTTTACTTCTTTTGCAAATAAGTATATAACAACTGTAATTTGATAATTCTAAAATTATCTTTTTTTGAGAATTTTTTTTCTAAATATGATAATGTGAACAAAGGTTTTATTTAATTAAAAACTGAAATTTTCCTGATACCAAGGAATTGCATAAATATTGGCGACATTTTATCGTTATTTTTTACATTAGATATTATAATTTAGATTCCCGAATAGCTCATTAAATGTACCAGACATAATCGTTTATATTCACATATACCGGAAAATTAATAATAAACTTGTACATCTACAGAGGACTTAGACGCACGTGTACTTGTGTTTTGAACTACATTGTTCAATCCAGGTTCCAGGGCCGTAGACAAGATGAAGCCCGGTAACCAGGATATGACACAGTTAGTTCACTATCGGAAATGAGCTCGTTTTCTCGCTAGCTGGGGAAACCTGAATATATACACAGGAAAGCACAGACTCGACATCGCTTATCATTCAGTACACGAGTGCTTGTGTAGAAGTCGCTCACCTATACAACATATATCTAAAGTCCATTTGGATTTACACATTTATTTGTTTACTACCACTAATTCCATTTACATACTAATATAACCCCAAACACTCATATTATTTTAGTATATGGTTCACAATGGTTCGCAGTGGGTGTACAATTGTATAAAAATACATATAAGTTCATTTAATTTGTTTTACCAACACTAGCTCTCAGTTAAATGCGTGTGGAGCGGGCTCTCGCTCGGGAGGGAAGCAGAGCGAACTGGTGTGAATGCATGTTACTCAGGCTTAGGCCTACTGTCAGCTTACATGCATATAGACAATCTGGGATCGTGTTGCGAAAACGAGATGTATCAAATGATGATCGGGAGAAAACATATGCATGCATTCTTTCAACATACATCATTTGTATATATTTAGAAGTGATGCTTTCGTTACTATTTACGGAATTCCGTCTTATACAATAATTTTACAACTCGTTCTTTGTTGAATGCACTCACACATCCGTGAAGGTCACAAAGTCCATGACCTAATACCTCGTGGTTAATTACACGGGTATACCCACCATATTCAAAAACAACTGAATTAAGTTAGGATAGTTTCGATTATTAGTTCGATCAGCCTTCAGAAACGTCAAACCAAACCATAAAACACACACACATGCACAAACACTATATATGGAAGTGTGTTTTTCAGGAAACTGCTAAGGTCACAGGTAACAGGCAAGGGTGACCCTCATTTAGCTGTAAGCGAAACAGTGACTAGGGTAAATTTGTGCTCGATATTCCGATCAATGGAGCTGTCACATATCCGGGATGTGTGAACAAGTGCAAATGTCAACACTCCCTAAGTGAACACTGACCTCTGACATTAATGTTCATTTCTCATGCGCGAAGGACTACAGCTGCGTACTCGGTATTATAGAGAGCCGCGTGTGTACATATGTAGTGAACATAGTTTGGTCGAGTACCAACTGGCTTTTGGCGACAGTTACAATATATAATACGTGACACTGGTGAAATGGTCATATTTCTGCTCAATATGTAACAAAGAAATAAAATTATAAGCACTGACTTTGGTAAAATATAATAAAATATCTGATTCGAATTCAAGTTAGTTTTATACTTTTCAGTTTCTGAACGGCTCATCATAAAGTAACGCATCTTTATGGCGTTTATAAGCTGACTGACTATTATATAATACTAGTATATGGTACCAACTGTAATTATACCGTCTAATGAACAATTCTCACAAGAAAACATTATCCTGTGACGTCAGTCAATGTATATATTGTGAAAAATCTAGATTGTTCATCAGTACTTTTATTGATCCGAAAGGAAACCTGCAGTGAAGGAAACGTTAAACAGACCTATAATACATGTGTCGCGGACCCCCACACGATAATGTGAAGGTATTCTGCTGTTACCTATAGATATATGCCAGGAGGCCTTATGTTTTTGTTTAAATGTCAGGATGCAATATAATTTTATATTAATAATGGACAAATGAGAGGTGTAATTAATACAGTATTAATTCTGGGCTGAAAAGACTTCTCAGACACTCCATACTTGCACTTATACTCAAAGTCATTGATAACACAGTCATGTAAGTTTTAAGATTGTTCAGAAGAAAAACATTACAAATAACTTCACCAGAACATGGTGGGGTAAAGCCCAAGGTATCTGGGTTTAAATCCCTACTAGCCCACTAATTCTTACAGACTACCCGTCTATGAACAATTGTTACCCAGAACGGAAAATTTCTGTGGATAATTAGGCCCTGATAATTAGTTCCTAAAATCAACACTAATAATCAGGAAAGATATAGAAAATACGACTGATCCACTTTGATCTCATATCCACGGGCATCAAATGGCAGTTATATTTTAATATCGTACTATGGACATTAGAACCAAGGAATTATATGATTACCATGCAACGTGTTACAGAGATGGAATTAAATAAAGATCTGGATGTCAGTTTTCACAATTAATCCCATTGCATGACGACAGTTAATATCAGTGTTCACATGGATGCATGCATAAGGGAAAACATTTAAAACTATATATATCTGTGTGTGTATTTGTCAAAACAATGCCTACAGACTATCGAGATACTGCTGTGCAAGTTTGATTTTTTATTTACATTAAAAGCTAAAGATTGCATGGAGGTTCAGCTACCATGCTGACAAATCAGAGTGTACGATATATCAGTTCCTATAAAGACACAGTGGTCACTTTGTGGATTTAAAATTTATTTTAACAACAGATGCCTCAAAAGTTGAATAAAGTAAGAGGAAACCTAACTTGCAGATGTCTTTTGGTACATGTGTTTATATTGTTTTACAGAAACAAAGTAAACACATGCATATGGTCCACACAAACATATCTAAAAATACAAAGCACAGTCTCTCTTTGAAAAATAAAATATAGTGGCGTAAAATATACTAAAATATTGGCAGATAGGCCTAACGACCGTGTTTTCCAATATGGATATCCAACCTCAGATAACTAAGGACAAATCACCCAAAATCCTGTAATTTCTCTGCATGTGGAATTGACCGACACGATTAAATAAGAACCCTTTAATCCCTAAAATGATTTAAATGCAGGGATAATGATGAGAATCCTAAAGGTTTCCCACTCTGGTAAAAAAAGGATCCTTTCTAGCTTTTTGAGTAAACGGATATATGTTACAGTTCCTACCAGAACCTTAAATATTCCATTGAAGAAACAATAGTACATTTCCTGAAGATTTACATGGTTTTCCAGTATAGGTCTACTCTGAAGAAACTTTAAGAGTTCCGGTAAGAACCCTGTTTTCTCAGTATATGAAAGGGAAGTTAGAGTCGGTTCTTACAGAAGAACTGCACATCTGCCTTAAAACTATCAAGAACAAAATTGTTAATTATCAGATATTTATTAGTATAATTACAAAACAAACCATTGTTATTAATTATGAGCCTTCCATATAGTTGCTATATTTTCCTTTTTAACTGAAAATCAGATGGAAACCTCAGTATATTCCCCCCCCCCCCGTTAAGCTATATATTGTTATTTTAATCAAGTAGAATATCATCTTAAAAGTTATCTCGAAGCGTAATAAAACAAAAACTCTTAAATTAACAAAGTATTTCATTTCCTTATTAAAGCAATTTATCAGTACTACAGAAGGGTATTCCTGCATGGTGCCTCTTTCTTTTGAAATAATCTCAGAAGTGAGATATATATATATATATATATATATATATATATATATATATATATATATATATATATGCAAATTACTGGTTCAATACTTTCAATTTTCATCTTAAATTTAGGTTGTGTCCACACAGAGGTTGCAATGTTTATAGCTAAGCAGGGATTAGGTTCCATATGTCACACGTACCTATTTAATCCACATAAAAGAAATAAATATTATAAATCTTTAAATACTAAACTGAAATTAGAAAAAAATGTAATATAATTTGGCGTTTATAAGCATCATGAATGCTTATATTTATACATTATGTGAAACAACCCCCCATGGGTATATATAACCGGATAAAATGCTTTTTATTCCTTGAAATATTTATTAATAATGGTAATGTTATATACCTAAAATCGGAGTAGGATGAACTCAGTATAAAGCGAAAAAAGGACTCCGCAGCTTATGCTTCTATAAGTTTGAATCCCTTCGATGGCTCGATAGACCTTCAGAGATTTGTGCAAATTATTAACGTCTAAATGTCGGGTTATGGCCTCAGGAATGGTCCGAGCCTAATGCTTAAAAGCCTGAGTTCCTGAAGGGTTTAAACAATCGATAACATAAACTGATATCCCGGAGAAAAAATACATGGGTCTCTCTCTCTTTCTCTCTCTCTCTCTCTCTCTCTCTCTGTTCAAAAACTCCATGCTATATGCCTAGACCACATGTGAACGCTAAGAAATTGGTTCTAACCCTCGACCAGAATCAAGTCAAAATTAAAAACATGTTATGTTGGTCTGGTCTGTTGCCCTCACAATGAAGAATACATAAATAATCCGTTAAATACTGTTGGGTAAAGTTATTTACCGACAAACCAAATTACTAATACCTTTGAAAACAATACACCAGAGGGAGGTTAGATAATATATACAAGGGATAATGACAGAACGGGAAAGGGGTCGGTTGCATATAAGTGATCGATAACACCTGACTATGTATTTTAAAGTAGAAATGTATGAACTTCAGGGCGAGCAGATTTCTGTTTATCATCATGGACTAAAAGTCTACAACAGAGCAACCATGCGTCATCCCTGGTCGAATGGTCCTCACATATAAACAAAATGGCAAAAACAAATGTATCAGGTGGTTGCAAACTACCTACGCTATTTACACAGCGCTTTACCTATAGGCCTACTACCTATATCGTTAGCACTGTCTGTTTTGATCTCGTATCCTGAATCTCTACACCAGAGGGGAGCACTGTATTTTGGTCCAATCAGATGAGACCCTGTGCTGGAAGACAAAACGGTTAACAGCCAAGCGAGGAATACACGGAGCTAATGTTGTTCATTTCGTTTTGAGTGACAGCTCATCGCCCCGGCAACCGTTTGAACAGGCCACAGGCTCAGAGAGAATGACCCCATACGTGGTTTCTGGAGCCTGATGCCTGTCGAGTGTTTGTTGACTGGCATTTGGTTGGATGCTAGTCACATCAGCAGTCTTTCCGCAGACAGGCCACCACCTGGTGTTTAAGTGCATCATAAACGGTCAAAGCAGGCAGCGGGAAAATCAGTTGCTTCTTTAGAAACGCAAGATTTCCGCTGCCTCGGGAGCGTGCAAACTACCTTGTTTTAATATGTTTTATAATTAAATTTGATAATATGTGTCACTGAACATTTTCCTATTTCATCAATGAATACAACATACATTACCAAGTGAAAATGAATATAGCTATAATTATAATAAATTTATGTATTTCACATCCTTTTAGGATACGACATTTGGAGTTGAGTATGTGGATGAGAGAGTGAGAGAGAGCGACAGATAAAAGCATTTAAATATTTCTGAGAAAACTCTCCAGTTGAGCATGAGAGAGAGAGAGAGAGAGAGAGAGAGAGAGAGAGAGAGAGAGAGAGGGAGAGAGAGAGAGAGAGAGAGAGAGAGAGAAAGAGAGTCATCACGGAATGGTCCTACCATTATGTACGACAATTCATAATGTATACAACCAGTCCATGGTTAATGAGATTAATAAACGACACATTTGATATTGTATTTGTAACTTTTTATTCATACATTCCTATTATATCAACAATATATAATAGAAAGAAATGATGAGTGAAAATATATATGGATTCCCACATGGTAATACCATTATGTACGACAATTCATAATGTATACAATCAGTCCATGGTTAATGAGATTAATTACCGACACATTTGATTTTGTATTTGTAACTATTTATTCATACATTCCTATTATATCAACAATATATAATAGAAAGAAATGATGAGTGAAAATATATATGGATTCCCACATGGTCATACCATTATGTACGACAATTCATAATGTATACAACCAGTCCATGGTTAATGAGATTAATAAACGACACATTTGATATTGTATTTGTAACTATTTATTCATACATTCCTATTATATCAACAATATATAATAGAAAGAAATAATGAGTGAGAATATATATGGATTCCCACATGGTCATACCATTATGTACGACAATTCATAATGTATACAACCAGTCCATGATTAATGAGATTAATAAACGACACATTTGATATTGTATTTGTAACTTTTTATTCATACATTCCTATTATATCAACAATATATAATAGAAAGAAATAATGAGTGAGAATATACATGGATTCCCACATGGTCATACCATTATGTACGACAATTCATAATGTATACAACCAGTCCATGGTTAATGAGATTAATAAACGACACATTTGATATTATATTTGTAACTATTTATTCATACATTCCTATTATATCAACAATATATAATAGAAAGAAATAATGAGTGAGAATAAATATGGATTCCCACATGGTCATACCATTATGTACGACAATTCATAATGTATACAACCAGTCCATGGTTAATGAGATTAATAAACGACACATTTGATTTTGTATTTGTAACTATTTATTCATACATTCCTATTATATCAACAATATATAATAGAAAGAAATGATGAGTGAAAATATATATGGATTCCCACATGGTCATACCATTATGTACGACAATTCATAATGTATACAACCAGTCCATGGTTAATGAGATTAATAAACGACACCTTTGATATTGTATTTGTAACTATTTTTTCATACGTTCCTATTATATCAACCATATATAATAGAAAGAAATGATGAGTGAGTATATATATGGATTCCCACTATTGAACTGCTAACCCCCCCCCCCCCCCCCCGTTATGCACCAGAACCAACACCTCCATAGATATAATATAATATGATTGTGGTATATATATATATAGCAACATTATTATCTAATGTTAATGTAATTATCGGCTTTTCGATCAAGATTCTCTGGTATAAAGGTTAGTATCCATTAGTGACGTCATGACGTTAAACAATGTCAAAAATATATATAGTCATCAGTACATGGTCCACTTCATTACAAGTATATTTACTTATTATTCAATTGGGCAATAAAATTAGTGTTATCTGGATTATGTCACACCTTTAAAGCTTATTAAGAAAACATTAACTACTAAGAAAGGATTACCTATAAACATTTATAGAGTAAAGACCGTTAGTTCAAAGTTTGTGTCATTTCACGTGGTCATTACTGTTTCAGTTTTAATAGAAATTAGTGTACGCAGTGAAATCGTGTTAAGATATATCAGTAAACTTACCTAATAGGTTTATTATACAATATTGCTGAATAATCAAGAATTCATAATGTCAATCTAACCGTTACTGAAACCTCCAACTGATGTATTCCTGAAATGACAGTCACCAAGCAATATCGTAGAAATGGTTATACAAGTTTAATTATTCTATTCAATTACAGACTTTTAACCCCTATTTGAAAATCATCTGTTATTTTTTCCAGGTGTGTCCATACCTTTTTGCACATGCAGATGCTCTTTTACTTTCCGGTTAAACCACAATGTGGTAATTAAAGCACGCGGAATAGGTAACTTTCAATCAATAAAACAGTGTGTGTTTGGGGGAGACAGGACTTTGTATAAATAATTACCCTCAGAAGGCTAAATACTGAACAGAAATAGTTTTACTTTTTATTTATTATGATTGAGTTTAAAAAATGTATCATAATTAGGTAAATTATATATACCTGCCTTTTTAATCAGAAATGGATATTAGAAATGCTTTATGAGATATTAGACATTGCATCGCATATGATTGTTTTATTAAGTTAAATTTTTTAAACTTTTTAAAAAATAACAATTCAGGTCAAATCTAAACATCAGGTATATGGAGATCCATAACATACATCTGCCATTTAAATAAGAAGGGGATATTAGTAACGCTTTAGGAAAACCTGGTGGCATGTTCTTTGTTTATGGATGGACGGCCGAACAGTCATCACTGCATGGTCCGCTTCATTACAAGTATTTACTTAATTCTCTTGGGCGATATCATTTGTTTAATATCCATGGGTTCAGGATTATGTCACACCTTGAAAGCTTATATGGAGAAATACTTGATGACTAGAAAAGAATTTCTTGTAGACATTTCTATATGGTTCACAGTGATATAGGATTTAGATATATTCTGTAAACTTACCTGACAGGTTTGTTATATATAATGGCTGTATAATCCAGGATTTATCATGTGAATCTGACCGTAACTGACCGTAACTGACCGTAACTGAAAGGTGTACTGACGCGAACAAACCTTACATGAAACTCTCCAAGCACAACCGCAAAATCTATTATGTAAGTTCAATTGCTCTATTTATTTACAGACTTTTTGGTCTTTATCACAAATTTATATATCTGTGGGGATAACCCATATCTAAGAACCATCTGGCAATATTTCCAGGCGTGTCCATATCTATTAGTTGGTTTAAAGTTGTAACCGACACGTGCACAGGTGCTAGTTAATTTTCCCGGAAAGTATTATGTGTCCTTGTTCTTAACGCTGATTAAGGTATTGTATACTTGTGGTGTAACCTGAATATGCTGGTTAGGGCAGGCCTAAGACGTGGCTCAGAACCAATAAATGTGTGTTTAGGGGAAACGGAAATTCAGTTTTGTGATTCTCAACTTGAGAAGTTTTAACCTTACTGAAATGTCTTTGCTATTCATTATTTATCATCATGAATTGAAAATATATCTAAATTATATATATTATTTTATTTTTATAATATTATTTTATATACATGTATATATATTTTACGAAGTCACATAAAACCAAGTATGCACCCTGGCCTTATCATGTAAAGAGGCCGATAAAATATACCTGCCTTTTTAATTGGAAATTGATAATAGAAACTCTTTCTGAGACTAAAAAGTTGCTTATGATTTTTTTTTTTCATTTAGTTTAATATTTAAAAATTCATTAAAAATATAAGTTCGGTAAAAATCTCCTCATCGGGTAAGGAGATCATAAGATACAACAGTCATTTATATATGAAGAGGATAATAGTAAAGGTTTTGGGAAATCGAGGGGCATATGAACAGTTTATGGATGGACGGCTGGACGGAAAGACAGACGGAGTTGACAACTAAATCCCCTCGCTCAACTGAAGCACTGAATGATATCTCGTTACCGAGGTACATTTATGAATGGGTTCTGTTTAAATCATGCATAGCTTATACCAAAGAAAGACACAACGAGAAAAAAAAAACATATTATAAATAACTGTCCATCCAGCGTGTCCAACATTCACGATTGATGTGACCAGTGAATGGTTTCTAAAATTAAATGAGTGTTATTATAAACGATATTTGTTATTTATTATGTATTTTAAACTATTTATTCATGTATTCTTTTCATACCTATGCCCCCTTAAATGAAATTAAGAGGTTAAATATATATGTATTTCCTTTCATCTCTGAGCAGCAACACCCCCCCCCCCCCCGCAACCCCCCTTGTCCAATATAATATTACTGTTAACACCACCTCATATTGTCATGGAATTATCTTACACGATTTAAATTTCCTTCAGTAAGCCTAACTATTTATGTTATCATCAGCTTTTACGATGAAGAGTCCAAGGTATATTCATATATACATTCGTGACGTCACGATATAAACATCTTCATAAATATTTGCATAGTCATCAGAACATGGTCCATTTAATTACATGTATGTACTATATTATTCTATGGGGCGACATAATATGTGTTATCTGGCTTCATAGTTTTGTCAGGGCCTGCATGCTAGCTTATGAAGAATACCTTGACCATCAAAAGAGGATTACCTGAAAACATTCAAATTGTATATATCAACATATATGATAGTTAAAGTGTGTGTCATTTCACATGGGCTTTTTTTTAGTTTCGATAAGATTAGTGTACCCAGTGAAATCGTATTTATATATAAATTTACATTTACTTTGTAAACTCACCTCAGACTTGTTATTTTATGGCTGAATAATCCAGGATTAATAAAGTCAGTCTGACTGTTACTGAAAAGTATACTGACGCCAACCTCCAACAGATGTACTCCTTATGTATGGCACTCTCCAAGCATTACCCTGGAAACGGTTATACAGGTGGAATCCTTAATTGTGTTTAATTACAGACTTTTGGGTTTTTATCACAACTATATATGCATGGGATAATCCAAATCTGGGAACCATCTGACAGTTTTTCCAGGAGTGTCCATACCTTTAGTCGATGAAAATGTTGTAACCGACACGTCCACAGGTGTTCATTTAAATTTCCCGGAAAGTATTACGTGTCCTTGTTTTTTCAAAATAACAAAAAAACTAGAATGTGCCTTAACGTAATCATGTGGAGAGGATTATAAGATATACCTTCCTTTTTAATTAGAAATTGATAGTAGAAACACTTTTTTGAAAAAAAATACATCGAATATAAAAAGCGTGTGTCATTTCACTTTGGCATTATTTTTCAGTTTGGATAGAAATTAGTGTACCCAGTGAAATATTACTTATACATATATTAACATGTATTTTGTGAACTCACCTTAGACTTGTTATATAATGACTGAATAATCCATGATTAATAAAGTCAGTCTGACTGTTACTGAAGAGTACAGTGACGCCAACCTCCAACAGATGTACTCCTTATGTATGGCACTCTCCAAGCATTACCCTGGAAACGGTTATACAGGTGGAATCCTTAATTGTGTTAAATTACAGACTTTTGGGTTTTTATCACAACTATTTATGCATGGGGATAATCCAAATCTGGGAATCATCTGACAGTTTTTCCAGGAGTGTCCATACCTTTAGTCGATGGGAATGTTGTAACCGACACGTCCACAGGTGTTCATTTAAATTTCCCGGAAAGTATTACGTGTCCTTGTTTTTTCAAAATAACAAAAAACTAGAATGTGCCTTAACGTAATCATGTGGAGAGGATTATAAGATATACCTTCCTTTTTAATTAGAAATTGATACTAGAAACACTTTTTGAAAATAATACATCGAATATTAAAAGCGTGTGTCATTTCACTTTGGCATTATTTTTCAGTTTGGATAGAAATTAGTGTACCCAGTGAAATATTACTTATATATATATTAACATGTATTTTGTGAACTCACCTTAGACTTGTTATATAATGACTGAATAATCCATGATTAATAAAGTCAGTCTGACTGTTACTGAAGAGTACACTGACGCCAACCTCCAACAGATGTACTCCTTATGTATGGCACTCTCCAAGCATTACCCTGGAAACGGTTATACAGGTGGAATCCTTAATTGTGTTAAATTACAGACTTTTGGGTTTTTATCACAACTAAATATGAATGGGGATAATCCAAATCTGGGAATCATCTGACAGTTTTTCCAGGAGTGTCCATACCTTTAGTCGATGGGAATGTTGTAATCGACACTTCCACAGGTGTTCATTTAAATTTCCCGGAAAGTATTACGTGTCCTTGTTCTGTGAACTTATTTAATGTAGGCAGAACATCCGGTGAAACCTTAATGTGTTGATAACAGTACGTCAAAAACGTAATCAGTATAATTAATAAAATGTGTGTTTAGGGGAGACAGAAAATGTCTTTTCTTTGCATTTACTGTCGATGAATTAAACATAAATCTTAATTATATTTTATATAATTTTATTTCAAATATATATATATATATACATTTTTCAAAATAACAAATAAACTAGAATGTGCCTTAACGTAATCTTGTGGAGAGGATTATAAAATTAAGACACACCTGCCTTTTTAATTAGAAACTGATAGTAGAAACACTTTTTTAAAAAAATGCATCGAATATTAATTTTTTTAGTAAGTTACATATTTAAAATACATAAAAATAACAATTCGGTTAAATCTGAATATCGGGTTACGAGATCCGTAAGATATACCTGCCATTTAAATAAGAAGGGGAGATCAGTTACGTTTTTGAGAAATTGGATGGTATATGAATCGTTAATGGATGGACAGCCCAGACGCAGACGGAAAGACAGTTGGAACATCACTAAATCCCCTCGCTCAGCTAAGGCACTGGTTACCGAGATACGTTTATAAGCGGGTTCTGTTAAAACCATACATAACTTGTGACAAACAAAGAAACAAACAAAGAGAAAAACTAATGTTAGAAATAAGTGAACAAATAATTGTCCTATCATGGTGTTCAACTATTTACAAATTCATGTAACCAGTGCATGGTAAATAAGATTAAATGTGTTTTCATTCTAAACGAAATATGTTATTAATTATGTACTATTTCTTCATGCATTCCTATTGGACCTTTGCCCCCTAAAATGAAATTTAAGTGATAATATATTTGCACACCATTATTTTTTTTAATCCCGCTCCCAACAACACATCAACATTTATAATGTAATATGTTTGTTAACACCACCTCATATCGTTATAGAATTATCTTACAGGAAATAAAGTTTCTTTAGTAAGCGAACATATTTATGTAATCATTGGCTTTTTCGATGAAGAATCCAAGGTGTATATATATATATATATATATATATATATATATATATATATATATATATATATATATATATATTATTTGTATAAATTAATGACGTCATGAAGTAAACATCTACATAAATATTTGCATAGTCATCAGTGCATGGTCCACTTCATTACAAGTTTTTACTTAATACTTTAGGGCTAAATCTTTTGTTTATATGGTTTCAGGATCATGTCACACCCTGAAAGCTTATGAAGAAAACCTTGATGACTTGGAAAGTATTTCCTGTAGACATTTATATGGTTCACAGTAATATCGGATTTATATATATTCTGTAAACTCATCTGATAGGTTTGTTATATATAATGGCCATATAATACAGGATTAATAATATCAATCTGATCTTAACTGAAAGGTGTACTGATGCCAACTTCCAACCGATGTACTCCTCACGTGACACTCTCTAAGCATCACTGTAGAAACGGTCATGCAAGTTCGATTACTCTATTCACTAACAGACTTTTGGGTCTATATCACAACTTTATGTGTGTGGGAATAACCCATATCTAAGCACCATCTGGCAATTTTTCCAGGCGTGTCCATATCTTTTAGTTGGTTCAAAGCTGTAACCGACACGTGCACAGGTGCTAGTTAATTTTCCCGGAAAGTATTATGTGTCCTTGTTCTTAAAGCTGATTAAGGTATTGTATACTTCCGGTGTAACCTGAATATGCTGGTTAGGCCAGGCCTAAGACGTGGTCCTGAACCAATAAAATAGTGTGTGTTAAGGGAAAACGGGAATTCAGTTTTGTGTTTATCACCTTAAAAAGTTTTAACTGAACTGATATATGTCTTTGCTTTGAATAAATGTATCGAATAATTAAAAATATATCTAAATAGTACATATTTTCAGTTTTAATAATGTTTATATTAAATACATGTATATATTTTACAAATAGCATAAAACCAAAATTGCACCTGAAATTAATCATGTAACGAGGCTTATAAGATACACCTGCCTTTTTAATTAGAAATTGATATTAGAAACTCGTTCTGAGACGTATCAGGTGTATCTTATAAGGAGGCTTATAAGATACACCTGCCTTTTTAATTAGAAATTGATATTAGAAACTCGTTCTGAGACGTATCAGGTGTATCTTATAACGAGGCTTATAAGATACACCTGCCTTTTTAATTAGAAATTGATATTAGAAACTCGTTCTGAGACGTATCAGGTGTATCTTATAACGAGGCTTATAAGATACACCTGCCTTTTTAATTAGAAATTGATATTAGAAACTCGTTCTGAGACGTATCAGGTGTATCTTATAATTAGGCTTATAAGATACACCTGCCTTTTTAATTAGAAATTGATATTAGAAACTCGTTCTGAGACGTATCAGGTGTATCTTATAACGAGGCTTATAAGATACACCTGCCTTTTTAATTAGAAATTGATATTAGAAACTCGTTCTGAGACGTTTCAGGTGTATCTTATAACGAAGCTTATAAGATACACCTGCCTTTTTAATTAGAAATTGATATTAGAAACTCGTTCTGAGACGTATCAGGTGTATCTTATAACGAGGCTTATAAGATACACCTGCCTTTTTAATTAGAAATTGATATTAGAAACTCGTTCTGAGACGTATCAGGTGTATCTTATAACAAGGCTTAAAAGGTACACCTGCCTTTTTAATTAGAAATTGATATTAGAAACTCGTTCTGAGACGTATCAGGTGTATCTTATAACGAGGCTTATAAGATACACCTGCCTTTTTAATTAGAAATTTATATTAGAAACTCGTTCTGAGACTTTATATCGCATATATTTTTTTTTATTTAGTTTAATATTTAAAATTCATAAAAATTATCAGTTGGTAAATGACTAACCATCGGGTAAGGATATTATAAGATACACCTGCTATTTATTCATGTATTCTTTTTATACCTTATCCCCTAAAATGATTATGAGGTTTAATATATATGCATTTCCTTTACCCCCCCCCCCCCCCCTGTGCACCCCCCAATGATCAATATAATATGCCTGTTAACACCACCTCATATTGTCATGGAATTATCTTACACGATTTAAATTTCCTTCGGTAAGCCTAACTGTAATGTTATCATCAGCTTTTACGATGAAGAGTCCAAGGTATATTGTGTATATATACACATTCATGACGTCATGATGTAAACATCTTCATATATATTTACATAGTCATTAGTACATGGCCCATTTAATTAGAAGTATGTACTATATTCTTCTATGGGGCGATATAATTTGTGTTATCTGCTTTTTAGGATTATGTCACGGCTTGATAGCTGATTAAAAAAAAACCTTGACCACTTAAAGAGGATAATCTGAAAACATTCATATAGTATATATCAACATACGTTAGTTAAAGTGTCATTTCACGTGGTCATTATTTTTAAGTTTTGATAGAAATAAGTGTACACAGTGAAATCGTATATATATATATATATATATATATATATATATAAGTCAATATGAATGTTACTGAAACGTATACTGACGCCAGCCTCCACGAATGAACTCCTTATGTATGGCACTCTCCAAGCATTACCCTGGAAACGGTTATACAGGTTGAATCCATAATTCTATTAAATTACAGACTTTTGGGTCTTCATCACAACTAAATATGAATGGGGATAACTCAAATCTGGGAACCATCTAACCATCTTCCAGGAGTGTCCATACCTTTTTACCGATGGTAATGCTGTAACCAACACATACACAGGTGTTCATTTAAATTTTCCGGAAAGTATTATGTGTCCTTGTTCCGTGAGCTCATTTAAGGTAGGAATAACTTCCGGTGAAACCTCGATGTGTTGTTTAGAGCAGGTCAAAGACAGTTGTCATTAGAAGACCTATTCACATATGGGGTGTGTTAAATATATATGAAAGATAGTGTTTTCTCCCTAGAATATTCTGGTACCTGCCAATATTTCGTTATAAAACGGTTTGCTTTCTCCTGTACAGAAGGGGGGAAAAGCTTGTATCGGGCATGACCAGAGACGCAAAGCCAAAACACAGCGGGCACGTCTCCTGGTGCTGGAACCGCACAATGAAAATCAAGATTTGTAAAGCTTTCAACCGGCAACAAATTTTTCCACTGTGTTTTTTCTTTGACTTCCCCTCTTTTTAAGCGATATGGTTCGGCAGTCATTCTCTGCCGTCCCGATTTCAGGAAAATTTCGTCGTTTTTTAACATTTTTGTTAGAGATCAGATGCAAACAGCGGAAAATATACTTTAGTAGTTATTGTCCGCTTTTTGTATATGATCTCTCTAATTCCATATCAGGTCAAAACCTCCAAAGTGAAGGGGCCCACTGATATTAAGAAAAGTTTTCGTAATATGACAGTTAGCTGCAATGAAGGAACGAGGCATAGGCTTAATTGACCAGAATGAAACCAAAACTATACCATTTAAACTATTTTAGTAATGCAATAAAATGCAATAGCACCAATATCCGAGGAAACAGTTTTACAACATCTAAACCCTATTGATTAAGGTCAAGGTCACTGATCACATGCCTGAACAACAGCATATAAAAACAGCTGGCTTGTTGTTTAGTGTCATAAATTTTCTAAAAATGTGAACCTGGCAACCATGGACAGACACCATGTCACTTTGCCATATCATTAAGAAAGAAACGGGAGATTGTAAAATATAAATATGGTAATTTTTGTGATGAGGTATTTCATTTCGTATCAGGCCTTTGTACCTTATCAGCTTTCGTGTAAAACTGTGTTATCATATTTAAATTTGAGAGATAAATCGCCAAATGGCAATTGTTATCTACTGGATGGGCAGAATACTTTTGGGCTTATTAGACATTGATATTAAAGCAGAGATAATAACATTTATACTATTATTATGGAAACTTACTTGGTGAAATCTTTCATCAGTTTCTGTATTGGTATTTCATTAATTAGATCTATCATATAAACAAGTATTAAGCAGATTTATCAACTTTCTACAAATCGATTCTGTTAGGGCGGTGGTAGTGAATCGTGGTACAAAATATATGCAAGGATTGTAAACTTTTAATAAATTTTTAAAATCTCAATTATTGATTTGGATTTTGTCTTTCGGATTCAATACGATATTTCTAAATCTATTGACTGACCTGTACTTGTGTACGGTAATTATGCCGTGCAGGAAGTATTTAGCTTTATAAAGACTATGCTTGAGAATGTTTAATCTGGAATTTACATCCTGGAGTGGTTTGCTCTTTGCCAAATATCAATAGAATACAATGTACCAGTTTATATCCCTCACTTTCACATTAATTAATGATTTACATGTACTGTTCTGTTTACTACAATGTCTCATGCGTATGTTACGCATATATATATATATATATATATATATATATATATATATATATATATATATATATATATATACAGTGGAACCTCTACTAGTGGGCACCTCTATAAAGTGGGCATCTCTATAAAGTTGGCACTTTTTGGCAGTCCCGTTTTTTCTTCTCTTTATTATGTTTAGCTAATGTGGGCATCTCTATATTCTGTAAAGTGGGCAGTTTTCCAGAGCTAATGTGGGTACTTCACGGATTTTCAAGGTTGAACTATCTCCTTACAGCAACATTGTCAGCCTTCAGTATAGCACTTTTAAAGTTAGTAAGATAATATTAATTCTAAATTATTTATTAATAAATAATATTCCTAAATTTTAGTAAAACAATCAAAACAAATGAACAAAATTTAGAGGTGTACAAGTGAACATTGCATTATTATGATTATATATAATCTACTTGATTCAAGACTTAGCTTGAGATACATGCATACTAATTATATTAATATGCCTGTGCCGGCTCAAGTCAGAGATCACCCCGGACTAGATGCCCTTGTGCTAATTAATTAATATTTGTTTGTTTGCCTACCAAGAGTGGAAGGAAGCCCTGCTCATTCACACAATTAATACTCTGTGATGAGGTGACACAGCTAAATGCCCCTGTGGCCCATCACAAGTAGTCAGGCACATGCCCACTAGACCAGGGCAGTGTTTTTTAATAGTTGTCACATCACGATTCATACTGTTGAAATGGTGTTCAACCTGGACTTTCTAAAAGCAAATGCAAAGCTACAACATGCACTTTGTTCCAAACAATTTACAAGCACAGACTTTTTCACCAAGACATAAGAACTGTGATAATTTAACACATTCATTCAAAGTGTATCACACACTTCAAATGTTTTATAGACTTGCAGTGACTGGATTAATGTTTTTGTTTTACTTACTTGTCAACTAGAATGTTTTCTAATGATTTTAGTATTTAAATTAGTGCGTACTGTCTTTGCTTTTTTACTTGTGTATTTTTTATCAGAAAATGACTAGGTTTCAAAGAATATATTATTAAGAATTATTACTTCCCATGGTAATGCTAAAACTGCATGCTGCTTTGCCATTTTTTCTTATAAAATATAAAAAAAAATAATATATATATATATATATGACTATATTATAGACCATCGGCAAACAGCATCCTTTTATCGTGCTTATTTTTTCCATACATTTATGTAATAAGATACATATATTTTACCAATGTCTTGATAATTAAAAATTTAAAAAAATGTCATTGTAAACTTATCATTAATCAAAGAGAGATGATACATGCAATAAGTTAATTTAGTAATCTCAAAACATGAGTAATTACAGCAATATATCATACTCGGGGGCAACACTGGCCATTTCCCTCCATAAAGTGGGCACCTCTATAAAGTGGGCACTTTGGTCCAGTCCCAAGGTTGCCCACATTATAGAGGTTCGACTGTATATATATATTAGCTCAGATTAATCTGACACCTTAGGAAGAGTTGGATACACATATCTATGCTTTTCTACGTCAACATCCTTCGGGTATGATGGCACACATTTTCGCAATTGACCAATGAGTTCTGAAAACCGCTATACGAGCTGGAGAGCATGTAACTACATGCACGCACATGTATGTGTACCTGCGGGAGTGTCTACGTGTGGATGGGTGTTTATGTATATCCTGTATTCGAGATATACAGGTCCCATACATAATCCAGTTCGTGAAGTAGAACAAATGAGGTAAAACTAAAAGGAGAATTACTTAACACGTGAAAAGAAGTCACATTTACAGTCTTTATGATGGAAAAATAGTAATATAGTAATCTAGAATTCTGCATTCTAAGGAATGCAAGCCTTTGTATTCACTTATTCGGCCCATATTCCCAGGTTCATTCGAGCATAAGTGACTGCACATTTGTGAAAATTCCTTAGTGGCGTTCCTGAATCCGGGTTATAGGCCGGATCCTTGCCAAATTCTATTCGTGTCTGCACTGGCCCAGTCCCGAAAGCGTTCATGATTCGGTGAGTTATATTGTAAAAACAAACACAACACGCGCGCACACAAACACACCATCATGCACGAACGGGGACAGACGCATACGTTCCTGGTCTAGGCAATTATTATTTTAGTATGATTTCATCTCACACTGTTACCGACAGTATCCAGAGCTAAAGACCAGTTTAATCTTACAACGTATCCAACATCACATTGTAATTATGGATAACGTTCTATGTCTAGATGTATGCCTCTGCGTGCAAGCTTTGTATGTATTCTAAGTTCGTTCACAGGTTTCAAATATATATATATATATATATATATATATATATATATATATATATATCGAGAACCACATATATACATACACACAACCACGGTGATGGGCAGGAAGGAATTCCAATGAAATAATCTAATGAAATCATCACCCTTGTTTAAGATTCTAGTTTTACGTACAGTAAAAATTATACACACATCTAAATATGGAAAAAAACTAGAGGATTATCTTTTGTATTTCAGTCAAATTTAGGAGGAATCCGCACCTAGACTTTAATATATTGTGAAATGTGACCTGAGGCCGTGTATCGACGTATATATGGTCTTTGTATAGACTCAAAAAATAGTTTATAATATACTTTGCATTACATAATGATATATATGTATTTCATACCATAAAACCTCGACTAACGACCATATCGCACACCTGCAAAATTCTTTTTCACTAAATGGATTATATTTTGGCGTGGCAATGTTTACTTAGTCCTAAGTGCTCGCATAATCAACCATTGGGACCAAAATAAGGGCCCGCGCAACAGAAAATGAGGTGAACCTGGCTAATCAAACCTCGCTTAGACGACCACCTGGAAATTGTGACCATTTTATCGAGATCCCGACATACACACCATCACACACACCATCACACACACACACACACTTTTCCCACTTTTATTGTGATAAAATTCTGCCTAAGAATACATTCGGATAATGTCAATTATCTACCATATATACATGTGAAGACATACATTTCCTTTTGTATAAGAAAATATGTAAACCGTATCCAGCGGTACTTGTAAGTTCGTCGAGGGACCTGAATATATATATATATATATATAAAGACGTAAGTATGAGTCGGGGTTTATTTAGAATATGAGTCACTTAACCTCAAGTAACGTAATAACATTTCAAGTAGACATAGGAATTAGGCTAGCAGTCACACTTCAGTGTGACGGAATATGCACAGGCTTCGCTTTGGACAACATGCAGTCTTCTGGGGCTGTATCAATATACCGATGTATCGATACACAGGGCCTGCCGATACGCCTAATCGATACGAATACCGTTACGCTCTGTATATATGCTGTATTGTCGTATGCTGTATTAAATGTATGAGTTTATTTATTATTCATTAGAGTGTCATGTACAATAATACTAGATGAAGTACAATAAATATCTGTTTACAGTAGCCAACCCTCTATTAAAATAAGTGTTGAATGTTCTTCCATTTTGTGTTCTTAGTAAGGCGTGTATTTCATTAATCCATTATTTTATCTCTATTTTTTTTAAATGAAAGGAAATCAATTTCTTCGAGGTCCATTTAAAATTACATATTCTGGTGTAAGCCATAGGAAAAACAAATACTAGTTCACATCAGTCGTAAAACATGCAGACCAATACACGTGTCACAAGAAATACTACCACTTTATTTTAACATATAAATGTTTTACATGAATATATTTGTAATTATTATTATTATTTTTATTATATATATATATATATATATATATATATATATATATATATAGGGAGAGAGAGAGAATGAATGAATGAATGAATGAATGAATGAATGAATGAATGAATGAGGGATGACAACCCACAGAGGTTTTTACACAAAGTAAATAAAGGTATCGACATTAAGTATATCGGGTATCGATTAAGTGTATCGTAATACGTATTGCACCTGATAAGGCTGCATGACCGAAACCCAGTGCTACAATCATAATATAGAATATACACTGTATGCAAGCTGGGTATATTTATAGGTGATCAAACATGACTTAGAATAAGACCAAAAACATGCTATGCAGATGTCCTTGTCAGTATATATTCCTTATCTGTTGCAATTATATGAATACAAGAAACTAACCCTGGGTTATCATTACTGATTACAAGCTCAATCAAATTACATGTGCATTTTGCGCTATTTTGATTTGACAGTTATTAAAGATTTAATGTGTCATGACTTTAACTATTATACTCTGGTCACGGTCAGCCGGTCTGGTGACATCCAGAGCTAATCCCTAGGACCATGCATGCAGTTAATGGTTATTATTTAGTTTTCATCAAGAAATTTTAATTCACATTAAGAGCCATTCTGTTGGCTCAAATGGCCAAAACAATAAGACACATACTTCATTGTTTCATCAGAGCCATTGCTACCTGGTGAGGTTATTTTAAACAAGAACACACACTCAATGGTCATAAAATATAAAGATTCTATAGATAGTTAAGTTAGTGGCAATATATTTCTCGATATTATCATTCTTCCCACAGCCAGCAAATGTTTAATATATATGATATATATGAAAATATATAAAAAGGAAATAAAGTATATATTATACTGGTTTATTGTGATAAATGTAGACAGAGTAGACAACATAAATAACAAAGTCACAATGCATCGTGTGCATTTATAAAAACAATATACATAGTATAAGCGAGTAAATATTTCAGTGCAAAAATACGTTAAAGCACTAAGATGTATGCATATAAAATCTGACAAAAGGGTGTAAATTTTACTTGGCTTCCAACTTGATACCTAAATAGTATATGTTAAATAATATTAGTACAAAATAATTGTTTGAACACTCCAGTATCAATACACTTGTAAATATGAAACGAGGTAATCAGTACGACTGATATATACCGAGGTAAAATTGAAAATAACATTAACTTAAACTTAAATAAAATCAATAATATATATATATATGTGTGTATATATATTTGTTTATATATATATATTAACATCAGGAAGATTTTAGTCAATTTTAAAATAATAATTTATCTTTAAATAAAGTAATATGCAGCAATACAATGTAACTAATGTATATAATGATATATGCAAATATATTTCTCTATTAGACCCTAATACATAATCCAATGTCTCTCGTATAAATATATTGATAAAAAACATTTTTCTAATATACCGTTTCCCATATTATTTGCAAATGATAGTAATGTTTTTATCATCAGATCTAATTGATTGCATGAATACTGAACTGGTTAACTTGTTAAACGGCTGAATGCAAATAAATTAACACTGAATACTTAGAAAACTCATTTCATATTTTTCAGCAATAACAAACGAAAAATTAATGTTAATAAGAGTATTGTGATTTATGGTGACAATATCTCCAGATTAGACTATACAAAGTTTTAAGAAGTAATAATAATTGAATTGGACCAAGCACACACAGCACATAAAGACTAACTTTAAAGGAAGAGCAATGAAGATGTTGCAAGAGTCTGCTCTTATTACACTTCAATATTCTTTTATCTATCCATATTTAACGTATTGTATTGAGGTGGGAGGTTCTGCAGGTATGTCTGCACTACTGCCACTTTTGTGACTGCAGAAGAGAGCTATACGAATGATCACCTCATCTCCATATATATAATTCACATACACATGATCTCTTTATTTCCCTCAGGTTACTAACTTTAGAAAATATCTACTATATAGTGTTAGTTTATTAATGTACAAGTTTAATTAGGAAATGTCACCTTCAATTGTATCTGAATTATTTTGCAAAAACTTAGATGTACATCATTAAAGAACAAGAACAGTGCATTTTTTACCATGTGCCAGTATATATATAAAACTGCAGCCAACAGTTAAACTCAACAATTCAAAGGGGTCGGAATTTGGAACAATATTATCAAAGATATTGATCCTTGTTGTGCAATATCAACATTTAAACGTCGTTTGAAAGAATATTGTTTCTCCAATTAAGAATCATGTTACTTATATTAAACTTCATTCTCATAATCAAATGTTTATTAGTTTGTTTTAAAAATCATTTTAGTTTCTTATTGCACAGTGCCTGCACCATATAACCTACTATATTAAATGTTAATACTGAGAGGAGATTTACCCTATGAATTAGTCCCCTTTGTCACAAGAATAACTATATATAAATGAACTGTTTCATGTATAATGTCAATATTCTTGTGACAATAAATGAATTGAATTGAAATCATTTCACATCATGCGATATAACGGGTTTCTTTGGAGATGATTGAAAAACTTTCTTGTCATGGAAACCCATCTGATGAAGTAACGGAACACTGATAAATCTCTGACGTTGATAGAGGCGTGACGCAGACCGCTGTAACCTCTGAGTACTTCATCAGCGGAAAAACATTCCAAGTCCGCGTGCCTGCATCGGACCCGCGCACGGAACAAACGCAATGCGCAGTTCAGTTCCTGAAGTAGTGGTTCGAGGTCACTTAGCCAGTCCAGTATGTAACGTGATTGTGAAGATGGCATGACCACGTCAGAAGCCTTGTCCTTCATGATTTCTTGCCGGAATATACTGAGTTTGCTCCAGTGTTCCACCAATGTTGACGTAGTCGAGCATATCTTTAAAAGAAGTGAATGTATCTCAACATTAATGTTAATTCAAGTGATTATCCGCCACCTGAAATTCGTTATATGTGTTCTTTTGCAAAAAACAAGGTAAACTGATAATGTTGTAATATTATTGTAAAGAAAATCAAGACTTGTCTATATTTAGAGAAAATTAGCAGGTGCGGATCCGGAAATGGCTTTCTGAAAGTGTTTTTCAGTGATTTTATAGTCACCCCCTAGAGTGTTTGACCTTTTTAGGATAAGAGTCAACAGTATGCCCTCTCCCTACACAAAAGCAAGGATCAGCCCATGAAGAAGCCCAGCAGGTACAGAGATGATGTCAAAAAGTAAAATTAAGAAGTAACAAAGATAAACAGTTGCTGAACTTACTTTTCCCGCGGCCTCCATCAAACCGGAAGGGGAAGTACTTAACAGCATCTCAAGAGGCTCAATTCTCAGGAAAACCGGGCTGGTAAACCGGGACTGTAAAGTAATTTTTATATTATTACAATAATATAAAAAAAATATATATAATAATCATATAAGCCAATTGATACTAAAGGTATAGTCGCAATAGCTACAGTGATGGATCAGTAACTATTGTGATAGAAATAGTATATACTAGTAGGATTTTTAGGTATATAGTAAAGGCAATAGTAGAACACACGAAACAGGGTCCATCCTATATATACATTTATATATTAAGATGATGACTGTTGTATGAAAATCATGTGTTTAATATTATCGTCTAACAGTGCAAGAATTAAAAACAACACTTTATGATATATATCAAATGTCGTTTGATAATAAAATTCTTCATTACACACACACACAATTTTATTTTATCCCTTTCACAAAGTTTCTTTATTTCTAAGACTGGAGCGATTTCTTAGTTCATAGTTAGAAAATTGAACATTGTAGTATCACTTCAAATCGTTTAAAACATCATAATCCACATTATGATAGAAATATCAACATATTCTGATAAGTTGTTTTAGTGACTTACGTAATTCCGTATCAGTCGTGTTGCCGTGATTTTTATTTCATTGACTTTAGATAATATGAGTGAAATGTTCCCGTTCTCGTGAAAGTAATGGTCAAAGGATGTGACGTCATCGTCAGACAGTGGATGAATGCAGGGAACACACCAGCTTACTTCTTCCGTATCCATCGGGTCGTTTCTTCTTTCTCTTACTGGTACTGCATCTCCCAGGGTCCCCAGAGCCATGAATACCAACATTATCTCTAGAACAAGAAGAAGTAAGCCCTTCAAAATCGGAACTCTTCATGTGTTTTTTACTCTTTTTTTTATGAATTTAATATTTAATGGTTATAAAAAATATACTCATCAAAATTTAGTTGTCATTATCAAATCGACATATTATATTAATTTCTGTTAATAACGCTATAGCACAGGTGACGCTATAGCACAATCTTATTACGTTATACGTATACAGGTGAAGGTGGAGGGGTGGGTGGGTTAGCTTGGTGCATGGGGATAGCTCTTCAAAGATCAGTGGAAACGCGTATATATTATCAATCATAATTTTTATTTTATGGATAGTAGATATAATTAGTTTAAATTAGAATAAATAGTTGAGAATACATAATAAGTACCATAGACCGTTTGTAATAAACTCATTATATGTAATAAATCATGCACTGGTTACATTATGCATTGTTGTAGATAATGGTAAGACAATTCATATTGTTATGACTCCCCCCCCCCCCCCCCCTCTCTCTCTCTCTCTCTCTCTTTCTCTCTCTCTTTTTCTCTCTCTCTCTCTCTCTCTCTCTCTCTCTCTCTCTCTCTCTCTCTGCGTGTGTGTAAAAGGGATGAATCAAAAGATAGCATTAAATAGAGGAGAAACATAATCATGGTTCTAACAGAGAGAGAGTAACAGACATGATTGTAAAGGTAATTACATTTTGTTTAATTCATATTGTTTTCTAAGAGCTTATTATTTACTTCGTATTTTCAATGATATAAAGTGAATACACATACACCGCGTTGTAAATGAAGAGAAATCAGCTTGGAGTAAACACCACAATTTTGTTCTTATCTTTTGATTTAAGGACGTTGAGTGTGCTCAGGTGCTTGACATAATAAATAAATCACTGGCTTGGAATATACGTGCGTTGTTTGTCCTGGTTTTTTTATCAACGGTTCTTCAAAATCATGCATTCGCTGTCTTACTAACGAGAGGACCATTGCTGAATTTGCTTTTGGCAAAATGTGAGCTAGCCGTAAACATGCAGAATAAAATATGGCTGAACATATATGGACACTCATGTAAGGGAGATGTAAGGATAGATTCATAATCACTGAAAGAAACCGAATAAAGATACCATTTCAGCGATCTCTTTCGTCTGTCATTAAATCTTAAATGTAAACGATACTCCAGATAAGCGTCTTAGAATCTATATTTTATCAGATTTCTTTAACACATTTATCAGGTTTTGTTACACTTGACTATTTGTTACTTTTACAGGTTCAACTATACAGAAGCCTCAGAATATACATCATTATCTTGTCAGTGCATTATCTGCATTCTCTTTCTCTTAAACCCTCTTGTCTACAGCACAAGAGTTTCTTAACAGTTTAAGAGTTTCTTTATAGCTTATATTAATGTTCTTTACAGCGCAAGAGTTACTTTACAAGGCAAGAGTTTCTTCACAGTGCAAGTTTTTCTTTACAGTGTAAGCGTTTCTTAACGGCAGAAAAGATTCTTTACAGCACAAGAGTTTTTTTTAACAGAAAAATTTTCTTTACAGTGCAATAATTTCTTTACACCACTCTAGTTTCTTTACAGTGTAAAGGTCTATTTACGGGAAAGATTGACAAATGCATGTACATATATGTAACAAAATGACCACTTTTCTTTGCTACATATTGACCGTAATGATGGTAAGGAATATGAACGAGCGGTATTTTAAAGTAGGTACATGTAAAAGAAATATCTGAAACCTGGCATTCTCCCCTTTGTTTGTGATAGATAAAGATGCATTCAAATATATTTGAAGAAGGGTGGTCGCACGGACCAGGGCACGACCTTTTATAATGTGATTACAGAAGCCCTTAAAACGTTACAAAGAAAAAATGGTTGACGGAAAATAATTGGTGACAGTTTACTTTACACGTAAATGCCAGTTAAGTTACGTTTTTTGTTTGTTTGTTATTATTAGGATAGCACAATTTTAACACATATGAATTGGTGGGGATCCCACTAAAGGAGCGGATCCAGGGATGTTGTTAAGCCTTGGTGTTAGCGTGCGCTCTCCAAAGTTTTATAATATAAAATACAGACCATGACATTTTTCCATATACGTGATGTATGTCTCAAATTCACCGGAATATGGTTATTGTTTAAATGTAGTTGAAAGTAAAATAAACAAATCTGGAGGAAGTTAGAGTGCATGGGATCAGGTTAATTGAATAGAAACACCAACATTATCAAATATATATTCGACCTTGCGCATGCACACACCAAACCCCTAAAAAATCAGCTTTCAACAACTTCGAAGCTATAACCATGAAGTATAATTGCAATGTTAATAAAAGATAGAGTTGATAAGAGAGGTAACTTACTGAAGATGGTAGTTGAAGAGAGGGTCTCCATGTTGTAGAAAGTTTTCGCTTGAGTTTTTTTCACTATGTTCAAGTTTCTTCTATCTGAAGATCTCAGGTATTGTTTTACCTGGCAGATCGGACTTTCTTATATACTGTAAAGTCGACATGACAAAAGTGCCATAAATAGAAGGTATTTAGTAATCAGGGAGGCCCGGTTGGGTTTCCTTCTCCAGAACTAATTTCTGCTGTATGTGGGGTTTCCGTTTCTTAGAATTCAGCTATACCTGCATGTGGTATAGTCAAACGAGACAGAGCGTGCATGCGTTAGGCCGAGGTATTGTCGTTAACTGGTGTAGGGTCGTTGGACCATTGTTCATGACCTTCCGCAGGTGTGCATTTATTCGGTTTGGGAAATAAAGTGTTTTGAAATTTGACATTAAGAAAAAAACGTATTATTTAGCAGATTGTTTTGTGGCAAGCTTTGGCTTTAATTCGTATATAGAAATATGATAAGCTATCCGGCTTATGCCATGCAAGTACTCTGTGAATTTACAGTAAGTATACGATCAATCAATATTAAGATTTTGATACCGGTATTGATCAAATGGTTAATAACATTAATTAGCTGTTGTCGTTTGACTGCACACACACTGTACACACAGGTACAATACCCTTTTAGTTCAGTAAGAACTATCTCGATGGTGTTGTAGATTTGGAATATTCATCATGGAAACTGTACTACTTCAAAAATAATCTTTGTCGTAGAATGGTTGTATACCTGCATTTGTTAGTATCTGCTTGGCTTCGAACCAATAGACTAAATTAACCTATGCCGTTATGTCTGATGACCTCTTATTTTCAAGGAAGACTCTTTCAAGGACGAGAGAGCAATAAAAATGCCAATTTAAATGCACATTTAACAGAGTCAAAACCTTGAGTACCTGCAGTCTTTAACTGAACTGAGTTTATACACAAACGAATATATATATATATATATATATATATATATATATATATATTCTGTGACACTGGGAATTATTATACTTTGTTATACCTGTATAAATGCTCATAACAAGAAGGGAACAGAGCAAACGCTATAGGCTAAATAATGGTGTCTAAGGTATGTTATTCTCCCTCAAGAACTCATACAATATGAATCAGATGTACATTAATTTTTATATATAGATATGCAAATGAGAATTTGTATGTGTGTGTACATTTGAACTGACTCTCCCTTTTCTGTGTCTAGACAATCAGGGCAGTTGAATACATATTCATGCAGGTGCGTTTAGTTTATTATTGTAGCCAATTTCAAGATTACATAAAATCTTTATATTGCGATGGCTTTAAAAGGGTCCAAGATAATTTCACTTGCCGTAGCACATGTACAGAGCGATTCGTATATGCCAGCCTATACATTCTGAGATTCATAAAAAGCTACGAGTGGAAAAGTAAACAAATATACAAGACCTCCAGATTGCTTTAATGATATTTGACAAACCAACGTCTATTTACCAGCGTATTACTGTATAAAAACGCACATCGACCATATATGGTATGTCAATACTCGTCTACGTGATCAGTGGACCTATTACTTTGTATTGTGTGTACTTTTATGTAACGGTCTGTGTTATTATGGAATAAGAAAAGAAAGACTTTCTGGAGTCGAGTCCGTTATTAACCACGGTAATAACGATCAGGGTATAGACACTGCTGATCTAATAAGAGAACTGATTTGATATTTATTAACCGCAGCAACTAATCCTCTTCACTTGTACACAAAGAGCTATATTTAGAAACATGAAATGCCTTGTTCATGTTGTTGCGAGTATCGGTATTACCAGTCGTAGGGATAGTTACTCAGTACGTGTGATTTTGCTTTTTGTTGTATTGGACAGATTGATTAATCAGCCAATGACTAGTATGGTTTTGGTAATATATATATATATGTATGTGTGTGTGTGTGTGTGTGTGTGTGTGTGTACTAATTGAACAAATAAAGTGTCTTGTATACTTGCACACACATTGATAAATACATACACATACGAACATTCACACACACACGCGCAGTCACCTGTTAACGAAGCAACCAGAGTGATCACCTAATTAGAGACCACCCATACATTCTGCATACATTCACTGAGACCCCTTCAGTAAATCTTGGTAGTAAATGCCCCGTAAATTAAGAAAATACACGTATTTCCTTGACGTTTCAGGAAATGCACGAAGTCCCCGAGTGAATCAGCAATTATGCGTATTCACTGAAAGTGTTAGGGAATACGTGTCTTTCCTGAATTCAGATATTCACTGTAACATATTATAGAACTGGTCATTTAGTCGCTATAGTCATTCAGTAATCAGTCAACGGTCACTTAGTGTTCATTCGCTTTGATTACGCCTAAGTGCAGTATATCCATTTTGAATTTCTTTTCATGGATTTTATAGATTACAACAATTGTCTGAATTCAAGAAATACATGTTTTCCTTAACACCCGAAGCACTTATGCCTAAAGCTCTAATGCCTTGTTTCTAATACCGAAACGCCTAAAACACGTATGCCAAAGGCCCAGAAGCCACTTATGCCTTAAGCTCTAATGCCTGAGTCTCTAATACCGAAACGCCTAAAACAGTTATACCAAAGGCCCCAATGCCCGAGTCTCTAATGCCAAAAGTTCTGATACCAAGAGCACTGATACCTAAAGCTCCAATGCCTATAATGACCCAATACATTCCTGAGTCTCTAACACCGAATGTTCGAATGCCCAAAGCACTGATACCTTAAGACCCTATGCCGTTGCCTCTAATGCCTTAATTTCAAATGCACAAAGCACTGATGCCTAAAGCTCCAATATCTGAATCACTAATGCCGAAAGCCCTAATGTCCAAAGCACTGATGCCTAAGCTGCCAATGCCTGGCCCTCTAATGCCAAAAGCATTTTTTTTCCGGTGACGTCTTAAAGGGTGGGGCATGACGCAAAGACATAGGAGGTTTACATATCACATTTTTCTCCGTGCGTGTGTACAATATATAAAGTATAGCTGAGTTTATTTACTATAACCAACGTCTTCAGTTCTAATTATTGATATATTCAATTTCTAATTAGGTTCAGGCATTATTAGGTTATTATGAAATTACCGGGTAACCAGGGTGTGTGTAGGGGGTGGGGGTGGAGTAAACTGAAGATTTTACCTAGGACCAAAGTCATGCCTATATATGGCCCCTTAAATTATTTCAGGGCCCCGGGAGATGTTACCGTTTTTGTAATGTTGTTACGACTAAGCCTCTCCCCTTCAGGGTGTTATTTAGGGTATTAGTCAGACGATGTAGGCCTAAATGGAACCCTTCTCTTTTATCTTATATTTATATAAGGTAACCCGTTTAGACGAGATAATCTTATATGCAACAGGGCTCTGATGTACAATACATTTATAATAATATAACATAAGATGACAATATGATGAAATTGGCGTAAGATAAATGATGCAGCAAGATATACAGTGCTCTCACGACAATGACAACAAAAATGAACAAGATGTAAAATATGACATTTAAAACAGCATTAAGACACAAAGGAGGATATAGAATATATAACCTCCTTCCCCTATCACAGTTTTCACAACCCTGGATCCACCGCGTCACTGGACTGTCCATAGGTTAAGGTCGCTCCTTATATGTCATTCCTATGACTTCCTATTTATTAATAGCCCAGGTCTTTGTGACCCGTTTAGGGTCAAGTATAAACCCTAAATCTTCAGCATTCACACGTGTACGGCAGGATCCGGCATACACCGGTCCTATTCACGGAAGCGTAAATGTGATGCATACGTAACGGAGTGGTTCAGTTCGCATGTAAAAGATGGGTTTTCCCATTCACCGAAATTACATGTATAAAAGGCAAATGCATGCTTTCAAGTTACAATCAAGTAAGACTGACGCACACGAACAACTGATATTCAGGAGGTAAGCCACTTATCATTATTTCAACGTATATTATCACTCACTATCGCTCTGTAGCACATATATATTAAGGCTTTCTCGCCAGATGTTTATCTTATTATTTGAGATTAAATGCTAATGTGATCGAATTTTTTCGAGCGTAGCCAGCTATAAAGTGCAAAAAATCAACACACCTTTATGAATAATTCGAGCTTGTTTAATACGATGTGTAATATGTAAAATTACAATTTTTTTTTATACAATACATATTTAATTATTCATTTTCATAAATTTTCGCATGTCTTTTGTAAAGCGTCTGGACCTAGCATTCCGTAATATGTCGAAAATATACATAAACATATGTATGGAAAAAAGACGCCCAAATCATAAGAAAGACACACAGAGAAATATACATATTTATATATATATATAAACACGCATTTTTTATCCTGAGCTAAAATTAACTTATCAATTCTTTCATTGTGAATTAAAATTAATTCAGGTAACTTGTATGTGTATCGAATGTCTTATACAGAGAGCACAACATTACTAAGTGCTATCATAAATCTTATGTGAAAAATAAAACTCTTTGACAGCAACACTACGCTCCCGAGGCAGTGGAAATCTTGCGCTTCTAAAGAAGCTGCTGTTTTTCCGCTGCCTGCTTGAACCGTTTATGATGTACTTAAACACCAGATGATGGGTCTGTATGCTAGACTGCTGATGTGACTGGCAGCCCACCAAATGCCAGTCAACAAACACTCGACAGGGATCAGGCTCCGCCCAGAAACCACGTGCGGGGGCATCCTTTCTGAGCCTGTGGCCTGTTCAAACGGTTGCCGGGGCGATGAGCTGTCACTCAAAACGAAATGAACAACATCGGCTCCGTGTATTCCTCGCTTGGCTGGTAAACCGTTTTGTCTTCCAGCACAAGGTCTCATCTGATTGGACCAAAATACAGTGCTCCCTTCTAGTGTAGCGATTCAGGATACGAGGTCAAAACAAACAGCGCTTACTATATAGGTAGTAGGCACAAGGTAAAGCGCTGTGTAAAGAGCGTACAGCATCACATGCTCGTCATTTTTCTCAAACGCTGGTCTGACTAAAATAGTTTACCTTTAAATCGATATTTCTCAGGACTACTGGTATTTAACATTTCATACTTGACATATATTAGGAAAAGTATGTTTTGAAAAAGTGATGTGTTTCTTTTGTCTCATAAATTGAAACAAAAATAAAAAAAGTTAAATATACAACATAAAGAAACTTAATAGATGTATAAACAAAAAAATCCGGAGATATCTTCTGTAAGCGGTTTTATATGGGTCTACCGAAATTTGTCCTATTGTGTTACCTGAGGCTTTAATTATCGCGTTTTTAATTAAATTGAAATAAAATAATAATAATAGATAAAACTGCAGGTATATTGCATATACCTGCATATAAATGCTTGTCTTAATTAAGATGCACAAACAGTCATCAAGTCATTACATCAGGGGCGTTATTACAGTGTGTGTGTAGAGGGGGGGGTATAAATATCCCCCCCCAACTTTTTAGCTGAGGTCAATGTAACCGTACCCCACATATTCATAGAATAATATATATATTGGAAATTAAATATATTATATAATTATATGTATATATAATTATATTTTAATTTGTGTGTGTGTGACTGATGATGCTCTCAATGAATATTTTTACAGGGAAACTCCTCATCTTGAGTAGTTTCGTGCTTTAAAAGTCATCAATGTCAGTAGTTTACAACAAATAAGCTGCTCGGATTGAAGAATTAATGAGGAGTTTAATAGGGAAACTACTCAGATCGAGCACTTTCAAGGAGCTATAATCTACTCATATTGAGCAGTTCTATATTGATTATAAGAGGGTTGCACTGTATATTGAACATTTATTTGTTAGCTTTTGTTTGTGAGTAGGATTGTGCAAAAATAAATATTAAACCTATTTCTTAGGACAAGATTACCATATATATTTAGATACTATAATACTCCGAGGTTGCGCTCTCTGAAAAAATGAATTGCATCAATAACAATACTAACAAGAATAGGATACTGAGGGAACTTAGATTTATTTTAGATAAGAGAAAATATACCATATTGATGCAGATCATCAGAACATGCATAATTCTGAAAGATGACACGCATTCTGCTTCAGTTATCACAAGAATCTGCTGTCAACTCTCTTGCTCAGCATGCACCAGCCTTGTTGTTGGTGAGTAGGTCAACATCAACCGTCGCATAATAGCTAAATCTGTAAATAGACACAATCTTAAATATTAATTATAAAACAATATTGATTAAATATTCAATATATCACTATGTCCAAGTGTATATATATAAATATATATATACATATATGCATACATAAACACACACCCTTACACCCACATATATATGTATCAGACATGGGTCAAATACAGGAGAAATGTATTCGAATACAAATACGAATACAGCAGGGGTACACGAATACGAATACGAATACAAATACTCCAAAACAGAAATGTATTCGAATACGAATACAAATATAAATGTATTCATGAATATCAATATGAATACAATTTACTGAAACAAAAAAAATCAAGTATCATTTTCTAATACTACTAATTGCAATCATCATATATTCACACTTGCAAAATGTATTTAATTCCAAAATTCAAAATATTCATGTAATCCACTGTGTATGCATTAATTTCCATACCACATAATGACGGAGCATTATTTATTATGGAAGTTTGTTACACAAAATAAAAAAATGAATGTTCCTTTCAGGGATGGGGCCAGTTACTTGTACCTTTACCTAGGTACACAATTCAGATTACCTGTACCTGTGCCTGTACCTGGCTTTCATGAGTAGGAAGTACCCTGTACCTGGAACTAAAGTTGCTGTACCTGGTATAGGTACTCCTGGTACAATTTTGATACTGGTACTTAAAATGGACACCAGGCTTCAATCAATTGCCTGTACAAAGCTGTCACTCCTGTCAGGGCAGTTAGCCATCTTAGGCAGGGGTAATTATCAAGAATTCATCCTTGCTGCTTTTGTAGCTAGCTACCTGGCTAGCAAGCTGGTCAACCTCCAGCCTCTTAAACAGAAAGTTCATTGCAGCATTATATTATCAACACAAGTATACAGCAACCAACAAAGGATATACATGTATACTGGGGGTTGCCTACATGCCCCATGTCCAAAGTTGGCTCATATGTACACGGAACAGGGTTGGGGCCAGTTACTTGTTCCTGTATCTAGGTACACAATTCCCGTTATGTGATTTACAGGTTTGCCAAGATACTGGAATGGACATCAGGTTTGGTTAAGTAAGGTACTGGGCTGTCATCCCTGTCACTAGTGTCAGGGTTATTACCTAGACCAGGCAGGGGTAATTACTGAGCTTTCAACCCTTTGAACTTGAGTGGACTTGGGCTCGTAGCATGCTGGCCTAGCTACCTCCAGCCTCTACACAGGAAGTTCATTGTGGCATTATCAGACATAAAGGGTACAGAGCAAATGATATGGACAGCGTTGCTTGCCCCATGTAGATACCTGTTGACTAGAATGTATGAAGAACATTTGTGTAGGATAAATGTAGAAGTAAAAAGAGGGTCTGACTGTTGGAGATGTACATACACATGACAAAATAAACACATTAATATTATTTTAATATGAAAAAAAAAAGAAAAAATGTCAAAATGTGAAAAATAGATTAAGAAACCGTCCTAAGTTTAGCAAAGAGAAAGAGTACTCAGGGGGACTCAGAGCCAGAAAAACGCCAAAGACATAAGACGTTCACCACCTACACCTGAGGACGACGCCCCCTTACCCTGGAAGGACCATCCATCGGAGGAAGTAAAGGAAAAGTTCAGACTTCCATATCCACTTCCTGCCGAACAAAAAGGACTTGAAAACCTGATGCAAAACGCAAACGCCAGGACAAATTACCTTAAAGAGGAACTTGACGCCTAAATCAAAGTCAGGTAACGAGCACGGGGTAGATTATTAGGTAACTAGCGTACTGGTCAGCAGAAGCCCGCAGCTCACAACATAGGACTGAATAGGGACTAGCTGAGTGTGTTAGTTGTGAAAATTGGGCTCCCTGTATTTGTACATGTACATCAATATGTAGCCGTGACAACCTGACTCCGTAGGCAATGATAATTGGGCTGGTAAGCCTACTTGAGTCGTGATTTTTTATTTTATTTATACATATATTTTACCAGGATGGCCCATTCAGCATGTTCAGCTGTTTTTCGATAGGGTCCTGGATGGTGGTGATACCAGCAATATCGAGAATGCATCGCAGTGGTCTTCCTAAGTTACTTTCATATTGTGCTAAACAGCCCATAATCTTAACATTATGCTACGAATGATGTCTATTATAAGCCATTTTGCAAGTGCTGTTTTGTGTCATACTGGTGAATACAGAAGAAACTAAAAACTCAGTATTAATTTATGCTCATAATGGAAATGATTTAAAAATAATAATGGTTTATAGAGAACATACCACTTGGCATTAACGCGAGCAGATAGTCACATGCAATCCTTCAAGTCGTTCTTAATACCATACAAAATAAGAAATATATTCCCTGTAGTCATGTTGTCCATTTCATGAAATGACCAGTTTCTTATTTGGGGCGTAACCTATATATGCAATTATGCATATTGTTAAGGGACACTGTTTCCCCACCACCCAGTTGTCACCAAATGATTGTGACTTAGTTTTTGTATTGCATGTTCTAATAGGGAGTATAACCAGATGGTTGTTTTGATTATTCACTGTACATTTATATGGAGTATCACGTTCAGATATTAGCGCGAGAATTTTGTTTAGAGAGCACAAGTGTTTCGTTTGATGTTAATCTTAGTGCAGTTTAATTCCGTGTGAGCCGTCTATGTTTGGCGGTCTCTAAAGTAACGACTTTTTGTTGTAGACTTCAAAGGATGTGCATCTGTTTAGCTTGGGTTTCTCAGGGTTTTTATCTCTGGAGGCGTGTCCATATTAATATACATGTATTAATTGGGAGTGGGCTTAATAGGAAGTGGTGATTGTCCAGAAGACGGTCAGGACTTGTGACGTCAGCAAGCATATATCAGACGTGATCAAGACGAAATTCGCTATACAAATGCCGATCAGCGCGCCAGTTCGTGTAGCCTGACGATATCTGCAGTCCAGGGACAAATGTGCGTGCATCAGCCTTAGACAGCTGAGAGATGATATCTATAAGCAAAGATTGTCGGTGTCTGAGGAAGGCCACGGGGATTTCTCTGTAACGGACTTCAGAGCGAGTATCGCATTTTGTCAACGGACTGGTAAATCTGGCGAATTAACACCTGTTGTGAGCGTTTCCAGGATCAGACCATTATTTAAACGCGTAACTGTGGAGTAACCGGATATCTCTGTGTGGAAGTATATTCGGTTACCTAGAGCTGAATGATTCGAAGAGACATTAGCTGTGAAAGACATTGAATCTAAGTCAAGATAGAATCGTCTGTGCGCTAATTAGTGAGTACTGTGTGACCTTTGTCTTGAGAGTATACCAATACACCAACGAGGGACTGTTGGTGGTCGAAGCTCCGTGTATCTAAAGGTGGACTGATTGTACTGGGAACACAGCGCAAACAAACGGTGATCCGGGCAACGCAACATTCCGATGTCACTTGAGATCAAGAGAAGTGTAAACAAGGGACTGCTCTGCGTACTGTGGTTAACGGACTTGGTGGTTGTTTCTGTGATTATTATCGAACTTTTATGATCATCAGTGCTTGTATGTATGGAACATCTCTCGAAAGAAACGTAAATGTATGTTTTCTTTAATATATTCATTTGTTTCTGTTATGTCTTATTTATCTTTTGGCGTTTACTTATGCATGGGTTTCAGCCAGTTGGTTTGACAGTTAAAAGAACATGGTCGTTCACATCTCTAACGGTGAGACACCTTGGTGGGTGAGTTTGTCGAACCGGATCCTTGCAAAACATGTTTGCAATGCAGAAACTTCTTTCAGAAGATAAACTCAAACTTTACATCCCCATGGCCTGTGAGCACAGATTTTTTTATCACTAAATTTAAAAATAAAATGGTTTGTGTTGATTATTTTCAATTGCGATAGAATATAGCTCATAGACAATTGGGAAAAAAATGAAAATAGACAATTATGTATACAATCAATGGGCATAGACAATTATGAAAATATTTTCATAGTAGTATTGAGTAGTAACTGTTTGCGTTCTTCTAAAATTCATTCGTCATATTCAGATGTACACATAACATATGATACATGTATATAGAATACAGAAGCGGGTCCGAGGGGAAGGGGGGTCGAGGGGGTCCGGAACCCTCCCCCCTTTTTTTAGCCACCGCAACCTTTTTAAGGATTTTAGACCAATATTTGCTGCCTGGTCCCCCCTTTTTATGGATCTCGGGACCTGTGTTTTTTTTAGGTGGCGTGGTGGCGTAGTGGTTTAAGGGCGCTGTAATTTTGACCGTAAGGTTGTGAGTTCTCGCCTCGATCTGACCCTAAGACCCTAGGCTAAGTCTTTACCATAAGGATGCGCTCTCTCGACCCAGGAGTGCATGGGTACTGGTCATGGGAGGAAGGCAAATGTAGAACGAATAACCTTCTAACGCCTGATATAGCTGCTTGGGTATTCCAAGGAACTGAGAAAATCTACAAACATGAACAAGCCCGGAAGACCAGGAAGGCAAAGTGTAAAGTGGGATGAGACCGATATCGTCGGTGATGTCAGACTATAAACCCCCACCTTCACCTTCACCTTCTAGCTTTTTAAAGGATTTTTTATTTCCTAAATCCTGGATGGGCCCCTGGAATATGTGCATATACTTATACATGTATATTTATATGTTTGTTCGTATATTTTCCTTCATACAGAGAATTTTCATATTTGTAAAGGAATTATATTGATCTTTTTTAAAGGTGATTCCTGGAAGTCGTAATAAAAGGAAACGGATACATGTTCTTAAACGTAATAAATTCTGGGTTTCTTATAACTGCAAAATGTCTTGCCAGGATGGCCTATTTAGCCGGTGAGCTGATTTGTACAAGAGCCTTAAATCCAGTTCAATATACAGTTATTATCATTCTACCCATATTTATTAAGATATATTCAACAGAGGGATAACCGACGGAAAACGGACTTTTAAGCGGATTGCTTGACTGAATGGTTTAACATCCACATATACGACGAGTGACGTTGACACAGATCGTTCCCGACCCCCTCCCCCCCCCCCCCCCCCGCGTGGTTATGTGCATGGCTCTTTCTTCGGCGGTTCATTCATTAATATCAAACATCATGGTGGGAATTGCATATCTCTTGATTGCACTCGTTTACCTAGTTGCACCAGTATTATCAGCTATCCGGTATAGTATCTACACAAACTTAGCTAATTTGACCCAGTATCGGTATGTGGCAGTTGTCTGACCTAGATAATATGGAATGTTCTAGATGTTAGGCTGAATGAACTTTATATCATTAACAATAATAAATTCAGTGTTTGACGTGACACACTTTAGCTAATTATTTTTGGCTTAGCTTTAAGGTTTTTTTTAACAGAAACCTCACAAAAGGCGGTTTCTATTCAAATCTCTCGTATTAATCGCGAACTGTGTAGTCAGTGGTGGATCCAGAAATTCGAGAACGGGGGGGGGGGGGGGGGGGGGTTGGGAATTGGCTATTATTCTGTAAAACTTAAATATTATCACAAAATTTTATAATGAGGAAGCACAGGCCTATCATAAGATATAAAACTACATAACAAAAACCAACATGTTTTTTGCAAAATTCAGTTTCTCCTCAATCTTTTGGCCATCTCTCATGGGTTTGCAGCCTCACTTTGACAATTACATTTTTTAGAATATGCATGACACTCAACAACCAACCAGCAGCTTTTAAATGTAATTTTAGCATGTGACTAGCGACCTTGACCTTCATCATATAGGTTAAGATGCTGTAAAAAATAGACTGCTTTCTCTGAAAAACCATCATTTTTCTGTAAAACTTAAATATTATCACACAATTTTATAACGAGGAAGCATAGGCCTATCATAAGATATAAAACTACATAACAAAAACCCAACATTTTTTTTTTTTAAAAAATAGACTGCTTTCTCAGACACTTGATAATATTTTACAAGGTATGTTTTTGGTTTTATTCTAGTCAATTAGGCCTATTTCTCATTCCACTGTAACCAACTTTCTTGGTCTGCTCTGTGAGAAAAGATCAACAAATTTCAATGGCGCTAAATGGTGGAACAAACTGCAGTACTCCCTGTATAGCTAAATACTGTGTTCACGTGCTTATAATATATCTTAAACATTGTTTTAGCAAATGAAATCTCTAGCATCAGTATTTTATGTCCCCCATTTTCTATAGGAGCGATACTGTGCGTGTCAGGGTATACGTTCTTTAAACAGCGCTTTACCTATAGGCCTACTACCTATATAGTATGCGCTGTTTGTTATGATGTCGTATCCTGAATTTCTACACCAGAGGGGAGAACTTTATTTTGGACCAATCAGATGAGACCCTGTGCTGGAAGACAAAACGGTTTACCAGCCGAGCGAGGAATACACGGAGCTAAAGTTGTTCATTTCGTTTTGAGTGACAGCTCATCGCCACAGCAGCCGTTTAAACAGGCCACAGGCTCAGAGAGAACCTACACGTGGTTTCTGGGAGGAGCATGATGCCTGTCGAGTGTTTGTTGACTGGCATTTGGTTGGCTGCTAGACACAACAGCAGTTTTTTTAGCAGACAGGCCACCTGGTGTTTAAGTGCATCATAAACGGTCAACGCAGGCAGCGGGAAAATCAGTAGCTTCTTTAGAAGCGCAAGATTTCCGCTGCCTCGGGAGCGTATTCAGGGTAAAAATTCTGTCAGCTTTGACGGAACATTTCCCCTGCTTATATTTAAATGAAACGTGCCCACTTTATTCAAACTAAGTTAAAATAAATCTAGCTTATAACGATACCTTAAATATATTAATGAAGTCATCCATATTGTCGGGGAGGGGTTTTAGACACCGTCCACTACAGGTAAGACAGGGATTCGATGGTGTACGTACAAAGGTACATTTTTGGTTTTACTAAAGGTCAAGCAAACGTATCTAAATCTCATTTTATTATTATATAACATAATTGCCTGTGAAGTAAATATTAAAATATATTTTACTTTAAATGAGCCCAATTCCTGAAGGAAAAACATTTTTTTCTATCTATTATTTCACTAAAAACATGAGCTAGTGTGATTTGTTCAAAAACTAATGGCACATCTATGAGCACTGTTAACTCGGCAGTGATGTCACACACTGGGAAATCCCCTGTGACTAAAAATTCTAGATTTCAGTAAAACCACAGTATTTCTGCCACTGTCATTCCCAAATTTTCAGCAGAGAATAGAAATAACATGCATCACTAGATATGAGTTGTTGATAAATTTCAGTCCATGATGTCACATGTGTACCAGCCAATCAATTAAATCAGGGCAAAGTCTTGGACCTGGATGAAATCCTCCGTTCACATAACAAACGCACGTGGAATAGGTTTACTTAACCTGAATGGCGAATTTGGAACCACCGCGAACATTAAGCCAAATCCAGTTACTAATCATTTTGCCTATATGTGTGTGTTTAATTGAATCATTAGTAATGGGCAAGTCAAATGCATTTAGTCAACTGACGTACAAAGGAAACGGAAAACTGAGAACGAGAGTTTGATTCCAACTACAAATGTAGTATTCAATTGGAAATATCGGAAATATCGAATTGGTGTTAAGGTACCAAGGAGGTTGCCAAATGTAGTGGTTTCAACTGTGTTTCATATGGGCGAGTTTTCCCTATATTTTATTTTATTTCAGCCGGTCTAAGACTTATATTTCACTTGTAATATAAGTGTATTTAAGTGATAATCGGGAGCATAATCTCCTTGTAAAGACGACTCGGAGCGTCTGAGTCCTAGTTTTAATCACACAAGATTTGTTAGCCGAAGTTTAAATGGAAGGTTATCGAGTGGGTTGTATCATGCTTCGTTCGCTTGCGATAGCCAGCCTTGCTGTGGTGCTGGCTGACTGCTGATTTGCCTGCTGCTACGCCAGTACATGTTCAGTGCTGCTAGCCTTTCGGTGTGACCATAGGGGAGTTGCGTGACAACGATATAGTGCCACACTATAAATAAAATATAGATGCAACTGGCATCAAGTGATCTTTCGCAAACCTAATACAATGGCATTTGTTCCTTTTTCTTATTTTTACACAAAGTATTTTCTCTAAACCTTTCTAGCGTAAACATCAGTAAACTAAGTTACTAAGATCATTATCGATATATCAATATAAATATGATAGACTTAAACTAATTTTTGTTGCTAATATTTAAAATGTACAATAACTATTTAGTAGATTTCTGGCAAAAGAAAATATCTATTTATTGAGCGACGGAGTACGGACTAAACGTACTTGTGGAAAACGAATTTTGCGGGTACGGACTGCGCACAGAGACAACGTATATGGACTAAGCGCTAGCGACCTCTGTCGGTAGTTATGAATTTTAATCAAAGATAACATTGTTGTGACAAGAGCAGACCCGAGAAGACCACAAGCGATCAACCGATCATGCCTCTGAAAGGAATCCCGTTTATCCTGTCCCCACAGCTCTTGTCAGCTCTGTGTGAGGCTGGCCATGGCGACGAGATAGGTAGGACAGTTCATTTCTATTTTATGGGGCGGTGAGACCGTATAGTTATTGTCTATATATATGTACACGTGAAACCTGGCCCTACCGCGACAAGCTTTTTCCAATCACGCACCATGTCATGTGACTTCGTACGGTCACAAAACATGACGCTATCATTGTTTTTGTCGTTGCTGACATCTGGCGGGGACATTCCGTACTATAGCAACATTAATGTCCATATTTCTACATTTAGTCGGATCAGTTTTGGCGCGGCAGGGATGCCAGTTCCTATATGCGAATACTAACATAACATTTTAACAATTAGATGTTTATTACATCCATAAGAATGATAGGTATCTTTGATAATTGGAAATATAAGATTTATGTAGTCTTTTGTGAAATAAACAACTTTTACAACATTTTTAAGTCACATAAAATATAACAAGGAAACAGGCTCAAATAGAAGGCATGTAACCGTCATGCAGAGCTCGGTAGGTAAACCGAATCAATGACGATCAATATTTCATATTACTACAAGTCGTCCAGTCATGACATATCGATTAGATGTATATCACGCTGTCTTCATTCAGCCAAATATTCAAATATGTTGTGGTGATAATGAAATGGCATTGTTATTTTGACCGTGGTGACTTGATGAGTAGATAAGATGACTGAAAAACTGTCAAAGGGAAGGTTGATTTTGTCAACAATATATGCTTTCAAAGTTTCACAATGACTAATTGTCTTGTATATACAGTACTCGCTATTGGTTTATGTCAGACAGAAGACATCCAATACTTGCAAACATGCGGACCAAAAAAATAGGTCACGTGTCCAGGTGTAAGGATGCGGGTGCAGATTAAATCGCCCACGATGAAATTAATAAACGAGTCTACTTGTGCCGTCCAGATTGTTGTCCGTACGGCTGTGGTCAATTTCCTTGCAAACCGGATCACGCGTCCGCGGCCAGCGGTGATGTATGGGTTGATACAAAGGTCTATATCAGCTACAGTCTTGGATTTTTTTTTATCACGGGGAATTTATGTTTGGTTTCTTTAAATGTTATGAAACAATTCACACTTCAATAGCTTTACAAATAAACATTAAAAAAAAAAACAATGCATTTTATGACGGTTAAATCATTTTACAGAGATAAAGTAAAACAGAAAATAACACTGCTCAACAATAGCTCAACGGAGACGCTCTGTGAATACAGTCTAGTTCTGGTTTTTTAGCTCAGCTGACCATAGTTATCTGAGCTATAGTGATTGCATTTGTCCGGCGTCAGGGCGTCCCTGACCTCCTCAACTGGGGCGCTCGAGCGTCATCTTTATCTTTTTTTGTTATTTAGGCTTCGTTGTCAAATCGCGACAAGCTGACCGTCACTTAATTACGGCAGGAAAGTTTCAAAGCATCTAAGATTTTACATAAGCATTTACATAGTTTTTTCACGTATTATTGATTCAAACAGAGTTTTCGGTACATGAAGTATATATGACCCTAACCCAAAAAGAATTTACGACATATGTGAGTTGACACAAGGTGATATTATTGTATTTGGCTTTTCAGTTAGTGTTAGAGGTAATGCTTGATCAGACCACTTACCTGTTGTAGTCAGTCAGCATTGGTGTCTATATTCATTTAGGAAAAATACTCGCTGTCTCTGGAAGTGGAAACGTGCTGCTTATATGAACTCTCCCGCGGGTAAATCTAACGCTTCTGTAAAAGCTCCGTTTTACATGTAGGTGGTACAGACAATGCGCTGTGGACAGAGGGTATTTATATGTTTACTAGAAACATTGAGTTTACTATTTAAAAAAAAATGTATAAAATATTGGCTATGCTCTAACCAGTCAAATCTAAATATTTTCGTCACCTTCGATAAAATGTTTTATCTTTAGCAATATGGTATTTTAAAGAAGTGATCTGTGATCGGGTTTGTTCGCTGTACGAATAGAATATATCGAATCATTCCATGATTAAATCTACTGAAAGCCCTGACTCTTAATGTATTCCTTACAATCTAGCCGTAATAGTAATTTTTTTTTGGACCGGCCAAGTCGAAATATTGACTCAAAAAAAAAGGCCATGGTTAGGAATTAGTCACATAAATAACCGTTAGATGGCAGAAGGTATTAATACGTCCTCCGCATGAATCGTTTCTGACCCCGTGATATAAATTACTTTTCATTTTACATTTTCAGAGGCAAAAATAATTAGGGCCCCGCTTGACAAGCGGTGCCCTATAGAGATCACCGTGTCAGTCCGTCCATCCGTCCTTCCGTCCTTCTATCAGTGACACTTTCTTTCGCGCGCGATAACTCAACGACAACCTGATGCAGGTTTCCCAGATTCCCGGGAATGATTGGTACCTATGAGGGCTCCAGACCTATTGAATTTCAGACCTGTCGGAATTCCTATTAGCCGCCACAGCCCGATCGCTGATTTTCTTTCGCGCGCGATAACTCAACAGCAACCTACTGCAGCTTTCCCAGTATCACAGGGATGATTGGTACCTACGAGGGCTACAGACCTATTGTTACGAAACTTAATATAAACAGATCACGTATGCGTGATGAACACAAATTTTGTAATGGAGATAAAAAAATCAGATTCTGTAACACTAGGCAGCGGGAAATGTCTTGGGGAATGAATAAAGAAGTCAGTGGTTTTTTTTTTTTGGTTAACAAATAACTATAATTTATTCCTAAAACAACCCTAACAATGCAGTACACTAAGTCAATACAATTATACAGTAACAAAGCGTTATAGCAACAAGTCAATACAATCACACAGAAAGATAATGGTACAGTACCTCGATACCAACACCGTCACCAAGATAAGTCCTTTGAATGTAAACTCCCGGAGAATGACAGTCCAGTGGAAAGTTCTTGCAACAACACAGAAAGTAAACTGAAGTCCAAATGTATAAAACCCAGGAGAAAATCTTTGAAAATGTATAATTGCCGCATTCGTCGGATAAGGTCTTAGAATCTGACACACGCTTCTTCACAAGCCGGGAATTTTCCACTTCTCGAACAGTCTATAAGGACCAGTAGGATTTTATCCCTCATGCATATGGATAAAACCTGTTTTTGTTTGTTATATTTTTCAAATTTAACTTAATTTTTCACCAACATGTAAACTAGTCCAGCACTACCAGAAATGCGGGGCCCTCAGAGGACCATTGTCCGACCACATCTAGTTACGAATGGAACGGCAGATCTGTCCAGTTTTATCTGATTCGTTTCATTTACCAGTATAGCAGGTACAGGCCTAGTATGTAGCGCCATCTGTTGTTACTATATTGAATTAACCCTTTTCCTAATAAAAAATAAATGAGGTTTGCACACGGTATTACTATACATCTCACCTGTATATATACCTGGTAGTAGTCAAAGTTCCATGCATTCGGGCTGTACATTCAAGAAATATAAATCAAATATTGGTTCTATAACGACAAGTGTAAACGTATGTACATAAAAAGTCTTTGTATATTTAACAACAGTTATATCTTTATCTTAAAACACAAACATTGAGAGTCGGTCATTTATGTTAACCATGAACAAATCTTAATTTCAAATTATAAAAAAAACTCTTACTGAAGTGGACTCCACTTCTTACAATATACAGATATACTTCAATTTATATGGGAAAAGTTTCTTCCAAAAGTGTATATCTGTTCCACATTTATTTTATAATTGACTAGCTGATAAACCCGATATACCGGGCCTTTTACCGCGGTTTGGGAGATATATTTACTGAGATATTGAATGTTGGCTCATTTTTTATTATGAAAGTTAAAAGGAAATTTAGATTTTTAGTGGGATACTCTCGGAATACGATGTACAAATAATTTTTACTGTTATTTTGTGGCGCTGTGCTCATGGCAAAAATCATAACCCGGTATGTTTACCTTGAAGACCTGGTCAGTGATGGTTTACATTGCGAACCGGAATGAGACGCGGAGGCATACAGTGTTTCGTTGATATTTGACTGGTTTCTATCGTTGGACGTATAAGAATAGGTTGATGTGAGGAACACATGAAAGATTAATTAAATGTATACGTTGCAAGGAAACTGTTCCTGAAGAAGGAAACAGAAATATGCATACATCGTAAGTAGCAGAAGCGGACCCAGCGGGACTCCATGCAGTGGGTCCGTATCCCATTTTCAGCCACCGCAACCTTTTTTTCATCGTATCAGACAAAATTTGAGGCCTGAAACCGCCGACACCACCCCAGCCCTTTTCCTGAAATTGGGACCTTGAATTAGGTTTTGTCATTTATCCTCCTGGGTTGAACTCTCCATTTTATAAAGCGAGAAACGTGTTTTTCTCTTTTACTGACCACGCACGTGGGTCAAATCCCTCATTGAAAGCAAGCGTTATTCATATGAACAATAGTCCTTAGTGTTAGAGGTTAACTGACCACGATGCACGCATTCCGGTGATTGCCGAAGGCAGTTCGGCTGTGCTCGGTAAAAAAAACGGTAAAATCACTAAAAATTATATGTATATTAAAAATTATTTATTTTCATATCGCCTATGTCACTGCGGGGATAATAACTTTTAAAATGATGTATGGAACAATATGGTGCACAACAATCTGGTACAAAATTGTACACAATCTTGTAGCTAGTGATATAATTGTATCTAAAAGAGAATCGTTTGTATTGTTGAAGGAAATACATGTTTTCTGCCAGAAGTATCTTTTGGCTGGTAAGCCAGTGTTTCATTTGAGTAAAAATGGTTTGTTTTTCGATACAGTTATAAAATAGATGCATAATCGTTTCCTTTCCTTTTTACAAAGTGAAAAAAAAGTTTACTGCTTGCTTTCCCTATAGCAAATAACAATAAAGGGTTGAGAGCTACAATATGGTCCTCTGAATTTGCTTTAACTGAAATATTCATAATACTTCTGATTTTGTTATACTTTTTATATTATTAAGGGCTTCATATATTAAGTCTTTGCAATTGCACCGTGTGACTCTGTCACTTATCAATAGCTTTTAAAAGTTCTGTGCAGTCATTTATTATTATATCTTTGTAATTTTTTTAATCTTTCTTAATATTCATTAAAATTTCTATGTTTGGTTTAAATACATGGATTATTAATGTGTTTGAGCATGTTTTTATTATTTTTTTTCCAACTTGCTGGAATTGCTTCAATTAAACTCATATATCTTCAATTTCATAAGTATGCATACAATAGAGATGTATATGTTTATTTTTATTTTTAACTCAGCTGAATTTTTAGTCATGCTGAGCTTTAGCAGAGCACAAATCGTAACCGTAAGGGCTAGGATCATGAACCCTGTGCAGTCTTAGAGGTCCATAAACAATCTACTTGGAATCCTGAAATTAGGTCTCTGGTACTCATATCCTCCGAGCTATGGGGCTCAGAAGTACACCCCAGAATAATTATAAAATTGATACAAAAGTATCTGAACAGCTAATGTATTGATGTCCATGATTCTTTGCATATTGATCACGGAGTGTTTCATCATTTCCTAAAATCCAGTAGTGCCACCTGGATTTTTCGAATGTTTACGCATTTCTTCTCTATTTTGCAGACCTTTAAAGATGCGGTCATCTGTTAACAGGGCACAAATCATAACCATTGGATCTAGAATCCTCTTACTTAATATCCTGGGAAGTCCATGAAAAGGCTCCTTGGAACCCTGAAATTAGGTCTCTGTTACCCATATTCTCCGAGCTTGGATTTTCTCTATTTATGAGACCTTTAAAATGCTCTCGTACGTTCACAGGACACAAATCGTAACCAGTGGGCCTAGAACTTGACCATGCTTTAAACACTTCTCTCCTGAATGGGCTGTATAATTTATCAACAGAATTTTTGATGTCAGATGATCTAAGATTGAATTTAAATATATAAGCACCCATTTCTTTTAACTACATATTTAGATAAAAATAAACTTCTTGGCGGTCAAAGATGGCATTGGACCTGCCTGTGCCTCATATGCAAAATTGTAAAATCCCTATAGAACCTGAGAAATTCACTGTAATGTTTAAATATAGGTTTTGAGGTTTGGGTTATCCTTAGCCCTGAGCAAGTACTAGTCTGGTATAAAAAATATGAATAAATATAGAAATGTGAATTATAAGGAATGCAATCCTCCGGGTTGTGTGTGTGTGTGAGATGCCCCAAAACCGTGTTTGCACAGTTTGCACTCTTCATTGGTGAATAGTCGCTGCTGACGTTCTTTAATTCGGCTCATGTGCTGGAACCCCACCAAAATTTGATTGATTCTTCACTGGCTTATTCCCAAAATGCCCTGAAAGTTTCATGAGATTCGGTTGATGACTGCTTGAGTTTTGTTGTGACCAAACACACAAATACACGCACAGAAACATTCCCCCACACACACGAACAAGGATGATAGCGTACCCACAGGCCCTTGAAATCACTATTAAACATGTCTAAATTGACCCTATATATATAGCCTTATACTACCCATAGTAATAAAGAGACACAAGGTATGAAACGACTGACGGAGGACCTCGAGCGATATGCTGTATAAACTATCCATTTCCAACCTGCCGACGGCGTGGCACGAACTTATCTCTTGCATGCACATAAAATTAAACCAAATGGTTCGGTCTGACACAAAACTAACTCGCGTTACGGTTCCTAGCCGCGTATACTTAGTTGTTTAATCAGGCTCAGTGGACACCAATTCATAGCTTTAAACCACATATCAAAGCACATTGACTCATAAATCATATTCACTCACATAAACAAACAAAAAAGAAACATTTAAATTGTTTGAGATTCTGGTTCTCATACGCTTGAGAAAGGGACCGTTGCTTAGGTAGATTTAGTCTGAATAATTCCTACGCGTGACAGTCCATGTTGCACACATCCGGCAAGGGCTTCGTGGGTTAGCGTTGGCGGGTGGTTCTGAACATATCTTTGTATATAATTATGTAAATGTAACTGTAATGCTTCTTCAGTATATCCAGGAAGTAGATTTCAGAGATAGGGATATGAGTATACAATCTTAATTGATTAATAATATTTTAAAGAACCTCACATGCACATTGCTTTACATAGAGCAATCCAAAACATCTAACACACAAATACAAAACGTATTTTTAAAGAAGGGATTCTTCATCAAAAGTCTGGGGAATAAGGCAACAAAATACCCGCCTGGCGATGGCCATATCGTTGTTTTAGCCGGTATGAAATTGGACGGGGAACATCCCACATTGGTACCAATCTTTCCTAAATAATTCATGGCAACTGCGTGATCAAACTGTTTTTGAGATAATGCGCGAAAAAGCGCAGCGGACGGGCAGCAGGGCGATCTCCGATTAAGATATATATATGTATATATATATATATATATATATATATACACAATATACATACATTTATATATACAAATATATATATATTATATAAGTATATATATACAAATATATATTTATATCCATGTAAGTCGTGAGCTGAAAGTCGCTATCATTTTAATATGTATATTATGCGTAGTGATTCATGATTTAAAAAGTATGAATATCAGCGTTTATTCGCTTATAGACGCCTGTATATAGGACAATCGGAAACGGTGATGATAGTGAAAATACCATGTCTTAGCAAGGGAAAAAAGTCTGAAAGCGGGCACGCATGACCTTTGATCTGGTCTATCACGTGAGTGGTCACGAGACCAGTCTCCTTGGTTTCCGTGCATGGTTATCATGAGCGTGGATTAGAAAACCCATGCACGCCATTTGTAACTCGTCATGGATTGCTTCGGGGGGTGATCATGGAGTATTTTGTTTCCTAATATAAGGGTATAAGGTATATATATATATATACATATATATATATATATATATATAAATATATATATATATATATATATATAGTTCATAAACTGATTGGAAATTCGGAATTTTCCACTACCCTGATTGCCGGGGATCATCTCAGATGGACGCTGTTCAGATAGACGCCATTGTATCACCTGGACGCTGTTCATTTGGACGCCATGAAAATGGTCGCTGTTCATATAGACGCCTCCGTATTATAAGCCTATATACCCTTCATTAAGACGCCTAAATACAAGCCATATATACCATATATAACCGCGTTTATATATTTTATATTTTTACCTTTAAGTATGTATATCGTGCGTATTGCGTGCGAATGAGCGTCTTTTCATATCGTGCGAATCAAAATGAACGCTGATCGTATCTAGACGTTATTGTATTATAGACGCCAGCTTGTGCATATTTCGTGCGAATGAGGGTCTTTTGTTTCATTTAACAACAAAGAAAATTTTAAATAATGGTCATGTGTAGTTTTAATTATATAAAGGTAATGTAATCTTTATTATATTTTCCATTGTGAATTATTCTATCATTGCGCAATATACAATGTATAGCTGAAATTAAAGAACTTTGAAGCAAGAAAATCTACCTCATTGTCGGGGTTTCCCGTTAAATAAATGATCAATCGGGTGACCAAGCTCCAGCTGACATTGTACACAGGACTCGTTTATTGTTAAATCAAAATCATGTGATCACTGATCCATGTCCGGTTTAGAGTATTTGACTGCTTTTCAGAGCTACAATAAATTGTTTCCTTCGATTTGAAATCTAATTTAATAAAACAATTATCAATACCAACATGATGTTTTAGATAATATTTTATATATCATGCTAATTAAAATGAACGCTGATCATATAGACGCCAGCGTCTGTATCCACCTTTTCAGAAAGACGCCTAATGACAAGTAATGAATATACTTCTCATTATTGTTAAATATTTCCATAAAAGGGGACCCAATTTAATAATAACCATGTTATGTTTTAGATTATATTGTGTGTTTGTGCATATTTCGTGCGAATAAGGGTCTTTTGTTTTATTTACCCCACAAAGAAAATTTTAAATAATGGTCATGTGTAGTTTCAATTATATAAAAGTAATGTAATATTTATTATAGTTTCCATTGTAAATTATTCTATATTTTCTCAATATACAATGTATAGTAAAAATTAAAGAACCTGAAACAATGAAATCATGTACATGATAGGATTAATTAGTCAACATCAAAGAAAACCTACCTCATTATCGGGGTCTCCCGTTACTTAAATGATCAATCGGATTGCAGGCTCTAATTGATATTGTACCCCGAACTTGTTTATTGTTAAAACAACATCATATGATCACTGATCCATGTCCGGTTTAGAATATTTGATTGCTTTTACAAATTTTACTTTTAATTTTAATTATTTGATATATATATATATATATATATATATATATATATATATATATATATATATATATATTGCCAAGGTTAAGCATCACAAATTATCATGAAAAATGATGTTATATTGATTATATGTTCTATAGGCCGGAGACCTTTTTCCATTGTAAATTATTCTATCTTTTCTCAATATACAATGTATATATATACATATATATATATATATATATATATATATATATATATATATATATATATATATATATATATATATATATCGCCAAGGTTAAGCACCACAAATTATCATGAAAAGTGATGTTATATTGATTATATGTTCTATAGGCCGGAGACCTTTATACTTGAATAAAACTATTATTATTATTGGTATAGGCTATATTGTGTGCCCTCCAATTATTTATTTAAAGAGATCCAAATAAAAGTCGAACAGGTTCATATTCACATAAATGGAAAGACTTTTTGTGAATGTTTGCTTTAATCGAGATGGACTATATTGCTATGATAAAAATTGTTCCACAAAGCGTTTCTCATTGTATAAAGAAATTGAACGTGATAGACCAAAAAAGTCGGATCACTGCCGATAGGAATCGAGTCCATGACCTTTCGATTGCCGATGATGATGATGATGAGAGAGAGAGAGAGAGAGAGAGAGAGAGAGAGAGAGAGAGAGATGCACTTTGGAAATGGATGCTGTTCAGATATCCAGTGTATTATCAGATAGACGCCCCGTGTGAATATTTTAAATATTTTGAAAAATAAACGTTTCCTTAATATGACTGTGTTTTTGTTAGTTCAGTGTATTAATCACATTACGTCTTAGTAGTGTATATCTAATATCATTTCAAACTGTACATGCTGTTTAATTAGTCAATGTTATTATAAGAAACCCCATTGAAATATTTTCGTATTAATGTTCTTTGATGTCCCTTGATGAGAACTTCTAGAGAAGTTTGTTCAATTCCGCTTCTGGTATATATATGAGTAACGTCCAAGCAAATAATCACACACATGATACTCACAACATGAAAACGTCAGATTCCGTATTAGTAAAGAAAGGACGAGGATTAACCTTATCTACCAAGAATACAGTCACAAGAAGGACCGCCGACATTCCAAAATGCACTGGAGGTAAGATATACGATTTATATATAATTTTCTTAGGATATAACCACTTACTAAATTTTCATCTAAGTATTAAAGGTAACGTTCAACATGTACGTATGTGAAATTCACAAAATCATATACACATGTAGTCTACATACAAAAGTAAATACTTAAGTAGATAAGACGGGCAACCGCAACAGTAATATAAGGAACATATATACATTTAAAAAAAGATATAACAAAACTTAGTTTTGTTGAAAAATATCTTTAGAATTCTAGCATAATGCCTGTAGTGCACTTTCAGTTTCCTTTCATTTAATATTCCAGGTAAGGGAAAAGTATGAACCTTTTCTCTCGACACCGTTACACGAATCTGATAAAGCTCCGGGAAACAGCAATGTTTCTCTGATTATATGTGAGTAGTTTACAATGTTATTTAAAAATTTTATCTTGTATGCACTGGTGCCTAAAAACAACAGATTGTCTTTGAAAGATAAGTCATTGAAAATAAAAAACACATGTTGACAAAATCACATAACAATATACAATGTATATACATGTTTATTCTCGTCATATCGTGTTTCCCTATACCTTAAACCTCTATACAACGTCATGCCGCTGGAAAGCTTCGTAGGCCTATTTCTACCAAGCATTAAGATCGTTGTAACGATGAAAAAAAAGCAATGATTGTAACCTATATTAAGTAGTTCTATCTCCTACGAAATTGTTCTTTTTGTCATAAATATCAAGCTTGAAAATGCGGTACGGATCATTGATCGGACCGGTTGCCCAGGTGTAAGCAGTTCAGACCAATCGCCCTTGGAAACTATGAATCATTGCATGATGAACGTTTGGTGGGTAAAAAAACTACGCAAAACACACATTTACAGAAAAATCTTTACTGACACAGTTCAGTTTCATTTTCCTATACGGTCGTCCATCAATGGTTCGTCATTACAAACGGTCGATGTAGGCCAATATATATGGTTCCAAATCTGACAAAAGTGCATAATATTAAGAACCAATAACAATGGGTTCAGTTGGTGGATTGATATTGCTTTATTTTGTATGATTATCCCTGCATGATTCTCATAGTATTGGTATAGCGTCTAAATGGATAGCGTCTAGCTGATCAGCGTCCATTTTCATAGCGTCCAGCTGTCGGCATCCATTTTTATAGCGTCCATCTGAACAGCGTGACACGGACCCTATTGCCGTGGTGACGTTTCAGATATCTGGAACGTAAAGGGGAATTTTATTTTTCTTTAATTAGGCTTAAAACTAATATTACGCCAGATATTGCACGTTAAAGAGTGAAGTCACTCAAGATAAGTAGATGCAACAAAAAGTGTACCAGAAAAAAGATATATAAAATAATATAAAATAAATAGTTGGATTTTTTGTCAAAATGACGTCACATGCCATATATATATATATATATATATATATATATATATATATATATACACACATTCATATATTCCATTTATCTGGCAAACTAAGACAGATAATTATGTTTTACAATATAAAAATGTTTAATATATACATATATATATATATATATATATATATATATGCCTTTCTATTTGTGAGAAATATATATTTGAACCTGAATGTTATATGTATGTATGTAGAGATAAAAAGAATAGATCTGTTATTGCAAGGCTTCGAATGGGTACGTACCCGTTACAAGTTGAAAGTGGACGTTACCGTAATATCCCGCGACACAACAGAATTTGTCAAGCGTGCGACTCTAACGCTGTCGAGGACACCACGCATTTTCTCTTAAAGTGTGAAAAACACTCGATGCTGCGATCCCATCTGTTTGATATTGCAAAATTGAACTATGGGGAAACTTTTGATACAATAACAACAAATGAAAAACTACGATATCTGCTAAGTAGTTCAGATATTGTTACTGAAACTGCACTATTTGCCGCGCGTGCATACGACAACCGTTAATGATTCAATTTCTCCTAATTTCGCTGTTAATATTATATTGCTGCTTACATTGTCAACTGTGAGTGGTGCTCCATAAGCCCTCTGAGGCTGGATGTGAATTTCTCATATGTATGTAATTTTGATTACGAATATAACATGTTGCACCTTAATAATATAAATATATATATGCCTTTCTATTGTGCACACTAATGAGGCTGAGTGGGGTTGTACGACGCTGGCTACGTTTCAAACAACTCAGTCACGGTCCAGTGGTTACCTTTATGCAGGCACTCATTAACAGACAGGATTATGTGAGAGCGGACACTTGTGGTTACCTTTATCCAGGCACTCATTAACAGACAGGAATATGTGAGAGCGGACACTTGTGTAAGAATATTGGGGTCAGAAGTGGCCGCTCGATTTGTTGAGCCCATGTCACGGAGTTACTGCCCCTAACCGTATTTGAGGCGTTTCCCGGCCTGCGGGGCCGAGGGACCTGGCCGTAATACGGAATAAGGAGTGACCGTAATTGACAACAAAATGATTATGAAATATAAAACGGTCGAAAATTGGGGACCGGAAAATCTGACCGTTATAGACGTATTGACCGTTATTGAGGCGTGGCCGTTAGCAGGCGTTCTACTGTATATATATATATATATATATATATATATATATATATATATATATATATATATATATATATATATATCAGTGTCGGATGCAAATATATGGATCAACTACAAATCCCCTTCCCGTGGAAGTGTTTCCTCATAAAAAAACAAGTCAGTATGGCATCATTTCAGCGAATGCTTCATAATTGTTTTTATTTATGAATTATAAATCCAGTGGTAGTGGTGGTGAGATGGGGCGTTATATTTTTTCACTTCCCTAATTTTTTCCCCTTCCATTTTAAAGCATTTTTTTTAATATAAACACACATTATTGAACCATTAGGAGGGCTATATATGTGAATACACACATGCTATATAGTCGACACAACAAGAAGACACCATGGGACTGATGGTAACAAAAACAGAATGGCAGACAAAAAAACTCCTAAGTCTTTGGCCCTTCTTTTTTTATAATCTTGTGATATTTCTTGCACTAAACGTATAACTTCTTGGTAAATCTTAAGAAATTATGTGGATGGTAGGGGGGGGGGGGGCAAGGATTTAGAAACAATTTACTTTTCTGGGATATTTTTGTTTTATAAGTGCATCTTGATGTGCACCAGATTGCGGAGGCATGCGTTCTCTTAGAGCTTTCTAGTTTTTGTTAGTACAAATATATAATAATCCATACGTGTTATCTATATTTAAATGCTACGCTTGTTGTTTTTCTTAAGCCCTAAGAAAGGCTCCCGGTAAAATACGAGGATGTATATATATATATATATATATATATATATATATATATCATCCTTTAAGTAGGTTCCAGTGCTTGCAGTAAAGTGCTCTATACAGCTAAGGTAGAGCAGGTTAACTAAACGTTAATGATCGCTCGGGTTCCGATACCGGCAACGGCGTGAAACTCCGAGTAATAACACGATGCTTCAGCGTGCTTAACGTATATTATATAACATAGTATATATATTATGTATATATATATATATATATATATATATATATATATGCATGCTTGCAATTCATAGCATACACGATTATGCGTATGTGGTATGTGTGTTTCTGCGCGTAAATTATCCGGTAACTACATTTGTGTGGAAAGCTGCCACATGTTTTCACATATACATGTGTATACAGAATGAGAAGTAATAAAGAAAATCAAACAGATGTCACAGATGTACGTATAACTAGTGCCATGAAGATGCAATAACTTTCAGAGCAAAATTGTGCTCAAATTAATTCAGTAAAATAAAAATCCATACTAGGAAAGGGGATAGCATTCCCTCATATGAATGTGGTTATTATGGAGGATACTGTGTTGTTCTATATATATACTCATTTTGCGGTGCGCCGCAGTGGGATGTTATCATAAATAAGGACATTTCATTTAATGGGCAATTTTTGTGCACAGGCTCAATTATAGCCCATTTCACGCATTGTAACTCCCGCTCCCATAAAGGAGGCAAAACCGATAATTAGGATTTAAATGATACTCCGTGATGCGTAATTTGAGTTTTACTCGTTAAGCGACCCCTGCTCCCTATGTATGCATAGAAATTATTTCTCTACACAAACACATATATTCACGCAAACGCTATACATATTGAATATGTTGTCGATTTCCAACATGGTTCTCTTACTGGTATTAAAATCAAATACAATGAAACCTGTTTAATAGGACCACTCGGGGTACTGGGCAAAAGTGGTCTTAATTCAAAGGTGGTCTTATTGGACAGATCAGTTATAACTAATGTGAACGTGAATATTTTCGGTTCACACAAGGGTGGTCTTAATAGACAGGTGGTCTTTCAAACATGTTCCACTGTATTTTGGTCTGATTACATGTCCATTAAATTAATTAAGAAGAAATTACTTCTTACGATTGAGCTTATATAAATATGAATTTATATAGTTCCGACCAGCAGGTGTAAATGTTATAATTATAGTGAGGCGCTTTGTAAATAATTGATGACAAGAGGCCTTGATCCACTGTGTATCCATGGACTTAGAGAAAATGAACACAGACTGTCAATTCTCAGATTTCTAAAAGAGTTTACATCTTTGAATTGTTCTGCGAATTCTTGGAAAAATATTGCCAAATTTCCTCTTGCACTGCCCGTGCTGGAAAGATATCACATCTATGGCCACATAGTCTATCTTGACTTTAGGGTTTATCTGCTCATAACCCTGAAAGAAAACCCTTTTACAACCAGACACTTTTTTTTTGGTCTTTACATTTTATACCACCAAGGAGGCATAATATATATATATAATTAACCAAGAAATAATGCTGTCATTTATTTATTTTCATAGAAATATAGTATATGCAATGTACATTTTCTGGTATAGATTTAGAAAAATATAGTTACTATCTTATATAACGCATACATCAATATAGGCAAATATATCAGTGTACGTCTGTAAACAATGCTTCAACAATTCTCAATAGCGTTCTTTTTTTAAATAAAACACATACATTGTTACAAACAGTCACAGGTATATACATTTATACATAATCTTGAGATCAAACTTATAGTGTAAAACATGGACTCCTCAAAAAGGGTAGCTCGCGCTATATACAATCGAATAAAAAATGGCGGTTTCACCAAAAATTTGAACACCTTTGGTAATTAATAAATTAATAATAATTTAACAGTAAATATGTGGGAAATAAATTAAATGTAAGACGTGGAAATCGCTGTTTGTGCACAAATGAAAGATAAACACACATGAAACATTACAAATGATGGTTACGAAAGTGAGACTAATAACATTATCCAGGAAAAGTAAATCCGTCCGTGAGACAAATTTGATTTAGTAGGTTACATGTTTATTTGTCTATCTGCTTATAATTTTGTTTCTCAGCCTTAGAACGCATATATATTAGCTATCACAAAATCGACCCGACTGATTCTGTTATACATGCAGGCATATATTCAGAAAAAAGAGGACGTGGTTTAGGTTAGCTCGGTTAAATAGCAAGGGTTTGATGTGATTATTTTTTGGGGTAAAATATTTTCAACAGTAAGCCAGATAACATCCAGGTTTTTTACAGTCTTGAATTATAATATCCTGAGAGCATCCTCAGTCATCACTTAAAGAGATATAACGCAATAAAGTAAATCAAACCATGTTATTTTACTTCCAGGAAATTTCTAGGATAAATGTGTTTCGGAATCTAGAATTGCTAAAACGATATATATGCAGTAAAACCTCCAAATTACGACCACCAGCGAGATCCCGTTAAAGCCAAAAAATTCGGGACCGTGAACAAGTGATCTTTTATTTGAGGTGGGCGGTAATGAGGGGGTCGTTAGGCGAGGTTTCACTGTATATACATTTGCATATGCATATGAAATGAGATCACGTGTAATGCGCTGACCTAGAATTCATAGGAATGAGATATGGCAATAAATACTAAATAAATAATTTACCTATAGTCTGAAGCAGGATTGACAGTCCTAGAGCGCGTTTAGTTGTCGTTTTATTGATTTTATAAGTGGTTTCAGATCTTTAAATATGATGTAATCTCTAAACTTTTCATCAGCTATCTTAACGGCGTTGTTCTTCAATAACTGTTCATTAATATGACTGCTGTGGCTTAGATTTTTTTCCCTGAGAAGGTTGTCCAGATTACACATGGCCTCGTAGAGTTTCTTGCGGAGTTCCCTCATGAGCAGTATGTGTTTATAGTGCCTGGAATGGTTGGCCAGTGAGTACTCCACGAACACCATCACTTTGGCATATTGTTCATAGAGCACAGGAATGTCGCTGACAGATGTTACCTGATATTGAGACAATAGAGACTTTTAAGTACAGTGAGACTGTGCAGGTATTCAACGCAGATACACACACGTAGATATTATGATGACAGGTCGATCTTTATAAGAATATAACACATATCTCTCTGTATATCTCTCTGTACTTGTTATAACTGTTATCAAGTGCATTATTGCTTGAAACCATTTTAACAATAATTCTATCATTCACACACACGTATGTTCACACACACTTACAGACACAAACCCACACATTTTTAATCCACTGATAATTAGTTATATTAATAAGGACTTTGACTTGTATTATAATTACTGGTCAATATAACTCCGAGAGCTATATTAAATCGTTACAAATAAAAATGAATTGAAACATGTTTGTATGGTGCTTTTAGCGAAAATATCGATAAAATAAAAAGCATAATTATAGTTCCCAGGAACGTAGTTCCTATTTTGCCCTGAGGAGGCGCTACTGCTCCTGGAACATTTGTTTGTAAACATACTTACGGATATCGAGGACTGCGTGGGAAACTCGCTGAAATGCTGATCTCTCAGAAGGTGCATATATTTGGTTCCTAAATACGACCTCTGTAAAAGAAACAGGTTTAATTAATCCAGGAAGAAAAAAGGATAAAGAATGCATCGATCAAACTGCAGTAAGATTGTTTCGTAATTTTCAATCTATATTTTATATGTAATGATAAATCCAGATACTGGGCATTTACAAATATTTAAACATATGACACAAGTATATGACACATATCGAACGATTTGTATAACACTTAAAAACTGAAAAAAAGTTAATTGTTGTGTTTAAAAATCAATCTTATTATTACCTAATGCATTAAATAATATGAAAACTTCACCGTTTTATAACATCTCATTATTAAAAATTGGAGAGCGATTATTAGGTTCAAAAAGAAGTAAACACTTAGAAAAGTCAGAAAGCAAATTTTACCATTTCGTGTATAATCCTATGAATAAGCCAGACTGTGTCTTCGCTAATGACGATGACGTTTTCAATATACTCTGCCGGTTCGTCGGTCCCGTCGACTTGTAGCGTCACTGCCGACGCTGCCGAATGCGTGACTGCGGAACATGGTTCATAAAGGTGTTCTAGGTAGCGACGTACGCGATGGTGGGGGGCAGCCAGGCCTAGCTGGTTGGCACACAAAACGCACAGTAAGGTGAAAATGGCTCTCATGTCGTCGGCTTGCTCTGAAACAAACATACATATGATTATATTATCTGTTATACATAAATATGCCATCCTGTGCATTTACCGTTATTTAAATAAGTAGTTACACACTTATCCAAGGTGTTCGGAGACTCTAGCAACAATACTCTCTCTCTCCGTCTCCCCCCCCCTTCCTCTCTCTCTCACTCTCTGTATGTATATATATATATATATATATATATATATATATATATATATCTTTTTCCGACATATGTTTATGTATATTTTCTATACATTATTAAAAGTTAGTTCCCGAACATTTTACAACAGACAACTAAAATGTGACCCAAGGTGATAATATCATGTTCAGGTACATTTTGTAATTTTACGTTTTCATATTAAATAAGTTCGATGTATAGCGATGGGTGTGCTGATTTTTGTACCCTAGCTGCCTGCCCTCGATGAAATTTAATCGCATTAGCATTTAATCTACAGAGCTAAGGTAAACATCTGACGAGAAAGCCTTAATATATGTGCTACAAAGCGATAGTGAGTGATAATATACGTTGAAATAATGATAAGTGGCTTACCTCCTGAGTATCAGTTGTTCGTGTGTGTAAGTCTTACTTGTTTGTAACTTGTATGTATGCACTTGCCTTTTATACATGTAATTTCGGTGACTGGGAAAACCCCTTTTCAATGCACCTGAACCACTCCGTCATTGTACGCATCACATTTACGCTTCCGTGAATGGGACTGGTGTATGCCGGATTCTGCCGTACACGTGTGAAAGCTGAACTTTTAGGGTTTATACTGGACCCTAAACGGGTCACCCAGACCAGGGCTATTAATAAATAGGAAGTCAAGGAATGACATACAGGGAGAGAGCTTTGCGGGGGCGGGGTAGATTTTTGAACATACGGACGGTCCAGTGACGTGGTGGATCCAGGGATGTGAACACGGTGATGGGGGGGGGGGGGGGGGGGTTGTATTCATTGTACATATATTAATATACCTCCTTAGTGTTTAAATTTCATCTTTTACATCTTTCTCATATTTTGTTATATTTTATTATTCTGCTGAGTGCACTGTATATTCTGTTCCATCTCGTAGTTACAGGTTTTCCTGTTAAAATTCACATCTTGCCGTATTATTTTATCTGATGCCATTTTCACCATATTGTCATTTTATTTTACATGATTTTAAACTGCATTGTCCAACAAACCACTGATACAGATAAGACAATCTTGTTTAAACGGGTTGCCTTATATCGATATGTATAAATACATAAATATATCTAGATTTATATTTCAGCGGAACTGAAAAGAGTATTAAGGTTAGCTATACGGTATAAATACGCTTCAGGCGTTTGAGCTTTAGGCCTTAGAAACTCGGGCATTAGAGCTTTAGGTAAAATACTTGAGGGGTTAGAGCTTTTACTATTGGAGACTAAGGCATTAGAGCATTAGGCATAAGTTCTTTAGGCCATTAGATCTTTAGGCATTACAGATTCAGGCACTTGAACTTTAGGCATCAGTGCTCTGACATTAGAGCTTTTGGAATTAGAGACTCAGGAATTGTAGCAATAAGCATCATTGCGTAAGGCACTAGAGTTCCAGCATTAGAAATTCAGGCAACAGAGCTTAAGGGACCAGCACTTTAGGCGTCAGAGCTTTAGGCGTTAGAGACTCAGGCACGGGAGCTTCAGTTGTCAGTGCTTTGAGCATTAGAGTTTGAGTTTAGAGACTCTTAGTAGAGACTAAGGCAGTAGAGCATTAAGCTTCAGTACTTTAGGCTTCAGTGCTTTAGACATTAGAGACCCAGGCACGGGAGCTTCAGGTATCAGTCCTTTGAGCATTAGAGTTTTAGGCATTAGAGACTCAGGCATTAAAGCTTTAGGCATCCATGCTTCATCTGCGAACATTTACTGTGTGTACCACTTACATTTCTAATGTATCTGGTTTAATTTGATCCAGATAGGTCAATTTAAAAGCCTAACACCTCCTCTAGGCTCTGTTTCCCTAATATTACGGCCCTCTTAAATCACCCCCCCCCCCCCCAAAACAGTGTGTGCTTTTCTATCCATGCTGGTATAGATTCAAAACCGACGACTATAGCATTTTTAACATTATGCGAAAAGAATATTTATATATAAAACTGAAAATAGCAATAAGGGGTCCATACTTCTGCTAAAAGTGTACTGAGAAATGTTTAATTACTGCAGTATATATAATTAGTATGTGAATAGTTTTCTGCACGAAGTGGGGGGGGGGGGGGGTGTCAGCATCTACGGGTTGGGCACATGATGCGTTTGAGTAGGTCACATGACCCATATTGCTTCTATATTTAGAAACATCACATATGACAAACGGACACTTAATACGGTTGTATTTGTTATCCAGAACTCATATCATATGCCTGTAGTTTTTCTTTCATTATTGTCACATATACCTTAGGATTTGCTTATAAATCTAAATCTGGACTCACAGATTGTCATCTCGTACCTGTTTCGATATATTACAGATCTTTATCACGGTTCCTGGGCATACTTCGTGCATTACGTGAAGAGGCGTGGTTTTACGGAGGTTGGGTTTACACGGTCATATTCCTGCATGAAAGCAGCCAAGTGAGAAAAATTACACCGACTGACCCGCCCACACAAATCCAATATATATGGACCCCTCGCACTCGTACAAACCAGGGAAAGGGGCTGTACCAAAGGGGCTCCCCCTGAATACCAGGAGATTGGTAATTTAATAATATATGAAATAGAAAAATACCGAAACAAAAAAGACATAAATCGGTGGCTAGAGATTTTTTTTAAAATATTTTTTTCTTTAATTTCCCAAATTTAATTTGGTGTTCACAATAAATCCTTTAGTTTCACCAAGAACTAATCAATGTTTGAAGAATCCCTTTACCGGATCCATTATCGCCTCTTTGCCTCACGTAAACACACGTGCGACGAGAATGATAAATTGAAACGAGTGTTAGGTCATGTATAGCAGTTAAACGTCCTGTATAAATGTATTTCAAAGCTCATTATTATTAAACCTCCGCAGGGCAATAACCTACAAGGTGTTAAAGTGCACACCCGTGAACCCATCAGTCTTTGATTGCATAAACCATTAACGTTTTGTCTGTTTGACTGTGTAGGCGTTCGTACATACAACCGGAACACAACCACCTGTGGCATACTATATGTCATCGCATATCAACTACTGTTTTCTCAGGAGTCAGTATTAATTTTACCTTAGATGCCTATATTGTGATAATATGTTTTTTTAATCATAATCTACTAGACGTTTTCAAAGCGCATGCGCACAGCACGTAACGATTAGGGATTGCTTTCGGGTCACATGAACCAACATTGCGTGCTTTGTTAGGTTAGATACAAGTCTGAGGTTTCAGATAGATCTCTACAGTTAAATTTGTTTGTGCAAATATCATCTAGAATCTAGAATCTAGAATGTTGTAGATTCTAACAACATTCATCTGAGGATTCACAATCTGTAGTGAATTAACAGTATTGTTTTACTTCACAATTATATCACTCTGGCCTTGTCTGGAGGCCATAGAACACTTTATACCGCAGGGTAACTCTACCTTCTACCTTCTCTCTCTCTCTCTCTCTCTCTCTCTCTCTATATATATATATATATATATATATATATATTTATATATATATATATATAAATATATATTTATATTTATATATATATACACATATATATATATATTAGAATTTTTTTTGGCAATATACCTAACTCGAACTGACCAATTAAAAATTAATTTAAATAATCTAAAATGGAATAGAATCAGCAAGGAAGTAGAGGTCCATCTTTCTCCGCTGGTATTTTGTTGTGTTGTACATGGCTACATGCCTTGATTAAACTGGCAGTATGCTTGTTTCTCTGTTGTGCTACAGACATGCTACGGTCGATGAGCCCGTAAACACAATCTCTTTCCGAGACAAAAAAAGTGCAGCCTTATTTATATGCCCACCCGCAACCCTGACTCACGTGCCTCTATGTAATCGTTGATTTCCATGGATAAATAATACAGGCACGGTATACACGTGGGTCGCATTTTTCCATGGGTGTCAGCTGCGGGGGGGGGGGGGGGGGGGCTGGGTGCAAGGGAAGATATCCTTTGACTTTTTAGAAAAGCGGACAAAGTTTCTCTCTTTTTTAGGGGAATAAATTAACTAATTGTTACCATAGCGACTGTGATATAATTCCGTCATCCAAATTATTTATAGATTATTCATATAATATCTCGACTTCAAATTATTTTCTTCTTTACTTATCTTTCGTCTACTCTTGATTGCGCTACACCTCAAATAACGCCCATTTTCATTAGTAAAAATATAGGCAGAGTATAAGTCCTAGGTGACCTTGACCTACTTTCCAAGGTCGATTCGCAATTATCGCTCATTTGTAGGCATGTATAGAAGGCTTTCAGTTACCCCTCTTCGATATCCCTGGTGCCCATGTAGGACATAAAGCGTGATGCCACGTAGGACATCAGTGGATGTAGAGCGATGGCCGTGTAGGACATCAATGTGTATAGCGTGATGGTCATGTAGGACATCAATGGATGTAGAGTGGTGGCCGTGTAGGACATCAATGTGTATAGCGTGATGCCATGTAGGACATTAGTGGATGTAGAGCGATGGCCATGAAGGACATCAATGTGTATAGCGTGATGGTCATGTAGGACATCAATGGATGTAGTGTGGTAGCCGTGTAGGACATCAATGTTTATAGCGTGATGCCCCTGCAGGACATGAATGGATGTAGAGCGATGCCCGTGTAAGACATGCAAACATTTACTCGCACGTATATATATATATATATATATATATATATATATATATATATATATATATATATATATATATATATACCATTTAACAAACGCAATTTTTTTTAAAATAACTTTATTTCTGGGGTGTTATGTCAAGGTTCAAGAGTGCAAGAAGGATTCCTGCCTGGGGGAGGGGCGGATCCAAGATTTAGGTAAAGGAGGGGGACGACCTAGGAGGACCAGTGACCGATAAAAAAAAGGTATCCGAGGTCCGGAGAAGGCGGGGGGGGGGGAGGAATCATGCAAAAAAATGGACTGGAACCCTTAAAAAAGTTTGCGGCGGCTGAAAAAGGACCCGTCCCCTGGATCCGCTTCTGGGAGGGGGGGGGGCTTCCTTAAAGGCACAGTTAGTCAAAGTTCGACACGTAACCATAAAAGTGATACCTTGTTTATTATATCAAACATGTACATTTATTTTATAATTGTTTAGCCCATTCCAGCGGCGGCGTCGGAGAAACAGGGTGAATGTTTTGTGTACGGTAGAGTATGAGGGGTAGGGTTGACATATACGAGTATATAGTGGTGTAGTGCATGCTATAGCAACACGGATCGGAGAATGTACGCAAACACCTTTTCTGCTTTAATGTTCTTGTAAATATAAGGTCTCCTTTTCCTGCTTTTGAGACTTACGTAATATATAAATATATTGAAAAAATAAACCATTTATCCTCCGGTATTCCAGTGTCTAAAACACCGAACCGGATTTTTTGGAATTGTGACATGGTAGGTTCGTTCTCAGGTTACTTCCATGGTTTCTTTCTGGACTTATATATGTGCACTGTCCTCATCGTACTACGAAGTCGTCGGAATTGTATCGTAGTATAATGTCAAAAGGGTCCCGGGGTACTTTACGCTTTCTATTTCCCGAAAAAGAATTGGGATAGGCTTGATGCCTTCATTTATATATATATATATACACACAAAATAGGTTATTGTAAATTGCAAATTTAATTTTATTCATACTGTGGTATATCCCTTCTCACCACCCCTGACAAGTACAAAAGAATTTCATTTACTTCTCCCTCCAGTGAAAATGCCGATGCCGCCTTTACATTGGAAACGAGACGAAGAAAATCAAATTTTTATTTAACCAATATATTAAAATAATACAACACCTTCATCTCTATTAACGTGCCACTGTCAACCCCGCCCCGGGCAAGACCACACCCTGTCAAATATGCTTTCAGCGGTAAGGGGGGAAAGCCAAAGTTTGGCGGAATTTCAGCACGAAAAAGGAGACTTCAATTTAAAAATCCCATAGCGGGCATCATACTTCAGAGCTAGCGGACCGAGAGTATATAAGATTGGTCATTTAGAGTGCTGAAACAGTCATACGCGTAATAATATGCATAATGATATAAAAACTTCTTTCCCTAGACAAATCTGGAAACAAAATAATTAATAGAAGTTTAAAAAAATCATGCTAAATCTTCTTCGTTATAGTTTTACCGAATCAACTTAAAGTACTCTGAGACCACATGGATCCGAGAGCAACGGGGAAGAAGTCGGTATTGTACGTGTGGGATGGGTTTGTCCTTGTCGTATGAACTGGGATGGATTACGACTTCAGGAATACGTATACCCACGGCGACTCAGATGACCATTTTAAAATAATTATTCTAAAGAATTATGAGTTAAGTTTGATGAATTTTGTATGAATGACGTACAGGCATAAAACATGACGTACATGTATAAACTATGGTGTATCCTGGATTACAGGCTACTATAAGTAAGCCTCGACATGAGTGTGTTATATATGCGCTTATTTTGGTGTCAAAATCAAGGCTCTCTCTGTCCCAGTGTTCACTTCACACAGTAGATTAGAGACGCTTTTTACGGCAGTCAGTTACTACGCTGTAAATGCAATCTGGGTGAAGCCTGGCTGGAACAGCTGCGGTAGCGGAAACGGAAGTTGACACCAGTCAGATAGGTTTGCATCAAAACTGTACATAAGTCATCAGCTGTATTTGTCTGTTGCATGGAGTTTCATAAGCGGGTCGAGTGACTGCCAGCTTGTAAAGAGGGAAACTGTAAAAAATAAATATATAACTTTCCCTGGTTCGACCTATATCGGCGTTGTATATATTTAGCACCTCTACTGCACTATACATATCTCTACTATATTATATCAGGGCCGTACCCTCGGCAGCCCCCCCCCCCCCCACACACACACACAGGAATTTAGGACGAAAAGAGATACGTTTGGATAAAGTGGAGAAAAAAATGCTTTCTCCTTAGATAATTATAGAAAACTGTAAAAATGCTTACATTTAGGGTTAAATCAATGTAAAAATATTTCTTTCTTTATTTATTTCTTTTACACTTCGCCCAATTTAATTTCAGAAGTATGTATCTGCATAGATCTGATGAAGGATTTCTATTATTTTCTTTCCAAAATGATCGGTTCATATTAACACCAAGGGGTGAAGGAAATTTTTTATATGTTCCCATGATTTGTACATTTTTATACATTTAAAACTGTAATACTTATAAAATAACCTTTAACGCAACAAATATAAGTAGTCTGGGGGGGGGGGGCATATTTGAATATGATGCCCAGTGATGTTCTATAGGGGCTGAAATAAATTATGTTTGTCAAATATGTGAAATTCATTAAAATATTTTAAAATAAAAATAAAATCAGCTATTTAAAAACCTTAAATTTTCTTTATACCAATATCTAGGGCATTTTTTCAGATTTTAGAACATGTACATGTAAATGGGTCGCATACCAGTGTCTGGAATTAAGGAAAATCAGAACATGGACGATTCAGAGACCTAAAATGCCGTCAAGAAGCCATGGATCTATCCATTATGAATATATGTAAAACATATTTATATAGTTATTTATCTTTTATATAAAATTATTTTGTTTACACAATAGAAGACCAAACGAATTGAGATCGAATTTTTAAAATGAACCCTTCTGTTTCTATGGTAAACTTTCGAGTGACAAACTGTAACAGTGATATCCCTGGCTGTACCGAATCTATGTAATGTGGTGCCAGTGTAGGACATAATTGGATGAAGAGTGATGGCATTGTAGGACATCAATGTGTATAACGTGATGGCCATGTAGGACATCAATGGATGTAGAGTGATGGCCGTGTAGGACATCAGTGTGTATAGCGTGATGGCCATGTAGGACATCAATGGATGTAGAGTGATGGCCATGTAGGACATCAATGGATGAAGAGTGATGGCCATGTAGGACATCAGTGGATGTAGAGTGATGGCCATGTAGGACACCAATGAATGTAGAGTGATGGCCGTGTAGGACATCAATGTGTATAGCGTGAGGGCCATGTAGGACATCAATGGATGTAGAGTGATGGCTGTGTTGGACATCAATGTGTATAGCGTGATGGCCATGTAGAACATCAATGGATGTAGAGTGATGGCCGTGTAGGACATCAATGTGTATAGCGGGATGGCCATGTAGGACATCAATGGATGTAGAGTGATGGCCATGTAGGACATTAATGTGTATAGCGTGATGGCCATGTAGGACATCAATGTGTATAGCGTGATGGCCATGTAGGACATCAATGTGTATAGCGTGATGGCCATGTAGGACATCAATGTGTATAGCGTGATGGCCATGTAGGACATCAATGTGTATAGCGTGATGGTCATGTAGGACAGCAATGGATGTAGAGTGATGGCCATGTAGGACATCAATGTGTATAGCGTGATGGCCATGTAGGGCATCAATGTGTATAGCGTGATGGCCATGTAGGACATCAATGGATGTAGAGTGATGGCCATGTAGGACATCAATGTGTAAAGCGTGATGGCCATGTAGGACATCAATGTGTATAGCGCGATGGCCATGTAGGACATCAATGGTTGTAGAGTGATGGCCATGTAGGACATCAATGTGTATAGCGTGAGGGCCATGTAGGACATCAATGGATGTAGAGTGATGGCCATGTAGGACATCAATGTGTAAAGCGTGATGGCCATGTAAGACATCAATGGATGTAGAGCGATGGCCATGTAGGACATCAATGTGTAAAGCGTGATGGCCATGTAGGACATCAATGGATGTAGAGTGATGGCCATGTAGGACATCAATGTGTAAAGCGTGATGGCCATGTAGGACATCAATGTGTATAGCGCGATGGCCATGTAGGACATCAATGGTTGTAGAGTGATGGCCATGTAGGACATCAATGTGTATAGCGCGATGGCCATGTAGGACATCAATGGATGTAGAGTGATGGCCATGTAGGACATCAATGTGTAAAGCGTGATGGCCATGTAGGACATCAATGGATGTAGAGTGATGGCCATGTAGGACATCAATGTGTAAAGCGTGATGGCCATGTAGGACATCAATGTGTATAGCGCGATGGCCATGTAGGACATCAATGGTTGTAGAGTGATGGCCATGTAGGACATCAATGTGTATAGCGTGATGGCCATGTAGGACATCAATGGATGTAGAGTGATGGCCATGTAGGACATCAATGTGTAAAGCGTGATGGCCATGTAGGACATCAATGGTTGTAGAGCGATGGCCGTGTAGGACATCAATGTGTATAGCGTGAGGGCCATGTAGGACATCTATGGATGTAGAGTGATGGCCATGTAGGACATCAATGTGTAAAGCGTGATGGCCATGTAGGACATCAATGTGTATAGCGCGATGGCCATGTAGGACATCAATGGTTGTAGAGTGATGGCCATGTAGGACATCAATGTGTATAGCGTGATGGCCATGTAGGACATCAATGGATGTAGAGTGATGGCCATGTAGGACATCAATGGATGTAGAGTGATGGCCGTGTAGGACATCAATGAATGTAGAGTGATGGCCGTGTAGGACATCAATGAATGTAGAGTGATGCTCATTAGGGACGTTTTATTGTTCCGGTATGAAGTATCTCATATTTCAAAATGGTTGACCTGTTTTGTCGTCAGTCAAGTCGTCGACTTTGTGGTTATCAGTATTCATGAATTAAATGACACTACGAACCTTCCTTAGAAAAAAGGTATTTAAAGGACCACCAATTCGCCTTCAATAATATATGAAATATATCAATCATGAATGAACTGAAAATGACAGTCACTTAGTATTTAATTAAATAAATACTATTTATTTAAAATCTTTTCCATAGTTCATGCACTTTGAATTCATTACATATTTTATTTTTGTCCGTTGTCCAGACTCAAGACGTTGTCCAGACGTTTAAATCGCCTCACAGAAAAAAAAGTTCTAGAAGGTCACAGTGTATTGCACGCACAGCCTGTATCATATAGCAGGCAGCTTTATTGTTGTGTACCCAGGCCAACATGGAACGACCGTAAGGATTCTGTTTGACCACATTCGACAAAAAATAAAAATAAATGTACCAAATAATGTTGAAAATTATTTCATACACACACACAAACTCACACCAGACACACACACACACACACATATATATATATATATATATATATATATATATATATATATATATATATAGTCCAGCGGTTTAGCTCCCATAATTAGAAGAAATGGGCATAAAATTAAAGAAGCATGACAGTTTGCAGAAGTGTTCTTTGGCATTAGTTCACATGTTAAGCTGAATATTAAGAACGGTGCAAAAGATGAAAGATGAATGAAACTGGCATAACAGTTGTCCAGGCCATACTCAGTTTTTACATATATTGGGCGACACGAAATTCAACATATCTTGGTCAAAATCCAAGATGACGGCAAAGATGGCCACCAGATTATAAAATACCAATACATTAGTTTATATTTGCCCTCGAATGCATTGTAAGTGCACTGTTTCCATTTTTTAATTTTTTTTTTTTAAATTTTATATTTTTCGGAGGGGGGGGGGGGTAAAAAAATTCATTTATAATGGTTTCAAGTCTGTATAAGGACTGCTAATGAATCTGGTTTAGTTGTTATCGAAATTGTGCTTAACTTGCACATAAAACAGCAAAGATATTGTGGAGTTCGGCACACTAGTAGTGACTGTTATGAAAGTTTAATGTTTAGTTTAAAAGTATGAAAGTTTAAATTTTTACATTTTCATGCATTTGGATGAATCTGGAGTAAAATTAGGAACTTGATATGTCCGTTAACATATAATTAGGATACATAAAACCTGCATATATTTAGTAAGATTTTAGGATCAACTTATCAACTGAACTTTCATCTAAACATCGGTAAGTGCAATTCGGGAAATATCAAATGCAAAATTCAAATGAAAAATTCTCTCATAAGGTTTTCAAGTCTATTAAATGACCCTGTGAATAAATTCTGTTTTTTTTAATACTTTTTATATCCGACTGAATGCTTCCACGACATATTACATACACTCGTGTGTAGAAACTCACATCTGTCAGGGGTATAGATTAAATGACTTCTTTTGCTTTCCTACAAAGAAGATAGAATCAGAATACATATTTATATGTTCACAACATTAACTGTGTGCAACCCTTTCCTTTAAAGGATAGGTTTAGGCCTGTTGGTATCACTTTCTATTGAATGAGAATGAGTTTATCCTTATACGATAAACACATGCACTATGTTATTAGAAAGAATTCATAACCTGTCATTAATGAATTAGGGCGAATCTCTTTGTTTCTGGCAAGATTTTAATATTATAATATATACTGATACAACGATAGGGTTCGAACCGTGATCCTACAACTCTAACCGTGAGGTTAAACGCTAACCACGAGGCCAAGCCCTACCCCTGTATGTGCTACGCTAGTATTGTAGTGATGGCATATGACCGAATCAGCACAATTGTAGATGCTTGTGCAGTCTGTAGTTTGTTGTAGATACCTCTTGCAGTTTACAGGCTATTTTGGTAATGTGGTAGAGTATCCTTTCTAATAAGCATACAATGAGTTTGCATTTCCTGTCTTAAAATACTTCATCTGCTCACATAATGCACACTTTTTAGTACCATGTAGTACTGACACGTAATAATAGAAATAAGAAATATTTACAACATTGATTTGAGGAAAAAATTACTATGTACACAAGATGCAAATTTGTAGATCGCTCTGAGCCTTGCATATAAGATAAAAGAACCGATAGTTAATAAGTTAGAATTGTATGTGTTTTACAAAAAACACTCCTTTCCTATTAAATCTAAAAGAAAACATTCCGGCATAGGTTATAAAACATTTGTGGTACCAGTACATGTATATTCATTTTATGCATATTTTTTTTATATTTCCCAGTTGCACTAACAAAGGTTTACACCTTAAGTTAATAATAATTCTAACTTTTTATTATTCACGGATATATCAAGCTTCTAAATTAATACCAGCCAGGATAGCTTAATTTCTTTCATCCATCACCACCACATTCGTTGGCATGCAAATAATGGGAAATCATAAGAAAAAAAATCAGATATATTAATAAAATTAAACCCAGACCAACAAATGACACTTTCATTTGAAAGTGCAATATTCAACCAATTTTACCAAGTTATACTGTTGGATGTACTAATATAAAAGGAACTAGCACGTATGTTACTTTATGGATTGTACAATTAATTATAATTACTATAACAAGCCGCTCAGATGGTGGCGATTCGTTGTCAATAGGGGTGGAGGAAATCGGAGGACACTGAGAAAACAATCGACCGTTGACGGGCCACTACAACCCACTGTCATAGTAACAATGATGGTCAAACCTCGAGAGCATGTGGAAATAACGGAGCGTTTTCGACTTGAGTGTCATTACATTGAAACAGACACAGGGCTCAAGTAATTAAAATTAACTTTAACAATAAATTTCAGGACTGTTAGATATTTGCATTTGACATTTTCCAATTATACTAACCGGAGTTTACATAAAATTTAAGTTGATAACTTGATCGTAAAATCTGATTAAATGTATGCAGGTTATAGATATTCTAATGATATGTTTACGGACATATCAAGTTCCTAATTTTTATCAGATTTTGACGGATAAGTTTCTTGTACGCATCGCTTTTTCAAAGCAATTAAATTTGTTTGCATGCAAATAAAGAAAAATTAGAAAAAAATAAAAATATTGCAATAAAAACTATTCTGCATTTTAGGTATCCAAATACATGACAAAACAGACAAACCTAGCCTAGCAAATGTCACTTTCATCTGATTACAATCACTATTACTGGGCAGTGACTATTCCCGCGTACTCTAGATTGCCCACGCCGTTGTATATAGGGTTTCACTGTACGGTTGTATTTAGTACGTACTTACAGCTTGTATATTTCCGGTTGTAGAGGCTTCATTTGTACTCCGACTAATGCATCCGTGACGTCACGCCAGCACATGACGTCGTTAAACCGGTCAGTAAATATGCATACTGCACATAACCACTGTTGTATTATGCATCACTCATAGGACTTGGTACAATCTCGTAAAAGTGAATGTGTGTGTGCGGTATTTTAAATTGCCCTGAGTCTGCTTTGTAATTACATGGAGCTATACGCATAAATACAGAGTGCGTTTAATCGTAAATCATCCTAGTATGTGTATATAATAGCTGACAAGTGTGTAATGGGTGAGTACCCGCCGTAATGAGATATCCAGGGCCGGCTACACTTGTTTGCTGACTGGTATCATGTCTCCTATCTAGCAGATTGGAAGACAGTATATTATTGTACAGGTGTCTTTTCGCATAAATACAAACATGTATACTCTGTGGGATTTGTTAAATAACAACTTTTGTTTAGTTCACCCAACCCCAACCCCCTGCCGGCTCAGAATCTGAAATAAAAATAGTAGCAGAAGTAATAACAATGATGATAATACTAAGAAAAAGAAAATTATTATAGTAATATTTTAATAGTAATTAAATGAAGAAGAAGTCGATGAAGAAATAGAAAAAGAAGAAGAAGGAGAAAAAACAATGTAGAACCAAATATCAAATTTATATTTACACAATATGTAAATATTCCCATTGGAACTATAAATCCTTTCTCTGATAATAAACGTCTGTAATCTCATGCATGTGCTTTCGGTCGTTTTCAGTTTCATTTTGGTATGATCTGGTGACTGTGCGGATTGAAAGAAGAAACAGATTCACGTGTCCTTTTACAGGGTACTGAGTGCGAAAAAATTTGATATGGACTACCTGACGTGGGGATACTATTTTATTGCCCCCCCCCCCCCCCCCCCCCCACTGGTAAAAACGGTTATGGGACAGGCATACATTTATCACATTGGCGGATCCTCCCCCCCCCTTCAGTTGTAACATCTGTCCCTTTATTTTTTAATTAATTTTGGAAATTGTGCTTCCATTGTGTACACTACTGCTTCCTCGTTTGGACTGCCTGCGTCGAGGTACGCTAAAAACATCGAAATGAACGAATTTTTGGGCTCTCGTACGTCGGAGATTAATTTTAACCCCCTCTTCCACAGGTGTAGTATTTAACAGCTGCTGGTTCATCGCTTCAGGCAAAGAGTACGTCACATAAGGTATATTTGTACGCCGGAACAGAATTTGCAGACGTAGAATAAGTTGTTTGTGTGTATGTATAATTCGTCATGTGTTATGTGAGTTTATATTATATGCCATGTTCGTTGTGTGATATTTGATGTTACTTCTTTCATTTCATACATTTTTTCAGTATAACCTGCCTCTCCCACTGGCGAATTAAAATAAAATAAAAAATAACACGGTGCATGTTACATGTAAATTACAGTTATTTCAGTTAATGTTCATAAAAAAATAGTGAAAGAGTCAAATTATCAACGCCTCCTTTGACAGAAATCCATAACAGGGAAGTGTCCATAATTCCGTCATGTCCGTAATATCACATGTGGTGTAATGACGAATAATATTAAAGTCTGTTCCACCATGTCGCAGGTGCCCATTGTAGCTTGGCGATGATTGTATTATACTAAAATATTATCACACAGTTTGACCCTAAAGTTGATGAGGGACCAAAGGCCTAATATGAGATGTAAAACTTAAAAACAGGAAACCAAATTTTCAGTTTGCATCTGAATCTTGTAGCCAAGTGACATGGCATCTATAATGGGTTGACAGCCATGGTTTGACATTTACATTTTCAGAATATTTATGACACTAAATAACCTATCAGGGGATTTAAGTGTGATGGTTTGAGCATGTCACCAGTTACCTTGACTTTCATTAATTGGGATGAGATTTTGTAAAAAAAAAAAAAAAAAAAAAAAAATGGAACCTTTTGCTCAGGTATTGATTTTAGTACATTATATAAATATTTTGCAATCTATGTTTTAAATTTAATTTTAGAAACAAAGGCCTATATGCCCTATTCCTTCATTTTAGCACATACCATTAAGGATTAATCTGTCAGTTTATGAACAATTTTAAAATGCAATGGAAACCCAACCATAAAACATACTATAAAGTAGTTTCCCTATGATGGTCGGGGAATAGTTGCATGCGGTATTAAGTACTTCCCTGGCTTTACCATGGCCAGCATATGTTAGTGGGATTCTGCGGGAAAGCTGACCGCAATATACGTTGTCCCTGGACAGGAAAACCCATGGTCAGCGTTCGTTACCGGAAACGCTGACCACCATATCTTTCAGTAACCGGACGCCGGGCGAAGGGACAATTTCTGGATTTTTTCTCCCAATAAAATCTTGGGGATTCTGTGGTTATGAGAATCCTCGTTGTGTCCGTATGTGTGGTCACATTATTGACAAAAGAATAAGAATTTTCAAGCAATACCAGTAATGCTGACCGCAGTGGCAGGAGTATTCTTTAGAAATGGGATGGTCCAGGAATAGGTGAAATCGTTTAATTTGTGGCGCACATAATGTAAACATGAAGTGGAAAAATAACAGTAAAAAAATTGCAGTGGACGAAAAATATGTAGAGAGAAGGGTCACTGGCCGACTGTGTGGTGAAAGGCACGTACTATTTCACGACAACAGCCAAACTCACGATTAATATTTTTTTAGACCCACGTGACATCAACATTGTTGAAAACGGAACAATAATAAATGTATGTTTATGTAAATAGAAGGTTAACTATCTGTGTGAGGAAATGCACGTACTGCTCAACGAAAAAAAAAAAAGAAAAGGAGTACAGGTGTACTGGCCGGGATGTATCATCTTAACATGCTTGATATCAATTAAGGGTTTAATGGTTATTAAACCATGGCGTGTTGTCAAATTGTATTAGCTGACAGATACCCCGTTAACTCCTTGTATTTACCAAACCACGTGGCTCTGTTCAGCCTCATGGTAACCTTCTCATGGCCAGTGCGGTTGCGAAAAACACTCTTTTCACAATAAACATGTATCACGATATCTGGTTCACAGTTAATAGGCCAGACTAATGTATATATATATATATATATATATATATATATATATATATACACACGGATCTTATTGAGACATATGTCCCAGACAGTAACCGGTATACAACTCCTTTCCCTACCGTCAACCCGTACTCATGTGCCCTTATCAGTCAGTTTACACTGTGTTTGGGCAGTAGCTTGTACAAGTCACAGTAAAGGTATACGGCGGCAGCAGCAGCAGCAGAAGCAGTTTACGCTCGTCTAGCAGCTACAGCTGTACCTCGGTCACGCTCGGATCCATTTCACGGAATTCCCCCTGAAATGCACCCGATAACCCTATCATGTGACAAAGTTTTCCCCTGGCTTCCGCTCAACGTTTTGAATATATAATTTGCTAGGCCTGGATTTTTCCCGAGGGTGAAGTCATCCCCTCTCCCGATATCTAAATAAATGTGGAATTCACACCAACAGTGTTAATTAACAGTTATGCAGTCCCAAATCATCGGTAAAATAAAATCGAAAACATTAAAAATAAAAAAAATGAATGTTTCAGTGACAGAGACTACCCTGCAGACAAACATTAACATTATATTTCTTTATTTTTAAAGAGAAATGGAATAAAAATGATTTTACTTCATATGATATTGATATATTACATATACGTACATTTATATATTAGTTATATATTAATTTTATATATTTATTTAAATATATAATACCTGAAAATAAACATACAATTTTTTCCTATTTCAAGCAATAAAAATCTGTTTATGAAAATCATATCGTAAAAAGTTTTCAAAACATGAAATGTTGGGCCATGTTTAAATAAAGATTCAGTACTGTATTGTTCATTTAATTTATTTTATAATTGACACTTTTGTGAATAACTAACACTTTTCACCCATTTTCAATTTTCATTTATGTTGTGGTCATTGTTTTCCTTGTTTTAATGTAAGAATTTGTTGGGCTTATTGTTTGCAGACAATTAATTGCCCTGGATTTCAGTCTCGAATGTCACACTCATATATAAATTATATATGAAATTATAAATAAAATATAACTTTCCTCTGTGTACAATGGTTTTGTTATGACTGTTATATCAGTCGCCCGTAAAGTGATACAATTATCACTGTAAGTCATCTGAACTATAGCGATCACTCTTTGTCCGTCGTCCGTCCGGCCAACAGGCCATCCGGCCGTCTGTCCGTTAACAGGGCACAAATCGTAACCGCTGGACCTGGAATCTTCTAACTTGGCATCCAGGGAGGTCCATGAAAAATTTCTCTGAAAACCTGGAATTAGGTCGTTGTTACCCATATTCTTTGAGCTATGGGGCTCCGAAATTAATGGAATAATTGAAAATTTGATACAAAAGCTCAAGTATCTTAACAACTAATGCATTGATCACCATGATTCTTTGCATAGATATTGATCATGGAGTGTTTCATCAGTTTCTGCAGACTGGTGGCGCTACCTATATTTTTTTTATTTATTACTATTTTTTTTCTCTATTTTTGTGACTTTAAAAGATGCGGTCATCTGTTAACAGGGCTCAAACCTTAACGACTGGACCTAGAATCTTCTATCTTGATATTCAAGGAGGTCCATGAAAAGTATTTTTGGAAACCTAAAATTAGGTCTCTGTTACCCATATTCTTTGAGCTATGGGGCTCCGAAGTTACCCCTAGAATAATGGAAAATTTGATACAAAAGCTCCAGTATCTGAACAACTAATGCATTGATCACCATAATTCTTTGCATGGATATTGGTCATAAAATGTTTCATTATTTTTTGCAGACTGGTGGCGCCACCTGTATTTTTTTTTATTTTTTACGATTTTTTTTTTCTATTTTTGTGACTTTAAAAGATGCGGTCATCTGTTTACAGGGCACAAACCTTAACGACTGGACCTAGAATCTTGTATCTCGACATGAAGTGAGGTTAATGAAAGGTCTTCTTGGAAATCTAAAATTAGTTCTCTGTAACCCGTAATTTCTGAGCTATGGGGTCCTGAAGTACCCCCAAGAATAATGGAAAATTTGATACAAAAGCTCAAATATCTGAACAACTAATCCATTGATTACCATGGTTCTTGCATGGATATTGGTCATGGAATGTTTCATCACTTTCTACAGACTGGTGGCGCCATGTGTTTTTTTTTTCAATTTTTTATTATTTTTTTACTCTGTTTTTGAGACCTTTAAAGATGTGGTCATCTGTTTTTAGGGCACAAATCGTAATGACTGGTTCTAGAATCTTGTATCTTGACATGCAGGGAGGCCAATGAAAAGTCTCCTTCGAAACCTGAAATTATGTCTCTGTTACACAAAACCTTAAAGGCTATGGGGCTTCGAAGTACCCCCTAGAATAATGGAAAATTTGATACAAAAGCTCAAGTATCTGAACAACTAATGCATTGATCACCATGATTCTTTGCATGAATTCTGATCATGAAGTGTTCCATCAGTTTCTGTAGACTGCTGGCGCCTTCTGTGTTTTTAGGATTTTTTTTTCTCTATTTTTCCGACCTTAAAAGATGCGATCATCTGTTAACAGGGCACAAATCGTAATGACTGGACCTAGAATCTTTCATCTTGACATGCAGGGAGGTCCATGAAAAGTCTCTTTGGAAAACTGAAATTAGGTCTCTGTTACCCATATTCTCCAAGCTATGGAGCTTATACATACCCCCCAGAATAATGGAAAATTTGATACCAAAGCAGGGCCCAAAATCATATCCATTGGACCAAGAATCTTCTGACTTGACATCCTGAGAGTTCCTCCCAAGTTCTCCTCAGAAACCTGAAATTAGGTCACTGTGACCTATATTATCTGATTTACAGGCCATAATTAAGCACCCCAGAAATAATGCAAAATACACACAAATTGCTAGATTCCTCAGGAATGGCTGGATGGATTGTAATCAAATTTGGTGTTCTTATGGGTCTTGATGAACCTAAGCTAATATGCATGAACTATGATGTTATATTAGTTGCCTGTGCAAGGACATGTTGTCAACATGCCAGTCGGCTGAGCGTCCTGACCTAGGGTCACTTGTTTTTCCTCAATTTCTGTTTACCTAAATTCCATTGCCATGTGTTTAACTCTTTCTTAAAAGGTATTTATATATATTTATTTCGTTTAATTTTTTCTCTGTTAAAATTATGACGAACTAGTCCTTAGAAAATTATTTGCATGTCCAAATTGTCAGTTATGTTGGTAAGGATTAATGCCCAATGAAACATGTATTAGGACATCTTGAGTTTATAATGTTTCACAATCAGTATTCTGAAAACACTACTCCATGCACTTATGGAATATATACCACAGTATTCATTAAAAGCTTATAGTAATTTTAGAAGACAGCTTGTCAAATTTGTAAACTTGCCATTCATTATCGTGCAGTCTAAAAATGCCATTTCACCATCTTAAATAGGTTCACCCATATGAAATAAAAGAAAAAAAAGATAGATATTTATAATTGTATATAGAAGGAACTGTTATGTGGATATCCAGTTAAAAAAATAAATAAATAGAACCACATAAATTAGATTGCCAAAGAGAAGTGATTTTTATTTCCCGTTACGTAATGTAACATGTTACTTATGTCATTCTTGGGCTCATCTCCAATTTTCATATTTCATAATCAACTGTTTCTATTTCTATGGATGTTGTTACCTGTCACATGTTATACTCACAAAATTTATATCCCTTTATTTTTGGACAGTTATCAGCTGATGCGAATGTGACCCCCTTGCAAATATAACATCTAATTATATATATCTAGTCGTTATTAAAGACTTCGTAATTAACAGATCAATGTTTATAATTAATGTAAATATTGTTATGTCCTATTAGGCAGATTGGACCAAACTAACCTGATTATTAGTATGGTTTTGTCTTTAAAGGGAATAAAATAAAAAAAAATACTGTAATCGTAACCTCTTTTCCATTTGCTAGGATTTTATATTGTTAGCCTCATTTAAAAAAACACCTCTAATCCTAACCCCTTTTTGCAGATGGGATTTTATACTATTACCCACTTTGGGAGGTCCAGCTAAACGTTGTTACCCGTGGATCTCAATTTTATATATAGGTGAATATTTAAATCGTTAAAATTATAGGATAACACTCAAATACATTATATATCACTTGAATGTTCAAACATTCTAGCATAAAACAAAAAAGGTTACACATTCTGATTCATGTAAAGCTAAAACGTAAACGCTGCTGAATATATCAATATCTCTTCTTAAAAAACAACTCGTATTTGGGCAAGTTTATCTGTATTGACTGAGGGGGGGGATATCTTTGTTTGAGCCAGAATTAAGATTCCCCTCAACACAGGCTTACTTTGGTACATGTACCCGTATCACTGATAAAGATCTCGGTCTCGCTGCAGTTTCGATATTTCATTTAAGAAGATGTGCTTTTATATATATACCGTATATTACAGATATGAACGGATCGTATGTTGCCGTTTTCCTGATAGAAAACGAGGTACAGAATGACAAATGGAATTTTCTAATGGGGCAGATGCTCACATGATAATCATGAAAATGCGATTTTAATCATTGTGATGATGCTGTTATTGAGCTCAGAAGGTGAGATGACACCAGTGTATGTTTTCTGGTTCAGTTTATTTAATATTTGTCATGGTCACAAGATGAGGGCTCTGACACGACAGATAATTGATAGAAAAGCCGGGGAATATTCATTCATGCAGCCACAGGACTGTTTTAAAACATACTGGTAAATATAAAGACTTGGAAAACCAGAGAAATTACTCCCACAGCTATTATTATATTGTATTTCAACATGCACATGGAAATATGATTTTATTTATATTTTTACCTTAATTTTCAATTCTCATTTTTGGTAATGATAATGGTTATAAAAATAATGTATGAGGCTTTCTGAATGGGTGCTCTCGAGGTTTTTTTTATAACAAACGGTGTCAAAATATTGTTTTTACAAAATAATCAAATATTTTAATAAAAGTAGACAAACCTGCAGTCAGCATATTAAAGATGAAATTTTCTATTAACTTTTCACAATCCTAATTACGAGCCTATTAATCCAATTAATTATAATTAAATCAGATTTCTCACAAAGAACGGTCGATTTTTATTAACATATATTTCACATGATATTTCGTTTCGCTTATATCATTTCATAAACACTTAATATCATCGATTGTATAACGTTGGTCTTACTGCGCTAAGGAATATATTCAAATTTTAAATCATGGAAGTTCTTTTTAAAATTTACATGATTTTTTATATTTATTTTATTTCATACTTTAAGCATTTTACAGATACGGACAGGTTAAAGATGAAATTCGTTACCTTGCTGGGAGAAAAATATGTATAACAGAAAGAAATTTGAGCGTGTAACATCTGTTGGCAGAATTAAAAAAAAAGAAACATATAGTTCGATATATATATATATATATATATAGTTATATATATATGCTTATATATATATATATTTATATATATATATGCTTATATATATATATATATATATATATATATATATATATATATATATATATATATACTTGCGGTTGTTTGCCAAAACTACACCAACTTCAACTACACCAAGTCATTAATTTTAATTACAATATGAATAAAAATGGTGGCAACAGAGATGTTTAGAAGAGTTACTCACTGATGGGAGTAGTTGAAGAGAGGGTCTTCATGTTGTAGAAAGTTTTCACATAAGTTTTTTGCTTGCCGGAATCAAAGATTTCGGCAAGCATATTGCTCAGTTGCGTATGTCTGTTTGTCTGTTTGTCTGTTTGTTTGTCTGCACTCTCCTGGCCACAATTTTGCCACAATCACCTTGAAACTTACAGGGATGATGAAAAACATAATTTCTAGGTGCCCTATTGTTTTTGGTTAAAATAGGTCAAAGGTTAAGGTCAAGGTCACGACAGGTATGGTTAACGGTTTTTGCACTATAACTTCGCCATAAATAGGCTTATCCACTTCTGCAATAGCTCATTTTTTTCGTCATCACCTGGCCATTCTTTTGACATGTAGCTTACTTAAATTTGCTGTTACCATGGTTACGCAATTTTTGGGAGAAATCCTGGAATTTCGTGATATTTTTCAAATTTGCAGCAATCGTACTGATTCTGAGATATTTTATGTAACACAAGAATATCTCGAAATTGTTTTTTCAGATTTTGGAAATGGCCGCCAGGGGGCGTTGCAGATGAAAAAACATGAAAATTTGTTTTGGTGCTATACCTCCAGAACTATTAAACATTCGGCCATTTCCATCACAGCACCTTCAACTGGGGTCCATGGGCTTATTTTTGCGCATAGGTGCCAAAGAGCGCTATTGCCAGATTTCTCTATTTTTGGGGTAAAACTTTTGAATTTTGAAAATATGCAGTTTTCAGCTTCTAACTCTGTCAGTTTTTATGCTGGAGAGGTCAATTTTTTAGCATCTTGTAGCCCTTGGTGAGTTCTCGGTGATCCAATCAAAAATCTTGCAAAATCTCGCACCGTTTCTCGTCAAACGAGAGTCTTCGAGATTTCATTAAATATGACCTACAGGTTGCATTTTTTTAACAATGGCTTTGAAATTGATATATTTTGTGTTATTTATGAATATCTCGAAATCAGTTTTTCATTTTTTTTTGGAAATAGCCACCAGGGGGCGTGGTACCTGAAACACTGTAACATATCATTTTTCTGCAATATTTAAAATGATTTTAAACATGGCACAATTTTTATCGTTGTATCTTAAACTAGGAACATTGGCTCATTGTTCCGCACATGTAGCTTTGTGCTGCCGTTACCATGGTTACCAAATGTGTGGGTTAAACCTGACGATCTGAAAATATGCAGTTTTGGGCTTCTATCTCGGTTAATATTTATGTTTCGAGGGTCTAGTTTTTTGCATAAGGCTGCTTCCCCTTGGTTCTAAGTCATTCAATTGCAAGTCTCGTCAAATTTCGCTCGGTTTATCGTCAAAGAGAAGAAACGAGATTTCACGGAAATGCTTATAACTCGGCGACTTTTACAGCTACACAGGTCTAGTTTTCGGCATTTCATAACATATGACCAGCTTGACACGCCAGAAAAGAAATCAGGCCAAATCTCGCACCATATCTCGTCAAGCGAGAAAAAAACGAGATATCATGGAAATGCTTATAACCAGGCGACTTTTACAGCTACTCAGGTCTAGTTTTTGGCATTTGGTAACATTTGGCCAACTTGACATAGTAAAACTGCGATACTTGGCGAAAGCTCGCACTACATCTGGTCAAATGTGGAAAAACGAGATTTCACAGAAATGCATATAAGTCGGCGACTTTCACGGCTAGACAGGTCTAGTTTTTGGCATTCATTAACATTTGGACGGCTTGACATGACAAACCTGCAAGACTGGCCAAATCTCGCACCATATCTCGTCAACGATAAAAAAGGAGATTTCACATAAATGCTAATAACTCGGCGACTTTTACAGCTAGACAGATGTAGTTTTCGCCATTTCATAACATTTAGAGAGTTTGATATGACAAATCTACAAGACTGGCCAAATCCTGCACCATATCTCGTCAAACGAGAAAACACGAGAGTACACGGAAATGCTTATAACTCGGCGACTTTTACAGCTAGACGGATCTAGTTTTCGCCATTTCGTAAGGTTTGGCCGTCTTGACATAATAAAACTGCTCGTCTTGCCAAATCTCGTACTATATCTCGTCAAGCGAGAAAAAAACATGATTTCACGTAAATGCTGATAACACGGCGACTTTTGCAGCTAGACAGGTCTAGTTTCCGGCATTTTGTAATATTTGACAAACCTGACATGACAAAACTGGAAATCTCGCCAAAGCTCGCACCATTTCCCGTCAAACGAGAAAACACGAGATTTCATGCAAATGCTTATAACTCAGCGGCTTTTATAGCTAGACAGGTCTAGTTTTCGGCATTTCATATCATTTGGCCAGCTTGACATGACAAACCTGAAAACGTCTCACTGCTTCTTGTCAAACGAGATTAACGGGATTTCATGAAAAAATTTTGAACTTGGTCCCTTTTACACTAGAAAGATATGCAGCTGTTAAAGGTCAGCATGCATAAATAAACATATTATCCGTTTCTGCTGCCCCCACAATGTTGCTCATTCATATGACCGTTTCTACATGCACTCTCTGTCTATCTGTCTGTATCATTTCCATTTCCGGCAAGCGCGTGACCTCTGGTCATCTTGTTTTTCCAATTTCTCTGTTCAAGTTTCTCCTATCTTAGATCTCAGGTACTGTTTTACCTAGCAGATTGGACCTTTTTATATACTGTAAAGTCGACAAGACAAAAGTGCCATAAATAGAAGGTAATTAGTAATCAGGGAGACCCTGTCGGGTTTCCTTCTTCAGAACTAAGTTCTGCTGTATGTGGAGTTTCCGTTTCTTAGAATTCACCTATACCTGCTTGTAGTATGGCCAAATAAGACATTGACCGGGGTATTGTATTTAACTGGTTCAGGGTTGTTGGACCGTTGTTCACGACCTTCTGCAGGTATGCATTGATTCGGTTCGAGAAATAAAGTGTTTATTATTTGACATTTAGAAAAAAAATGTTTTATAATTTTAGCAGATAACAATTATTTTGTGGCATTCTTTGGATTTAATTTCTAATAACATGCAAAGCCTACCGGCTTATATATGCTATGTAATTACTAATTACTCTTTGATTTTACAGCAATTATGCGATAAATCAATATTAAGACTCTGATACTAGTATTGATCAAATGGTTAATGACAAATTATTGACTGCACACACATTGCAGTTACTATATACTCCTTTTGTACAGTAAGATCTATCACCTGTGTAACAACATTCACCTGAGGATCGGGTCGCATCCCTCGAAACAGTCTGTAGTGAATTTACAGTGTTGGTTTTGTTCAGTGTTACACACACACACACACACACACACACACACATATATATATATATATATATATATATAAATTATATATATATATCATATTTTTTAAACGCGGGTGTTAGCGTCCGTGACGCTTAAAATCTCTTTCGGACGCTCGGTTCTTGTGGCCTCCCAAAATGTTTAGTGCATGAAGCAAAAACATTCGAGGTGCATTCGAAGTGGAGAGATACCAAAATGCATTCGAAGTGTATTCTAACTGCGCTATGATTGCATTCTAAATTTTCTTTCGGCATTCCAACAGAATTCGAAACGATCTGATCGCATTCAAGGGAGAACTGAAACGGCAAGCCACTTCAAATCCTGCCAGAATATCCCGAATATGCCTCGAATGAACCGTAATGCTGCCGGAATCTATTTCGATAGTTAAGGTATTCAGCTGGAATGCACTTCTTATGCCGTTCGAATCTTTTGATTGTCGCACGAATGCGGCTCGAGTGCAGTTTGAACCTCCCGACTGGCCCTCAAATGAGTCGGGACGCAGTTCAGAACACCGCCGAATCGCATAAAAACACGGCAAGCTCGTTGAAGGACTGTGGGTCTTCTGCTCTGAGCTCCTCCATCAGTCTGGCGCATATAATGTCCATACATGCAGCCTCATCCTCTCCTCTGCCAGCCATGGTCGGGTCAGATATCATCTGGGTCGTCTCATCCTGTTTCTTCTCCTTGCCCCCTCCACATTTCTTTCAAGAAGATCATGCTGGAGGACAGTAATCTGGAGCAAAGAAACATGGTCAACCTATGGTTGTTTGGATGAGACTGATGAAAATACTAGATTCGGCAGCATTTTATACCTTATCGGAGACCATTCTGACGGCATTCTTGATACACTCGAGACATTCATGGTACATTTTAAGTACACTCGAAGTTCATTTTATGTATTCGAGTTTGAAATGCATTGTGTTTGAAATTTTGAACGTTCGAACCATAATCGTCGGCCATTCCTGGAGCTTTCTTACTGCGTTAGAGGTGAATTCGAAGAGAACGTATGGCACCTTCTTATCAGATGTATTCGGCCAGCAATCGAACGGCAGTCATACGGCGTTCGAAGTGAATTCTAAATAGTCTGACATCATTCTCACAACATTCTCAAATATATATATATATATATATATATATATATATATATATATATATATATATATATTTATGTATCTCTTGTGTTTTTTTTTTTCCTCTCATGTTATATCATTGTAAAATTGATTCTCCGCTCAGTGCAGTGGGCTAGTGTATGCAACAGAATTGTTGTCAGCCTGCAGGTTCAAAAACAAGGGTAAACTGCATATAACTGGAGAAAACTTGTTCAGTCGGGCCGAGTTGAGTCGAGACGCGTCGCCACGTGTATGCCGGAGATGAAGGAACAACGTATCAATTTGAAGCGCTATTATAGTTTCGTCTACAGACGACAGATGGCAGTCGCGTGCTGGTGTGCAAAACCACAAAAATAAAAGTGCGCCCTGTTTGAACCAGAGGCGTATTCGAGGACGATGTAATTCCACCAGTTGTCCAGGTAATCTGTTATGATTTATGTTGTCGATCCATTCATTTTAATATTTACCTTGCCTTTTTATGCCCCCGTCACAAAGTGGCCGGGGCATATAGTTTTACCCATGTCCGTCATTCCGTCCTTTCGTCATTCCGAAATCAAACAGTTGTACGGACTTTTTTCGCAGTGCCTGCAGATACGGGCCTGATTTTTGGTGTGTGGGCAGATAATGACCAGTTACAGATCGAGTTCGCGTTTCGTCCCGGTTAACCTACTTTTGACCGTTTTACGGCTCCTAAACTTAGAAAAATTTATGAAAAATAGAAATTCCATGATAAAATACACATGTACGAACATTTTTTCGCAATGCCTGCAGATATTGGCCTGATTTTTGGTGTGTGGGCAGATAATGACTAGTTACAGATTGAGTTCACGTTTTGTCCCAGTTGACCTACTTTTGATCGTTTGACGGTGCCCTAACATAGAAAATTTAATGAAAAATAGAAATTTTCATGACAAGTGCACATGTACGGACTTTTTTCGCAGTGGCAGCAGATACGGGCCTGATTTTGGTTGTGTATGCAGATAATGACCAGTTACAGATCGAGTTCATGTATATATATATATATATATATATATATATAAATATATATATATATATATATATATATAGATCTCGCTATATATTAATGTGTAAAAGGCGCAGAATCCCCTCCCCTCCTGCGCCCCCTCTCACTTAAAAGCACTAGTATATGAACAGTGACTTACTGTTGTGATAAAATATGACATGTTACGGCTAATGTAGGGATATTTATATCTACCACAGGAAGAGCGTATATCAGGCAACAAGAGGAAACAGTGTCAGCTACAACGTAAATAAGAGGACTACTGCTGATTAAATTGGACCATCTGCTGCAACTATTGATAGATATAGACTGAACGATATAGGTTTTCTTGGATAACTCGGATGACGACTCTAAGCTGTCAGGTGTCACGCTTTCTGTGTATTTAGCACGTGTCGGACAAAGTCTTTGTTGAGGACATTTTTGGATGCAAAACAAATCACACTTACACCACATAAAAAAGATGCCATACAGAAGGTGAGATATTTTTTTTATTAAAAATAGTTGTTTTCATAATTATCACATTTTCTGCATAATAAATAAGTGCAATCCCTGAATAAGAAACAGGTAAAATACTGATATATTAGTCTTATCACGCAATACATGTCCCTGCGATCGGGCATGCATTATATATATTATTGTGAATTAGTATATGCCAAAGTATAATTATATGATATGTTACTACACACTAGATATATAAGACTAAATATAGATATTAATAATAAACCCTTGAGAATATTGTTCCATAAGCTGAAAAAGCCCAGATTATGATGATATATATTATCATCTATTATAATGTCAAATATTGCAGGCCTTGTTCACGAGTAGGATTTCTTTTACAAATTAATTAAACGAATATGTAAAGCCACATTCTTTCCCTGAAATTCTTTCCTTAAATGCCGTTCGGATTTGAAAATTAACGCACAGATTACAACGGTACTACCGATCACTGCGTTTGACAATATTGATATATCATTAACGATAAAGATAAAGTAAGTATTGTGAAGTTTAGATGCGATAAGAAGGATATCATTTACATGCAAATATTGGGTGACAATAATCTTTACAAGTAACCAGCCTGAGTAAGCGAATTGTAGAGATTAGGTTAACATATATTCCTGGGATTGATTTGAAATTTTACTAAATAAATTAAATCTACAAAAAATTTAAACTCATAATAAATCAAAGTACTTTAATTGTGCTTTAATACTGGATGCCTGTTACAGTACGTAATCATGGACGGAATAAATCAGATAGTTGTCATGGAATCGTTGGATTTTGCTCCTGAAAAAGAGGATCACTCTGCAGTGTTGTTGTTAATTGACGTTAACCGATGTTTCCTTGTTATTTTCTTGGAGCTTTCTGTGCTCACGCACGAGCAGCTCACTGTACTCCTCAGAGGTTAATGATGATGTAACCTCGTGCAAATCTCGCAGGACTATGTAATCACGTGATCTGGTCTGGAGAATTGTTGGCAGGGTTATGAATCTCCTGTTGATGATGTTACGGGAGACCCTTCTTGGGAGAGGCTTATCCTGGACATGTAATATTTCTTTAAACAAGCAGAGGAGAGGGTACACGTATTTGCTGGTGACGTTTTCCAGTACTGACTCCATGATGCCAGATTCATGTTTCTGCTCATCCCGGATCCCTTCCTCAAGAAATATAGCGACACGTGCGAAACGCTCGAATACCTCTTGTGAATGCAAATCCTGAAATAAAGTAATAATATTATCGATAATTTAAATAACAATAATGAAATTGATAATAACAATAAGTAGAAATGTGCTTAGAGAGCGTATACCTCCGCCAAGGCAGCTCATTATTCCCATATGTCATTTTCAGAAATAAAGCATTTTTTCATAAAAAAAATACCTGGAGTAACATTGAATGCAGGCACATTCAGAATACATGTACTGCAATCTGACGTGAGATCAGTAAACAAAGTCAGCATATCAGATTGGGGTAATGAGCTGCCTTGTTTGCTAATCTTACGCCAGGTGGCAGCGGCTTTGAGCACTGCACTCTGCTTCTAGACCATAGAGGCCGATTGTAGCCACCTGTACTTTTCCATTTCCTAGGATGTTTAAGTCAGAAAAGAGGCGAGCCTCCTTTAAATCCACACCTGATATTTAACTTTGTGCTTTAATATAAAGGGCGTTGTGGTAACATAGGTAACCGTTCTTGAAGTTAATAATTATCATCTCACATCAATACTTTATGCATATTCATGATATGCATGCATATGATAGGTGGCGATTCCTTCAGAATGATAGGGGGTTTCCAAAGAAAGGCTAAATTCAAAAAGTTATAGGCTGGTTTAAAGTTTAAATGCTTTCATATGAATTATTTCCTATTGGTGAATAGTCACCTTTGGTTCAGCTAATCAACGTACAGTGGCTACTTGCTTCACTAATCTCGCGATAGGGAATATTTCTTCTAATATCCCAACGCATGTATAATTGCATCGTTTAATTTCGAACCAGAAAGGCTTGCTGAAGAATAGCGTTTGCGTGATGAAAACGCAGCAGTTAAATCGATTACATTCGCTTCCGATCACTATTGTTTTAGTGGCTGCATTGATAACCAAGTTTTTGGGGTCTCAACACCTGGGCTGGCACAGGGCCATAATCAGACCCAACTAGAGTGGAGTGTTGAGAGCAGAGGATTTAAAACTTGGAGCTGGTTGCACAATGCGATACCACGCTCTCATTGGTCGGATATCAATGCAAGTGTTTGCTCTGTGCGAACCCTGGTGGTGTAACCCAAAATATCTTGCTGCAGAAAGCAGCGGTTAAAACGAAGGAGATCTAGAACGACGGCAATGTACAGGCACTGCGTGGAGTGTAGATGGACTATGTGCACAGACTCACACAAATGGTTTTATTAGGTCGTATCATAATGTGTTACTATTTATATATTCAACTTTCCGGGACTTTCCAGATTTCGGGACCAGTCCCTGTTACTGTTGAACAAAACTCCCAGGGATACCCAGGCTGTTACCTTCCTGCTCGGCGCTCAATCTCTCTAGATGATATCGCGTTTCTCAGAAACCGCGACAGTGTTACCTTAAATAGTACGCCATCGAAACAGACCAAACGAGGCAACCCTGGGTGACGCAACAATTAAATCGCCATGGCAACGCTGAACAAGAGGAAGCACATAGGAGTAAACCCTGTTGTTCAATTTTCTAGGGTTCCATATTAAAGCTGGAATTTATGATACATTTAACAGTTTAACGTTAATAAAACCCGCCCGGAAAAGTCAGACAGGCATGCGTAATGCATTGGCTTGTCTTTAGGGCTACATTGATGGATGTCGTAAATCCTTTCTCTTTTAGTGTGTTTGTGTATCCGCCTCTGTTTTTATCTCTCCCTTGCTGAGAGTTAAAGGAACCCTGTACAATACTCACGTCAAGAGATTCCAGGTATTCGGGAGTGACCACGGGTATATCAGGCATGCCTCGGAAGGATGGGTTACGCTTCAGTCGCCTCAAGTGCTCAGCACTGAAGAAAGATTCCTGTAAACAAGGAAATCTTATTATAAATCTTATATATATATATAACTCACACTTGAACTAACATTTCAGTAATTTACCCTGTACAAACTATAATCGCTGTAATGCATACTGACACCTAAATATGAATGCTGGCATTACTAATTCTTTCCCTGAAATATTCCCGCATTAATATTAAAAGTGACGGAGTCATATTTGACATATTTTTTTTAGATTCCTGCAGCGTTTATATTGGTCAGCCCTTCAATAAAGATTGAATGTGTTAGAATTTACAACTGAATGAGTTCTTTGGGAAGGGTAGTTTTTTCAGTGGAGGTAGAAAATAATTTTATATTTCAGGCTGAAATTCTTACTTATCCATAGGAACAGAAAAAATTACTTACGTAATGATCACGGGTTTCTGAAAGGACAGAAGAAAGCTCATTTAGAGTTCTCAGGACGTATTTGTACAAGACGTGGAGCGGGCGACCCCTTCTGTCACTTGCCGGTACAGGCCTCATTATCCCGGTTGTCGAGGACCCACAGGGTATCCCAGAATGCCCCACTGCAGACTGATTTCTCGTCATTGTTGCATTTACATTTGTAACATGTGTGACGTCACTACCGTGTTGCATCATGGGTAGACTTGATACTGCAGTTCCGCTGAGAAGAATGATCAGAATCACTGGTGTGATGACTTTGACCAAACTAGACACTGGAAACAGAATGTAAAAATAAAATATGCGTGTCTAGGGCCAAAAAGGTATGGCTCTCAGGCACTTTTTTCATAAATCAGTGCAGGCAGGCGGTATTATATTTTTTACTTTTTTGTATGTTTCTTAAAAAAGCATGACAATAATTTTTTGCTGAACATGTTAAAGCACTGTATAAATTGTATTAAATATCTTCTTGAAAGATAAAAATCAAAATAAAAAATGTTGATGCGGGGGGTTACAATTGACGCCGGCGATGCTGAGAACCATACCCTTTTTTTGCCTTAGTTTTAAAAATTGGGTTTGTTCTATATAACCCTTTGAAGAATAATCTAGACTACAGTTTTCTCAATAATGTTTCAGCAAGAATGATGTCATTGTCCATTTTTTTAATCTGACAACATTAACTGTGCTATAATGTTAAAAAGGACCAAGACCATATATTAAAAGGCCATAGGCAGTCCATGCTGATGTTGTAACCATAATTCTGGTCAGATTATGAGAGAATAAAGGAAGGGGTAATATCAGCCCATTTGTGTACTGAGATTTCCTATGAATAAATGGTAAAAAATGTTTCAATAAGTTCTGTAGCAATCCTGTGTAATTTTATTTTATATTGTTTTTCTAAAGGTCTTTAGACTCTGTTCTGATGAGTTGTAGATAAACATTTCTAATAATTCCAGTGCATTACTTGATATCTTTTAATCATAAATAGGTTTTGGCTTGCATGGAGCACTTACTGCCTTATGATAGTATAAACTTTATTTACTCAAACTTTATTTTTTTTCATTTATTATACAAATATTTATAACAACTAATGCTAAGCACCCTATATGGCTCGGATGATGGCGTTCAGTGTCTCTATAGGTGAAGAAAACCGGAGAACCCGGAGAAAACCAACGACCTTTGACCGGAAACTACAACCCACTCTGATAGCTGTACGCCGGGGATCGAACCCGGGTCGCCAGCGCAGAGAGCCAAGCTTTTAACCCCTCGACTGTCCAGGTCCCTTAAGTTGCAGTTAAGTTACAGCAGCACTGAAATCTATAAGATTTGTGCGCTCTTTTTCGCCAAATGGTAAAATTGCAAAAAAAAAAGCACGTCAGAATACTGTATATCGAGGGTCCCCTACAAGATATGCCCTGCAAAAAGAGCACGGCCGTTCCTTTCAATATTTACTGTATATTTTAATCAGTGAGCATATTATGTATGAAAGACCTACTGATTTACTATCTGTGTGATGAGCAGGATAGTCTCACAGCCGAACCAGTACAGTATAGTGTGTTGAGAACGCCACATCTGTTATGGTTTAGACACTTACCGTAGCTATTCCCAACTTGTCGGAAAGATAGCATGTTATGTGACATGTCCATTCTCTAAGAATTTCTGTCAGCGTAATGTTTTCAGAGACCGGGTCTTATCGCTGGATGAAACAAGTTACTTGCTTGGCTGGGTCAGAGCTAAGCTTTATATACTGCAGCAAAGCCGGGGAATAAGAGGGAAGTTTGACTGAACATCATGTCCTAGATTTTATCAGAGAAATGGCATATCAATGTCGCCTGCGGCTAAGTAGCGTACCAAGGAGATTAAATGGTCCACGCCTACACCCAGCCTAGGAAGAAAAATTATTATTTTTGTATCTGTTTCTCTGAGTGGTAATTTTAAAATTTTTTCATGATAACTTCCACAGATGAAGCAAAGATACTACACGCTCTTAGTCTTTTTTTAGTTCATGGGTTTGACTGCTTTTTACGATTGGGTTTTGGCATGGTTTATCATAACACAAAATATATATATATTTAACACTGTGATATTTTTTCAACACGACACCATATCCAATTCCTTATTTGTTTCATAATTTTCATCAAAATATGATAACAGTATTTCTGCAATGATTGAGAAAGTAAAGTGAACAATAGGTATTTGTGAATGAATTCATGGGTTGTACAGAGGAAGCCAGAAATATTTGAAGATCTGCCCAGATTTGTCCCTGATGCTAATATCATCAAAATGAATTTTTATTTAGAAAGAACACAGAACTTGCATACAGAAAAAAAATATTCTTACATGGTTTCCTGGTGAAATACAAGTGGTTGCATTATACTATATTAGATTGATTAGTGGAAAGTGCTTCAGTTTCGCCCCGTTTTATACTCAAACTAGAAAGCAATCAGAGACCGCATGTATCCCTACAAACATTCTGAATCACCAGTTATAAAATATAACATGTATATTGATCAAATTTTGGCGTGCGGTACGTATAAATGTGTAAATCTATTTGCCCAAACAAATGTGTACCCAGACAAGTGTGTGAAGGGCTCTCGCCTTAATTCGACCAGGATTACCAGATTGTCCTATCTGGCAATGGTAAAGAATCCTTAAAATCACATTTTATTAATCCAGATTAACTTCAAAGTTATAATATAATGACTGTTTTTTGCATGTCAGCCAGACCTTCAGTAAAATATCATAAAAATCCGTTCATAATATTTTGAGTAAAGATTTTAACACAGATACAGCTAGCCAACGTTGAATAAAAAACAATTACACATGACAGAGGAACAATTAGTCAACCGCCGCCATGGAAAGGAGCACACCTCCCACATCTCACACATTTATATCCTTCACATGTTTCTATCCGACATGTTTCTCTCCTTGACAGTAGAACGTATTGATTATGCAATGACCATCATTCATGGCAGTAGCCTGATTGTTTTTTTTACACAGAAACCTGTATCTATGCTAGGTATAAGGTATATACTACTATTAGTACTATAGATCATGAAAACCATTGATGTATGGGCTGATGAGAATTGGTTTTGTACAGTGTATGAGAAATAAAAGATGGTAAAAGTATAAGCAGCGGGGTTGATTGCAGAAGAATGTTTATTGTTCTATGGTGAGGTATTTAATAATATGCTGATCGATAAATCAGGAATAAATAGCAGTAGTATAGAAAACTTATTCTTATACCAAGAGTATAATAGTGAAGGTATAGAAAAAGAAAAGTTACCGATAAGGGTAAGATTTATTATATCGGTAGACGTAACATATGTAAAGTACCAAGCGTCTGATATATATCAAGTGTGCATCAAGTTAAAAAGGTAGTACTTAAAAGTATTAAAATTGAAAATGCCAATATTTATTTATATATATATGCTTATCTTTGTATGACAGGGAGTAGGTTATTAAGTAGATATGAGCATCATATCGACTCCTTGGCTTATCTCTTCCGGTATGACATTCCGTCTTATATTTAGATGTTCATCGTCTTTGATTTTTTTACCCAGTCTCTCCCTATTTCCTTCCTGATAGAAGATACAGAAACAGATAAGTTACAAAGATTTAGTGCTGTATATGTATATATATATTATGTGGTCAAAGTGATCAATGCCGTTGTTCCTGGAAAAAAACATGACAAAGGTCAATAAAGTCTGTGTAGCTCTGGCCCTACAGGGTCTCAACTAATCATAGGTCCTAGGGAGCACATCAAGATGGTTATTCGGTAAATCTGTTCTGTTTGAATTATTCCCAGTTTATCCCGTTTTAAGTGCTTGATTGGTTTTCATACTTCTTTTTTATTCTCCCTTCCAAAATCTGTGTAATAGAATGGTTTGGCTGGCAGCTGATGGACATTGACGTTGGACTTTGAACTATATGGTTTTGACAGTTCACGGATTAAAGTATCTATGACATGCAGAAAGGAACGGGGAGGGGAGGGGGTCATTGTGAAGCATACCTGTGGGAGCTTACATTTATACAGATCTGTCACTCTGATAGAATGTTTGTCCGTAAAAATTGTTTGTCCAAGATATCTGGGGAAAATATTTCATTTTATGATACATAACTCAGAGGTGTTTCTAGAGGTAAAGAAGAATTAATTTTATTAAGGAACCGAGTTATACTTGCTCCGCTTGTTGGACCAGTGTTAAATGTTTCTATAAAGTAATGTTGTAAGTGCTCTATGGCCGATAGCTTCATTCTAACAACATTCACCTGATGATCGGGCTCATCTCGTAAAACAGTCTGTAGTGAATTTACAGTGTTTTTTTCTTCAGTGTTATAATATATATATATATATATATATATATATATATATATATATATATAATTATATACGTATACTTTGGCGTTGGTACAGGGATATGCTCTGTGAGTGCTCCCTAACAACAATAACTGTTTAGTTTGAAAAAAAAAATGATTATGAACGATAGTAACAATAATATAAATATATGTGTGTGTATGGTGTGTATGCGCATGCACATATTTTAACAAACAGAGACCGTGGTTAGTTAACACTGGGCCATGTGTGTTGATAAGGCCTGACCCTGACAGGTACAGAATCCTTGTCTCCCATCACGGCCTTCTCATCTGATTAGATGTATTATGTCAGTGTTTATTTCCTTTTTTGGCAAAACACGGTTTAAGGAAATACGCACAACAATACGGGGGCAAATGGAAACAAAATACGAGAGAAGTGTTTATATTTGTTCATATAGGATGTAAGATTCAATAGATTTTTTTAAAGTAATTTTTATCTTCCCTGACGTCTTGAAGAAATTCACATATCCTTAAATACGTAAATTATATGCGTATATATATATGTATATATATATATAAACATGTGAATATGTGAATTTATATATCGTATATATATATACATATATATATATATATATATATATATATATATATGTAAAATGGTGATATTGTTAAATTCATTGATTGTTTTGGAGAATGAAGTCTAGAACGTAAAGTTTTGTTTATGTATTTAGCCTGATTTATGGTCAGGACAGTCCCGGTTGAGATGTCCGCTGATAGGTGAACGGTAACAGATGATGACCTCCAAGTTAGTTAACCATGTTACTGGGTTGGCTGTGTTTTCGGGATGGTCGTGTTACCGAGGTAAACATGTTGCTGGGCTGGCCGTGTTTCTGGGTGGTTGTGTAACAGGGTTGGTCTATGTTATCAGATTGTCGTGTTACCAGGGTAACCATGTTATTGGGATAGTCGTTTTACCGGGTATGGCCGTGTTTACTGGTTTGACAAGGTACCGACCTTGTCCTGTCACTAGGGCTCATGTTAGTTCAGGTAACTTGGTTCATCACTAAATGCTCGTTTCCCGGGTTGGTCATGTTATTACAGGGGTGTTCGTATTATCAGGTTGTCGTGTTTTTCTTAATGTTCGTGTTACTGGGCGTTCGTGTTACATGGATGGTCGTATTATTGGCTTGGTTTTGCAACTGGATGGTTGTATTAATGAACGGTTGTGTTTCAGGGTTGGTCATGTTACTGGATTGGCGTTTTACCGCGTTGCTTATACATGAGGTGGTCGTATTACCGAGGATTGTATATTACTGGGGTGGTCATATTACTGAGGTTGTACTGTTAACGGGGTGGCGTATCATCTGGGTTAATCAAATTTCTCAGAGCTGAATCCATAATGTGTCAGTGTAGCTAATTTGAATAAGAAAATGTAGAGTTGGTATTTTAATATTACTTTTATTAACAATGAAACGGTAATTCACTATATTTATTATGTTCAACAATCAGTCGTCATACAGTAAATTGAGTATACTCCGGGAACAGCCGATCAGGATTTCATAAAATTATGCCAAGAAAACCAAGATATAATATATAAACAATATTTTTTATAACCTGAATATTTTCTGTAATAAATTATCTTATAACTAAACCGTTTTACTATCTCTCTGGTTCTGACCACAGGAATTGATTGTTTATGTCAGTCTCACAACAGTAACTCATCGAAGGGGCCCCTCGGTTAAATTGGGAAGAAAACATATTTCAAAATACGCTGTGCTTATCCTGCACACAAGAATATTATGTACATCAATATATAATAATGAAGTAAAATCCTGCGAGGTTACTAAGCTATAGACCGGCGTTCTGATATGAAGCCATATGACGTCCTGGCAGCTAGGGCCTCTTTTTCGGCTGTTCATTTTACTTATTCCTTCATTCTTACAATATTCATGTAAGATATTCAAAACTGATTTTGTATGGATGAACGTTTTCTTCCTATAAACCGTAAAAATTTCTTGCAAATAATTTCATTTGTTAAATGACTCTTGATAACCTATATGCATTTTTATATTTATTTATATTTCATAATTCTTATTCATATATGAATTTTAGTTTAATCAAAGTTTAATCGAATCTTACGTCACCAGGTACTATATCACACACTCGCATATGTGAACTGAACCTCATATTTAATTCATTCAAATGTACAAAAGACCTCTATTCTTGGTTTCTGGTCACCATTAGGCAGCAGTACTGACTTATTGACAGGACAGCAACGGCTACGCCCTGATTCTGTCGTCAGTTGAACCTCGTATGCATTCGATATTATTTCTACTGAATTTGAGGAAAACAATCCAGCTGGGGAGATTAAAAAAAAACCTTGCTATAAGGATGAAGAATAGGCTAATAAATATAACGTCTGCTTAATGATCCCTACCACCGTGTGCGAGCATAAGTTTATTTTCCGCTGAAATATATGAAACTAGAAAGCAGCAAGCGCTCGCAGAAGTAGCTCTTCCAGGAACCTGGTCATACTTTGGCGTGCTCTACGTACGCACCGGACATATATGAATGCAAGCATAGTGAAATATGTGTCACGATTCATCACCTAGATGTTTTGGTAGCAGCTGTGCCAACCAGAACAAGGGCGACCAACAATCCCAATAAATAATTTTAGTAAAGTTGGTAAAAGGAACAAAAAAAAGTAAAAAGACAAAATCCTCCTAGCGGAGATATAACAAAGCCGAAGACACATGAACCACAAGTTTAGATACTCTCTTTGGGGAACATATCCTGGACCTTACAAAAGACTTATTAATATACATTTCGACAAAGTCGGTACGTATAATAGCTAGAGATATTTTTACTCATGTATGTTCACGAAGTTGCGCATTGAAGGTGTCTTTGAATGAAAATAACATTATCAACTGTTAACATTGTTTATTAAATGATAGATGAAGTGAGATGCTGTAGGTTTGTTATCATATCAACAGACGGCTGGTGTTACCGACTTATGGCTGAAAAAGAATATTAAAGAATATCAAGGACAAGATCAGTGTGGCCGAGTGGTTCGCTTTGATGCCTGTTGTGTCTAATCATTGGATGGTGCTGGTGATACCATAACAACGGCAGAAGGCGCCCTATACCGGCCTTTAAACAAGATTCTGAGATGTAACTTGAAATGTAACAGAGATGTAACGGGGAGGAACGAGAGCCAAGTTTCCTGGTAACAGGGTAACCCATGCAAAAATTAGCTGGTTACTGGAGAAGACATGCTACCAGCGACATTTCGGCCTTCTGACATTAGAGAGTCTACGACCAGTGTATAGGCGTCAGAGTGCCTTGAGTATACATCTGGCATCGAGGACCACACTGTAGGGCTCTAGAGGGCTCCAAAAATATTTTGGTCATTTTTGACAACGCCTCATGGTTTATAAATACGCTGTCATTTAACATAAATCAGACCAGTTATAAGCTTTTTTAGTATACTTTCTAACAATACCCACCGGGTGCGAAAACAACTGCCGTTTTACCTCAGCATATACTGATAAATCCCTCTGCAGGTTTGAATACAAGCATGGCTTGCACGGGTAAATGGACGACAGACAACTTGTACGCGATACAGTCTCCCATAGAGACGGATTTTCAGTTCAGTTTGTGAGTTCTCATGTATTCTTAAGTGTTTATTCACCAATCATAGCCTAATATATTAAGATTATCGGCTTTTTATCACGACATAAAAGCAACCGGATGGGTGACGGTATCATTCTATTGCCCGTATGGCTTGTATCACGACTCAAGTTAGGCTTACCAGCCAGTGTAAATGCATATACTGAGTCGTGTTCACGGCCAACATTCTACTTGCTCAGCAGGCCATGTCTTTCCAGGAGTAACCCGTGGCGTACTGCTGTGTCTTATTTAGGTACAACTGGTAGGTCAAGAGTTATAAATAGCTAGAGCAGGGCTACAATGCTGACATATTGTTGAGTATCAAAGGAAACCCCAGCTAAGAGTAGTTAAGTTTTTTAATTAAGAAATAGATCCCAAACCCTACACCAAAACTGTTTTAATATTTACTGTTTCTGACACTTGTTTCAGTCCCTGCTGCACGGGTCTCAGGCCGGGCTATACCGTCTACGCGTCTGCGTGAATTACATACTTTCAAATCAATAGAATCAGGAAACCCCATTTCTCGCTAAAGACAATCAAGCACACTTTAACAAGCATTCAAAATTAAACACTTGTTGCAGAAAAAAACATACATCTATTAACCATCACATTGATGAAGATTTAATTACTTAGATTGATGTGCCGGTGGCAAGTAGTACACCGTATAATATAAATAAACAGTAAACATTTATGAAAATGTAAACTTTATACACAGTATAAAGTAGCAATTTACAATAAATATAAAAAAAGGATTGCTTTTCAATAAATATCACATGATTTATAGATATAATAAGAAAGTATAACACGTTTCAATAAATAACGATCAAATAAGTAATATGTAAAACGTCTAGAAGAAGTATCACAATGGTTCTTGCCATGGTTATTTTATGAGATTAGCTAAATGTTCTGGTTTGTAATTATATTTCACATAAGTTGATTCTCATTCGTATTTTTTTATCACATTATCAGAGTATATAGTGTGTATACAACAAATCTGTCTTGACATAAAGGTACACACAAATGAACATGTGCATATTTAAATATTATTGAAAAATCTTATACCTTTTGTCATTCCATATCTTTAAAAAAAAAAATCTAGTAAAACTAAAATGTGCATGGAAATGTTCAGTAACTTAATGTGTTTAAGTTAAATATTGTAATGTTATTTTCCCCTGTAAGATTTAAAATCTTGTTCAAAACTGTACACTATAATATTTTATGCAGTGTTTCTCCAAGGAAGATAATCAATGGTTGGCAAAATTATTTATGGATTTACTTATACTTGATATGTTCTATATTAACATGCATGAGTGATTTATAATTTATAATTTATAGGAGCCATATGTAAAAAATAACCCTTTTATTTGTGTATGACCATATGACCGTACGTTTACTCTTCATTGTTTTTTCTAATATATGCCCTTTGCTTTTCTTCAGCTCATTCTCTTGTCTCTTTGCTGCTTTCTTGTTCTCGCAGAAGCAGTTCCTTATATTCTTCTAAAGTAATGGCGGACGAGATCTTGCGTAGATCTCGTAAGACGATGAAGTCACGAGATCGACTTTCTTGAATGGACTCCATTGTAATTAACTTTGTTTGAATGATACTGCGGGTGACCCTCTTTGGCAGTGGTTTCTCCTGGACTTGTAAAATCTCACGAAACAAACACAGCAGGGGATACACGTATTTGTGGTTGATCCTCACCAGGTGTCGCTTCATCACGCCTGACGCGTGTTCACTTTCGTCCCGAATTCCTTGTTCCAAAAAGATGGCGAAACGGGCGAAGCGCTCAAAGACAACCTGGGTATGCGTCTCCTGTAAGGGAATTGAAAACAAAATTAATTTTAGCAGTTTCTTATATCACCCGACGTCGTGGTGCATTGCTCTCTCTCTCTCTCTCTCTCTCTCTCTCTCTCTCTCTCTCACAGAAACACACGCACACAAAGGGTAGCATTTCGCAATTTGCCTGGAAAGCCAAAACTTATCTTAGTGATCTGGTTTTGAAATAATATGTGTAGTTTATATATAATAAAACGCCAAAATATAACGCGTTTTGGTAAAACCTGATTAATATGGTTTTATCTTAAAGAAACTAGCTTTACCTTAATGTATTAAGTTTAATTTATAAGATATTTATAGGTTCAAACGCAGAACACAATGTTTCGGAATTAAAAGGCCCAGAGTATCTGGTAGTCAGAAATAGTGCATTTAAATACTGAAAATTGTCACCACAAAGCAGGTATATAATTGCACCAAAACAGCTAAAAACATTCTGTCACATAGTATATATAATGGGAAAGTATCTCACCCAAGCAACAGTGACCTGATATCAAGTTTGGTCTCCCGTTTTCTTTTTGTATTTGTGTATGTGTTAAGTTAAGCTTCCTTTATCCTCAATTCAATACCCATCTTGTAATTATAAATAAACCCCGACTAATATTATATATATATATATATATATATATATATGCTTGGAGGTGTTGCGGCTACTTACATCAAGTGAATCTAGGTAATCTATGGTCATTTCAGGGATATCCGGCATCCCATGAAACGATGGGTGTTCGCTAAGCTGCCCCGTGTATTTGTCGCCGAAATATAGTTCCTATTGAGAAACATGATAGCGAAAAGTAAGAATAACAGTATACAACATCAGTTAAGGTCCAGTTTTTCAGTTCATTGTTATTTTTTTTAATATACACTCAATCGTATTTTTAGTATGAAAAGACAATAATACATAAAACCCGCAAAAAGTACGTTTAAGCTGCAATCTACAATATTGTTATAACCAACGGATGATTCATCACAATCAAACAGTAATTATAAAAGTAAACTTAAGTAAATGAATCATAATTTTATAATTGAAAATAGTGAAAAAAGTAAACCAGTATGTTCTGTTTTAGAACTTACATAAACTTTCATAACTTCGTTCAGGACACTTGAAAGCTCTTCGGTATGCTGTAAAACTCTCTTGTACAATTCATTTAAAGGACGTTGTTTTATATTATTTGGCACTCTCCTCAGCAGATCGAAAGTTGAGCGAACACAAGGATGCCACGTGTCATCTGATTGGCTTACGGGCATGGCCGTTGTTGTGACGGAATTAACATCAATGCCCCGTTGCATCATAGGAAGACTCCTTGCGTGATCAGTCAGTAAAATCATTAGGGTGGCTAGCAATATGTTCACGACCGATGAAACTGAAAGATATAAAGAAATTTGTTTAATGTGTGAAAAGTGTATTATTAGAATGTGAATTCAATTTGAAAATAATAATCATAGTTACCCTGTTCTATATATATTAAATTCACTCTTTTTAACATACATAAACTATCATGAATTAGTTACTGTTCATACGTGTATTTCCAAAATACCAACACAAATTAGATTTGTTACATAATCAGCAACAGTTGTGCCATATGAAATTTCTGAGCTGCAGCTGAATGAGAACTCAATTCGGAATGGAAACTCACCTGAATTTCTTTTTACTTCAACACAAAACATTGTATTATTGTGTTATTTTTGCACTTGATTAATATGTTATAATGATGAATCGTTGATCAGGATATATGACTTATCCGTTACATGCGACAGAACCTCCTTTTATAAGGCAGGGCATGGGTATATCGCTATTAATAGTGTTACGGGGATACACAGATAAACCGATAATATCAGTCATGAAAGTAATGTGAAAACTGTAGACAGGATACACTGGGAGGGGAGGACTGCACAGTAGCTGTCCTGTTAAACTGGGGCGTTCTGCATGTCCTGTGTATCTCTCCCACGTAAAAAAAATATAATACAGAAACCTTGCATAAACACCCGTTTTTACCCGGCGTGGGATGGGCTTCAGTGACACGAAGAATACGTGACTTTATTATCATTTATTTTTTATATAATTTTGTCACATTTGAAAAAGCTGTAACATTTCCCAGTGTTCAATGGTCACTGTTTTTTTTCTTATTTTTGTACACACGCACACACATATATAGTTATATATATATTGTAAATTAATTACAGTGTATAGCATACTAAACGTTCTTATATTACAACATATTGTTAATTCAAACACAGGAGCATATATACATATAGCATTTAGAAATAAAATATATTCATTTATTTTTTTTAAATCCACAGTTGAAGTGATCAGAGGATTATAATATTCTGGTTCCACCCCCCCCCCCCCCCCCCCCCCATAAATCTGTCTATCTTTAAATGCTTTACCGTTTGTATCATCAGAGAACCAGTGTAAAAGGCTACAACTACATACATGCGATTCGGGTTTGCAGTGAAGAAAGACGATGGAGAAATTAACTCAGACTGCCCTAAGAATAACAGTTCAACGACAGAGTTATACGAATGGCCGTGTATTCCTTCTATCAAGGTGTATGTACATGTATATCAAATGTTCTGACCAATCAGAGCCAGTTATTGCGGATTTTCGCAAAGATCTTCTGATTCAAGTCTGCGCTGTCGCACTTTTTCATGATGATACGGGTCAATCTTGGCCCTCTATATATAATTTATACCTTGTCGGCTGTGTTCGGAAAAGCAGCGATGACAGGCAGTGGATAGGTTGGATGAGCCAGAGCGAATGTTACACTGCATTGCCACTGCATAAAGCCGCATTTTCCCCGAAAATATTCCTACGGGCGCCTTGCGTTGTCCGCCGTTGCCGTACTAGCACCGTGCGATAACCTTACGGTACCCGTAAGGGCTCGGTGTGACATGTGAAAAGTCGAATGGCTGCTGTGTGGGGTCCGCACGGCTACCTCCCGATGTAAACTTTGCCCGTGCGGTTTCCTCACGGTGCCCTGAATCTGAGCTGTCGGATATAAAAATACAGCCACATCGGCATATATATTATAAACACTGATCCTCTGTTCGCTGAAGCCAACTTATCTGAACTTGTCAAGTGTTTTTTAACCCTGAAATTTGATTTGAATAAGTATAGTTTTATTCCACATGTCCCAGGACCGCTATTTTTTTCCACTACTTTCTTTCTGCTCAGGCCTGGACAGTTGAGTGGTAAAACGCTCGGCCCCCTCCGCTGGCGACCGGGATTTATTCCCGGCGTGGCTATATGAGAGTGGGTTAAAGTGGCCCGTCCAAGGTAAGTAATTTTCTCCGGGTCTTCCGCCCCCCCCCCCCCCCCACCTTTACCGACTACCGGGCGCCAACATCTGAGTCATTGAGAGTGCCTCATATTAGTTATTATAACTGGTTGTACAATCAATGTAAAATAAATAAATTTTAAAAGCCTCGCTGTTGGTATGCACGTTTACATTCTGTATTTGCAGCATGGCCTATACACGCGTCTGGGTTAATTGTATTGTGATAAGTGTATTTTATTTTAAGAGATTGATAAAGTGACGGATAACAAGGGGAGTAAACGATTTGCTTGACCGTTTTCTGTATTGACAGTCGTTGTCAGTGATCAAACCTTGTACAAACGTTGACTTGACTTTTAAATTTAGAATGTAAAATTATACACGCCCCATTTACCTCAAATGATATATTCTTAGAGAATGTTATGTCATTTAAGAATAGCATTTTTAACGAAATTGCACTGTTACGGGTACATTTTAACTTTTACCTTTCTGTTTATTTATTTTAAACATTAGCGTGTAGAACTATTCACAAACTACTTAAAACTACCTGGCGCCAACATCCGGCAGAGCGCTTTAGAGTCGGCAGCGTATTTTGAGAAAATCTGGCGGATTTCCTTATACCGTTATATCTTCCTGATTTACTAAAAAATACACGCGCTGTCCAATCGGTATTGACTTAGAAAATTAGGAAGATCAGGAATTTCAATGTGATATAGTATATTTGATTACTAAATTCAATATGTTTTGATAATCTGATTTTCCACCATGCCATTTTGTCACCGGTTTAGCGCCATTCTTTTCAAAATCAAAAATGTAAAATCTTGATAACCTAAATATTTTCTTCAATTAAAGGTTCCAATAAAGCATATAAGGGAAAATAAAGAATTAACTATAGACGGAACATCGCAAACGAATGCCTGTGTACACATTTATCAACACACAACCATACATCTGCACTCCACTTCAAATGTCCCATTCGGGAGAAAAGTATACAATATTCTATTTTCACAATCCGATATTGTTCTTAAAGTAATCACTGACATGTCTGCCTAGTATGGACTGAGATCTAGATATATATCGAAGGACGCATAATATTTTGTCAGTTATAAAGTAGAATGTGTCTTTCAACAAAACCAGTCATTTGGAGTTATATACTAGTTTGATCCTAGTCATGCATATGGTTCACTAATAGTTCGTCAGCTTTGTTACCTCAAACCATGTGATGTGCAGATACTGTTAAACGGCAAAATATCGGAAGCGAGCAATTTTCGCAAATTTCGCGACAGTGCCTTGATTCGAGAACTCGAAAGAATTGCATTTTATTCTGCATGATTGGGGCGCATACTTTGAACAACTAGAATACACGGGTAGTCGACAAGCGACTACGTGTATCCGCAAAAAATCAGAGTAGGACGGGTGAAGTGAGGCATGGATTGAGTGGCAAGGGGAAATAGAGTTACATGTGTTACATATAAGAATGGATCTCTGCTACATAAACATGATTGTAGGTGGCGCCACCTGTTATTTGAACGAGAAACTATCCAAGATGTATACACATGCAAAAGTCAAACCACTGCAGAGATATGAGTGATTTTATCCCACAGCAGACAAACAGATGGACGCTGTGCAAAAATTGCTGCAGGTGGCGTCACCATTTTTGTGTATGTTATAAAGCTATCCAAGGGCTACATTTGTGTAATTTTTTTTCCTGATTGGTCAAACGAGTCCGGAGATATAAGCATTAATGTCTGCAGCGTGAACGTGAATGAAGCTGGCGCCACCTGTCATAAAATCAAGAAAGCTATCCAGGATGTATACGCATGCCGAATTACAGGTAATTTGGTAAAACCACTGCAGAGATATGAGTGATTTTAACCCAAGGCAGACAAACAGATAGACGCTGTGCAAAAATTGCTGCAGGTGGTGCCACAATTTTTGTGTATGTTATAAAGCTATCCAAGGGCTACGTTTGTGTAAACAATTTTTCCTGATTGGTCGAACGAGTCCGGAGATATAAGCATTAATGTCTGCAGCGTGAACGTGAATGAAGCTGGCGCCACCTGTCATAAAATCAAGAAAGCTATGCGGGATGTATACGCATGCCGAATTTCAGGTAATTTGGTCAAACCACGGCAGAGATATGAGTGATTTTAACCCAAGGCAGACAAACAGATGGACGCTGTGCAAAAATAGCTGCCGGTGGCGCCACCATTTTTGTATATGTTATACAGCTATCCATACATTTGTGTAATTTTTTTTTTCCTGATTGGTCAAACGGTTCCTGAGTTATGAGCTTGGATGTCTGCAGCGTCAACGTAAATGTAGGTGGCGCCACCTGTCATAAAATCAAGAAAGCTATCTAGGATGTATACGCATGCCGAATTTTAGGTGAATTAGTCAAACCACTGCAGAGATATGAGTGATTTTAACCCAAGGCAGATGAACAGATGGACACTGTGCAAACATGGTTGCAGGTGGCGCCACCTTTTTTCGTGTATGTTATAAAGCTATCCAAGGGCTACATTTGTGTAAATTTTTTTCCTGATCGGTCAAACCGTTCCCGAGATATGTGGGTTTATGTGTACAAACGGACGCTGGGCAGAGAGGAAAGGTCAGAGGTCAAGGCCACTTGGTTAGCCACCAGTTCACATGTGACCCGATAATTTGTGTAAGTTTTGGAAACATCCGTCCAGTAGTCTCAGAGAAGTTCTCCGGAAACGAACGCGGCGGCGGCGGAACCCGGTCAAAAACATGGTATCCGCAAAACTTCGTTTTGGCGGATACAATTATTACGTGGCGGACGCCAAGCAGCGCCGGTTTATGTTGACGCAGTTTAATGCATTATTAGCTTGACCCTTCATGCATTGTCAGTGTTCACTTTCGTTGATGCTATAATTTTCTTTTAAATTTCAATTTAGTTAAACAAAATCTCGAAAATAACATGCTCGCACAAGGTCGGCCCATAATAGTTCAACAGAATTTAACTGAAAGTAAAGTATAAAACTTAGGAGTAAAGTATAAAACTTAGGATAGCTCTGTCATTCTCTTGACACTAGTGACCCCGTCAGACTTCAAAATAAGATTCTTTGATTCCCTAATAAACAAACTGATACAAGTCGACCAATCATCGTGTCTAGGTTTTATTTAGCCATGTTATGGGTTTATAGTATCAATTTTCGGCCCTTTGATCATAGAGAGTGTCCCATTTGCCTCAGAGTGCCTTAAAATCCTATATGTAGGGCCGTACCACAAAGCTCTGTAAGGATGCAAATAGTTTGTTCATTTTTGACAACGCTTTATGATCTACAGGTAGGCTTTTACCTAACATAACATTGACCAATCGGTAGATATATCTGTACTTTCTAACAACACCTAACACATGGGAGGATGCCGGCCTTTGTTTTTCCTTCCTTTTTATATAAAAATAAACTAAGTGTAATAACTTTTTCATGCTAAAATTGGTGACAATATCGTTTAATCTCATTAACTGTTTAAACCACTGTGACGTTATGCCTCGTTCCTGGGGCTTCTTTACACAAGAAAGAGCTAATAGTCTTAGCTAAATAAGACAGATTATATTAACTAAATGTCAGATTCCAAGTTTCTCTCCTGAAATCTGCAGTTCCCATTGTCTGCATGAGTTTCAACTGCATGTTATAAAATCCAATTAACAATGCCTTAAGATTGCATTTTACTGATACAACAAAATATATTAAGATTATTATTGTCTGAATAACCATAGCACCAAAAAAATGGTCTCACTACAGGGGTTGACTTGTTTCTATGATATACCATTCTAACAATAAATATATGTTCCTGCAGAAATTTTGACATCGTCTTGTAAATTAACTGTAAAAAATGTTAAGAATTACTTGGTTTTTTTAATAAATGGCCAAATTCAGATTTCAGTTCAAAAAGAAAAAAGGTTCCATAATAAAGTAAATGAAACAATATAGTCGGGTTTTCAAAAAAGTTTACGTTAGTTTATGAAAATACTGTCTGTAATTTGAGTATCTCTGCGTGTTTCTATCAAACCCGAGTAAGAATATGCTAATTGCAAACGAAAGTAGATTGGTCTTTTAATTTTTTAAAGGACTATGAATGCAGCTTATTTCTTGATATCCTACACTGGTCGTGGAAATTTAGAAAGCGAGAGATGCGGTCATTAAGTATAATGCCTTACTAGCTAAATATAAATGAACTATTTCCAGATTGTGTAAAAAAGTTAAGACCTCATTTGATCGGGGCAGAGCGGTGATTCTATTGACCTCAGAAACCTTTACCAGCGTAGTTTGGTGCCCTGTTCTATATATATTTCTTCATTATTTAACTTTATTCGAGCAAATATTTGCAAGCATATGGTCAGTCTCTACCTGAAGTATACCAGTCCTATGCCTGTGTTAAAGATCAACCCAAGTTCTGTACACTGAAGGAATAGGGATTCAACTGGGATCAAATCCAGATCAAATCCCATTAGAAAAATGTATTTTCACATTTGTCATTTGTACTAATGTATATTTATTTGGAAGTAACCAGGCGGGCCTGAGGCCTTTTATTTAAATGAAAATCATAAGAAAATGCTTAGAAATGGGGAACTCTCTTTTGTCTTGTGAGTTTGTGAGTTAACCTGTATATCCAGCTGCAAGAGTTCCCAAGAGCACAAGAACATGCTTATAGGTGCGGAAGTAATTGCTCTTATATTGTGTGAACTAGCTTTTATAGGATTTAAACCTGTACATTGAAGCAATGGGGCAAGATATTTCCTAAGAGAAAATTAATTGTTTGAAAATACTCAGATTCCTGAGAAGTTATATTACAATGACCAGAATTTACAAATAAATATGTACTTGCTTTCATCCTACAGGGCCTGGAAGCTATACCGGTGGTTTCGTGTCGACTTTATTATATTATTTTTTTTATTATTTTAAATTACTCATTTGCTCTTCGAATTTCAAGATTAAGGTCAAGCATAAAAAAAAATATATATTTCCTAGGTTCCTTCGGTGAATTTTTTAAACAGAATTAGTAAAGGGACCTGTCTTTTTATAATGCTCGTTGAATTTCAAAGCAGAGGTACCATTTAAATTTTAAGGTATGTGTGTGTGTAGATATGGGGGAAGGGGTGAGCTAAGTTTATTTTGTTTATATATCCCTTATTCCTGTGTGCATCCTATAATGTAGATAATGAACTTTTCACGAAGGCATGTTGCTTTTCAGTATGGTAACCAGCTTATCATGGGTACGTTTGAGATACTGACTGTCAAGTATTCATTATACATACATATATATATATATATATATATATATATATATATAACCTTTTACACACATGGTTAATTTCCTTAGTATTGACAAGCAAGTTTAATCTTTGCTCTGATCTATTTGATGGAATATGATACTGATATCCGTAAACCGTTCATTTTGTATATAAATAAAAAAAGTGATTTTACACATTATCAAAGCTGTCATCGATAAAGCTACAGATAGTTAGACTATCTATTGAGGGAAAAACTGTTGTTGTTACGGCGTACGATTATGTGATCATCAGACGCCACATCACTCACTTTGGCTGTGTTATTCAGTCAGATTTGTTTTAGTGCTTATCAAACCCTGGTAAATGGTGTTCTTCCGGGTTTCATTTTGTTAAGCCTTAGCCTGCAGTGTGGGTGAACTCTTGTGCGTTGACTGCGTCGAGCCAATAGTGATGCCTGCTATATTAGCTTTGATTTCGATTTTCTTATTTAATTGAAGTATTAGGCCTAATAACATATGTCCGTTAAGGTTTGGTATACGTGTATTTTGAGAATGAAATACGAAATTATGTACAATAGAGCATTAGTAAACCAGAGCTCTCATATCATTCATACAAAAGCTCAGGCATTTTAATGATTGTATAAATAAAATTGTCGCAAATTTCTAATTTGAATGTTAATTATATTTTTCTTGACTTACATACTTCACCAAAGCACATTATACACGTTATATAAAAACATAAGATTTGCACAGATTAAACCTAATTTGAGAAGTTCAGAAGAAAGATAAAAACTTTAGACATATACAACGAAACAAGTGTTAGGGGTAATCTGAAATCGATTTCAAGTAAAATCCGGGGGTGGGAGATCTTAAATCGATTCCAAGTTAAAGAGGTCGGGGTAATCTGAAAGCGATCTCAAGTTACGGGGGGGGGGGACAATCTTAGATCGGTTTCAGATTACCCTCAGTAATCTGAAACGGGGGGGGGGGGCAAGCTGAAATCGTGAAAAGGGGTTAAATTGGATAGATCACATGCCCATTCCAATATACACCGCATCATGTATATCAATAAATAATCATGGGGTAACATTCTGCGAGGTTACTTAGCTATAAACCGTCGTTCTGATATGTAGCCACATGGTGTCTTTTCTTTACTCTATGCCGGAATATGTTGATTTCTTATGTATACATTTATTTTTTTATCTCCCCTGCTATATTCTTGAAAAAAACTGAATTGCATGGATGAAGTTTTTATCTGGTAATAAGGCTAACTTATCTATCGTCTATAGCATATACACCATCTCCTTTTCTGAACACCCGTTTCGCAGGACGCATACAGAATGCCTTCAGTTCTGCGAGCTTGGTTCCACACTTTTGTTCAACAAGAAATCTTGATTAATAAATGACTTTATATTTACTATTGTTTAAAAGTTCTTGCATATAATTTCCGTTGGAAATTTGGGTTATGGCTGATTTCGACAAAGTCAGTAATGCGTAGGGACATTTTATTACTTAAAAATAGTTTTTTTTACTATTTTGCTCAATAGGTTACAGAGTTGATAATTGAAGGTGTCTTCTGATGAAAATATTTGTTTGGAAGTGAGACATTGTGGAGTTGTTCCCATCTCAACGGAAGGCTGTTGTTACCACCTTCAGATTGAAAATGGATATTACAAACAATCAATGACCAGTTCAGTGTGGCCATTAATAGTTCGCTTGGATGCCTGCTGTGCAAGATCATTGGATGGTGGTGCTGCTCTAAGATGGCGCCCATTGTCGGACTTTAACTCATGTTCTTGTAACAGGAAAGATCAAGAATCGAAGTGTCTGGATACAGGAATAAAAATAATTCAAAATGTAGAATTCTGCATTCTAAGGAATACGAGCCTCTGTCTAGCTACAGGCTTGTAACGCGAACAATTCTTATTAAACTGTTCTTTCTTGTTTGTATTACAGCTGCCAAGGGGGAGAGTTTACCCTCTAAAGCTTGGTCAGATCTGAACAAAGTGGTTCAGACCATTATATTCGGCGGTCAGCGTTAGGGACATGCAACAACCCCTACATGTTACGCGTATTCCGTCGTCTTGACTCAGTTGAGATAATAATTGTAACTTTATTTTCAATATGAATTTATGCACTCACTCTCAAGAAAACCAGATAATCGGCTCTTGTTTACAGCATGGAGGGTCTATTCTTAGGCGACATCATTGGAATCTATGAGTGAAGAACTATCTATCGGATATTATTAGGTAATTAGGTGCTGAATCAAAGAGAAAATCTTTCTCTTAGAGTTTCGGACTCCATTGGAGGCAGAACGTTCGGGTAACCCTCTGCCTGTGTGTGTGTTGGGGGGGGGGGGGGGTCCTATATTCCTAAGTTCATGCGTGCATAAATGACTGGGCGTTCCTGATTAATAACTGATGGCGTTCCTTAATTGCATCAAAAGTGCCGGATCCACAACATAATCTTATTCTTCATCGGCCCATTCTCGGAATGCCGTAAACATTTCAGGAGATTCCGTTCATGATTGCGTGAGTTATGTTGAAACCAAACATACAAACACACACACTAACCGGGATGAACGCATACCCATCTGGCAGAGGCAATAAACAAATACTGGTGATGACATGCTACATGATCAGCACGGTAAGTCTCTCCAGGAGCAGTCCCTGGCGTACCGTTGTGTGTTTAGTACGACAGGCTCGCCCAGAGTTATGTACAGCTGAGGTAGGCAGCACTACAATGCTGACATAATTTTGCCTAGCAAAGGAAACTCTAGCTAAGCGTATTTGTGTTTTGAATTGAGAAATGAATCGCTAACCCCACACCAGACCGGTTTTAACAGTTACTGTTTAGATATACTTTACAAAGCCATATTTGTTTATAGACCGAATCTCATATTTCTAATATCTGGCTATTGATTTCGTCACTGCTGCACGGGACTAAGACCGGGCTGTGCATCGTCTGCTCGTCTGTGTAAATAACATACTTTCAAATCAACATAACCAAGCAACTTCTGATCTTGCCAAATACACAAACAAGCACACTTTAACAAACCTTCAAAATAAATAATTTTTTCCAGAAAAATATACATTTATTAACCATCAAATCGATTGAGTTATTTAAATGATATTAATTAGTCAGCGGCATCGATTGCCCAGAATACACCGAATAATATTACAAAATCTAACTGAATAAATAAATTAATCTCACTGCAAACATAATAATGTAAAATTGTTAAATACAGAATAAGCGTAATAATTTACAATAAATATAATAAAAGAATGCTTTTCAATAAATATCACATGATCTATAGATATAATACAAAATTTAATACGGTTTCGATTATTATAGATAAAATAAGAAAATATATAAAACGAGATCAGTTTAATGTTCTGGTTTGTAAATATGTTTCACATACGTAGATTCTTATTCGAAAGTTTTATCACAGTTTCATAGTAAAGTGTATACAAAAAATCTATCATGAGATTAAAGGCACACACACATATACACATAACTCAATAATATTGATATACATAGAAAATTTAGAGTAAAATATTCATGTAAATGTTCATTCACTTAATGTGTTTCAGTTAAAATATTATGCTGTAATTTTTTTCTGAAATTTTCATTTTCAGAACTGTACCAATTTTTTGCAGGGGTTTTTAAACGACCAATACAGAAAATGACTGGTTCGCAACATTCCTTTACGGTTTTACTTATACTTGATATGTTTGAGATGTATTAACATGCATGAGTGATTAATAATTTGTAGTATGGCTTGAAAATGTCCCTTTTATTTGTTTATGAACATATGATTATACTTTTGCTTAATCATTCTCTTTCGGAATATATGCCCTTTGCTTGTCATCAGCTTATTTTCTCGTTTCAATGCTTTTTTTCTTGTTCTCGCTGTAGCAGTTCTTTATACTCTTCTAAAGTAATGGCGGACGAGATCTTGCGTAGATCTCGTAAGACGATAAAGTCACGTGATCGACTTTCTTGGATCGACTCCATTGTAATTAACTTTGTGTGAATGATACTGCGGGTGACCCTCTTTGGCAGTGGTTTCTTCTGGACTTGTAAAATCTCACGAAACAAACACAGCAAGGGATACACGTATTTGTGGTTGATCCTCACCAGGTGTCGCTTCATCACGCCTGACGCGTGTTCACTTTCGTCCCGGATCCCTTGTTCCAAAAAGATGGCGAAACGGGCGAAGCGCTCAAAGACAACCTGTGTATGCGTCTCCTGTAAGTGGATAAAAAAATTGATTTAATTTTAGTAGTTTCTAATATCACCGAACGTCGTGGTGCATTTATCCCCCCTCACTCTCTATCTTTCTGTCTGTCTCTCTCTCACTCACACACACACACACACACACACACGCGCGCACACATAAAGGAATGAATTTTCGCGATATGCTGGTGAAAACCATAACTTAAGTGTTCTGGTTTTGATATAATATGTGTAGTTTATATATAATAAAACGGCAACAAATAACCAATTTGATAAAACCTGATTTAAATGGTTTTATTTTTAACCAAACTAGCTTTACTTTAATGTATTAAGTTTAATTAATTGGATATTTATAGGTTCAAACCCAGACCACCTTTGATTCGGAATTGAAATCCCAAGAGAATCAATTAGTCAGATATTGTGCATTTAAATACTGAATATTTTCACCATAAGGAAGTTATCTTATGGTATTGGAACAATAGTACATCTTCTGTTTTACAGTATTTGATTGAAAATTGAGTCGTCTGATGTTAATTCAGGTCTTCTGTTTCCCTTTCTGTGTATTTGTGCGTGTCATGTTCAGCTCTCTCAGTGTGATGCCCATCTTGTACTAATTTAATAAAACCGACTGATATTTATATATACATGTATATATAATTATATATAGAATTAATTATTATATATTATATATATATAATATATCCGCGGTTTTCGGGAGGTGTTGAGACTACTTACATCAAGTGAATCCAGGTAATCTATGGTCATTACAGGGATATCCGGCATCCCATGAAACGATGGGTGTTCGCTAAGCTGCCCCGTGTATTTGTCACCAAAATACAGTTTCTGTTGAGAAACATGAAAGAGGAAAGTATGATTAAACAGTATATATTATCGGTTATAGTTCAGAAAAATTCCTTTGGGTGTTTCAGTTAAATGTTGCAGGTTGAAAGTAAATTATAAGTAAACTTTCTGATATATACTCTAGTAATTTTTGTACAATAATAAAATGAGTTCAAAAACTGACAAAAAGTACGTTTAAACTGCAGTCCAAAATATATTTGTTCAATAGAAAGAAATGTAAATCAATATGTTCCGTTTTATAACTTACATAATCTTTCATAACTTCGTTCAGGACACTTGAAAGCTCTTGGGTATGCTGTAAAACTCTCTTGTACAATTCATTTAAAGGACGTGGTTTTATATTATTTGGTACTCTCCTCAGCAGACCGTAAGTTGAGCGAACACAAGGATGCCACGTCTTGTCATCTGATTGGCTTACGGGCATGGCCGTTGTTGTGACGGAATTAACTTCAATCCCCCTTTGTAATATAGGAAGACTCCTTGCGTGATCAGTCAGTAAAATGATTAGGATGGCTCGCAGTATGTTCATAAACGATGAAACTGAAATATATAAAGAAAATTGTTTCGTGATAATCAAGATTTGTAGATTGTATAATTGGTGTGTGGGAATTTATTTTAAAAAATGAAAGGTTACTCTGATTTACTCATAATAAATTAAATGTTTAAACATACATGGACTTCCTAAATAAGTAAACTTTCTTACTTGTATCTCCAAATTATCAAAAAGCATTTGATGTTTTCCTCTAAAATCTTGTGTTACATAATTTGCAACAGTTGTGCCATATGAACTTTTATTTACAAGCTGCAGATAATTAAGAACTCGGATCGGAATGAAATCTCACCTGAATGTCCTTTTACTTCTACAGAAGACATTGTATTATCGTGTTATTTCTGCACTTGATTAATATGTGTAAATGATGAATCCTTGATCACAAGCTATGACTTGTCCGGTACAAGCTACAGGGCTCCCTTTTATATCGTTATATCGCTATTAATAGCAATAAGGGGATTCACAGAAAAACCGATTATATCAATCATGAAATCAATAAGAAACCTATAGACAGGATGCAGGGAACTGAGGACTGCACAGTGGTTATTGTTTGCACTGGGGGTGTGCTGCGTGGCTTGTGGCTCCCCCGCGTAAAAAAATACGCCCCATTAAAACAGTATTTACCCGCCGTGGGAGGGGCTACAGTGGCACGAAGCAAATGTGTCCTTGTTACCATTCACTTTTTTAGTTACGTCACATTCTAAAGAAGGTGTAAAATTTCCTAGTTATTACACCTCACTGGACATATTTTCTTTTTTTAATAAAATTTCAATTTGATTACAGTATAACATTCTTAAAGTTCATATATATATCCATATACTGTTTCTTCAGACACGAGAGGGTGTAAACATTTTTATTTAGAAATCTAATATAATCGTTTATTTTAAGACTTTCCACAATTGAAGTGATTCATAGGGGTTTTTTTAATACCAGGTCCTATTGTCTGTATTCCTCATATCTGCCTATCTGTAAATGTAGTGTAAAAGGCTACAACACTACACTGTAAAAAGTGAAAGCATGTTTGGTGTTTCAAATGAACATGGCATTTTGTCCCAACTTTTGGCACAAGTGTCAGGTACATATGGCGTTTTAAAATGAGACATGTTTCAAATTCACACTTTAACGTTTCAGCTTGAGACGGTACTTGTGTCAACTTGAAACATGTTTCAGTGACGGGATTGAGACATGTTTTTAAACATGTTTCGTGTATATTACATGTCGTGCAGCTTACATGTCTCAACCTGAAACACGTGTCCCAAACACATGATTGGGAAAATCGGCGACCCACAAAACACGTTCTTGCGACATGTTTCAAAAGATAAACCACCTGTTTCATCTTGAAACTGGAAATAGTTTGAAGCACCAGTTTGTCCCAACTTTTGGCACACGTTTTCCTGTTTCAAACCCCGTTTCACTTTTGACATGTTTCAAAGTGTGAGAAACATGTTTTAAAAATCCTCGCTTGCTTTACATTAAGTATTGATGAGAATCACAAGGTTATACACAACATACTACACATGACCATAAACAAGGGCCAAAGGCCCCCAAAGTTCACCTGTGAAATTTCTCACATATGAAAATACTGGAAATGCACAAGTTACTCTTTCATGATTTCATAAAAAGAAAACTCCTGAAAGTAAATGGATCACTTCAACTGCAAAATTATGTAAATTTCAACAGTTTACTATTTTCCATGGCTGCTATATTGAAATTTCACAAATATGCCCATGACAGTTTTGCAAATAATTGTTGGACTGACTCTGGTAGAGTCAAAAAGACATAACTTAGCACTAATGTGCACTGATGTGCACCAATGATTGTACAAAAGTGAAACCAACATTAATGATTATCAAGTGCTCAAAATAAACAAATTTGAGGTCTAATGCAGCTTGTCCATAAAAATGACAGTAAAAACTACATCTAAAAGAAAAGAAAATATGTGGGAAAATTATAAAAAAAATTGGAAGCCCAATTCAAGAGACAAAAACCAACTGCTTCAACAGAGGACTGTTTAAGGAGTGTGTATAATTAGTTCTACCATATATGCTAAAATACAGATTTTGAAATTCAAATTAATAAAGTACATTTTGAGTTTCTTTAAAAATGAGTTTTCTATTCACTGTAGACCCAAAATTAAAATAAAATGTTCTGTAACATGTGTTTATGGCCTCAATGTTGAAAATGGAATGTTTGAACACTTAATGGCTAATAAATGATCATGTCAGTTAAATTGTGAGGCTTAAATTGATAAAAGATGGCAATCACCAAGATGTGGACATTTTCAAAGTTCCGTATACCACCGAGCACAGAAAATTATTATATTTCAGAATATATAAAATTGCCCTCGAGTTATTGAGACAAAACTAAAGCAATATTTACACACACCCCATTAGAGTCTATTAAGATAAGAAAAAAAGGTTAAGAAATCAACACAACAATAGGTGTTAAAAATAAAACATAATACTGAGGATGAGCTATCCATGTGGCTTAAAGAAAACAGTGGCCCCACAACAATAAAGCATTATAAAAGCACAATCCTGCAAGCATATATAATGGATAGTGTGCATTTTCAAGATATTTGTTTTGCCACTTTAATTATTTAGGTAAAACTGGGAATATTTAAACTGGTCAGACCAATTAACACTCAGTGTGGAGCACTGAAGAAAAATGTAACTTGCTTTTGAAATGATTATCAAATTAATTAAAAATTAGCTAGGTTCCCAGGGCAGCAGCTTGGTTATATTAGAGAAAACTTCAAGAATAAAATATTTACACATACCGAAGAGCAAGTCCTTAAACCTTTAAAATATAATAGGTAGAGAAATTTACAACTTGATCAATTTACAAAATAATAAAATTATGTAAACAATCTGGTGACAACAAACAAATTGTATTAGGAATTATGCCCAGCCAAACCTAGCAATGCCCAGTCATAACCATGCAGACCCCACACCTAGCCTTATAAAACAAGGGACATGTGGGTCACGGCGCTCAGCTGAAACTGATTTTGAAAATATTTTTATAACGTTCAGACTAAATCCCAATCGGGAATCTGACCGTTCAAATTTGAACCCAATTTATTAATCCAAAAACTGTAGCTATCATTCAGAGAAAAATATGTTGACAGATGGCCACTGTGACCTTGACCTCTAACCTTGTGACCCCAATATTAATCAGGTTCTTCCCCTATTGCGGGTGAGATTAGGTGCAAGATGGAAGGTCTGGGATGAAAAGTTTGGCTATTAATGTATGCACCATCTTTCAAAATGAGTGGGTTGGGTAACCTTTGACCTTATGACCCCTAAATTAATAGGTTTCTTGTGTTAAAGGTGGGCCATATGCAAGTCAAGTTTGAAATCCATATGTCAATCCAAACTGGAATTATCATCAGGAAACAAATATGACGGACATACAGAAAGACAAACAGAAGGACAGACGAACAGACAGGGTGAATACCACAGGACATCCACTTACTCAAATGAGGCCCTAATAAAACACAAGTTTTCAGGACACTAGATGAAACCACAGTTGCATATCTTATATTATATATACAATTTGGCAGTCTCAAAATAAAGGAACAAAAAAAACTCAGTTGGCGCCACCCATCTTCAATAACTGAAGTAACAAGCCACAATCAATGAACACACCCGTAGATGAACAGTAGATGAACAGTAGATGAAATCGCAGTCGAGAACCAGACTCAATTGCTGTCATTTGATATTCTCAAAAACAAGGGAAATGGTCGTAAAAATTAGAAAAAAAAAATGCAAGTGGTGCCACCAATTTTCGGGAACTGAAAACCCTAGTCATTGTTAACATTCAAGCCAAGATTCAGAGCAATACATGCATTAATTGTCAAGATACTGAAGTTTTGTATCAAATTTTTAATTGTTCTTGGTGGGTAATTATGACTCCAATAGGTCAAAGAATATAGGACACAGTAACCTTATTTCAAGTTTCCAAGGAGATTCTTTATGGATCTCCCTGGATATTCAGTTACAGGTTTCTAGATCAAATGGTGTCAAAACGTGCCATTCTAACAGACAAACAGACAGACGGAAGATGGACACTGACTGATCACGATAGCGAAGTTGACTTAGAGTCAGCTTAGCTGAAAAGTCTCTATAGCTTCTTTTTCTAATGTTTAGTGAGAAAAACTTTTTTTCTGATTTTCAATAAGTGCATTATGTATTATGTAAATGCCCATAACTTCAATATTTTAAATATGTCCAAAACCAGAGCAGTGGTTTTGAAAATAGGCAAGGTTGAAGTATAACAATGTTTTTTTAATGGAAAATTGAGGTTTTCCATAGTATCCCAGAGGGACAAAAACCTGCTGACAACATTTTCGGTAGTAGGAGTTTCAAAACGTCCCCCCTTTAAATGAATTTCCGGCCGGACGGAAGACTGACAAAGGATCATGACTATAGCTCAGATGACTTGTAGTCAGCTGAGCTTTAATTAAAGTCAGTGGAGAAGAAAGAAGGAGGAGTATTGTTTTGTGATTCTGGAAAAGTGCGCATAAATCTAAGACCAAATTTAGCTAAAAATGTAAATAAAATCAACAAATTAACCAAATGATATGCCTCCACCTAAATTAATACGTGCAAAATATAGTGCAAATTCATCAATCATTTCTCAGAAAAGCTTCCTGTTGTATCAGCATTTAATGAAATAGTCATAATCATGCCTTAAGCGCCAATGTGTCTTACATTTTATGAACATTTAGTTAGGCAAAATTCCTTCAAAATTTGCTTGGTAAGAAGAATAAATATCTAAATGATGCAAATAATTTCTTATTTTAGATTTGATACATTAGGGTTAAAGGTATTATAAGCTGCCTTGCTCTAGTCAGATTCCTAATGGGCCTACAATAGTTATACACAAACTAACAAATAAATCACCAAAAATGTGCGGGCACCACCAATTTCTGTATGTGGGCACTTGCCACATATAACACATATGTAAAAAATCTAAAGTATCTATACAGCCGTTAATAAGAAAAGCTGCTGGTATTAAGAGATGAACAACAAACGATAGACAGACCAGTCATGGTGCTGGAGCTCAACGATGTGCTAATGATGATGTATACACTGTAGGGATCTTGATACGGAGTAGACTCAAAATAACAAAAAAATATTTATTTTAAAATCAAAAGCAAAAATAACAATACATCCAAATTGCATGAAAAAATATTATATATACCACTCATCTGTAGATTTTAAATGTATAAAGGAACCAATGAGTCATGCTGTTAACAGGTCGTAGACTGTGAAATCTCAGTTAGATTTCCAAATGCCATTTATGTCCAGCGCCATTTAAGACACATATTTCTATACTATCTCCAACTATGACTGTTGATCTCAAATCTTCATCATCATAGGTAAAGATGATGAAAGGCTCAGCTCCCTCAGCAGATTTGAATGTGTTGTTTCCAGTAACATCCTCCTTGGAAGAAAAAATAAATAAATTACATATATGAACTAAGAGGAGTAAATCTTGTAGAATAACTGATATTCTGATAATTACAATTTTATATGCTAACATGTTCCAGATACAACTTGTGTCATACATCAGATGGGGCTATTTTAAGTTAACATGGATACTAAGTTTCAATTTAATCAGTGCATGAGGCATTAGCAACTGATGCTTTTGTATAAAATGCTTTTGTAATCAAAGTAAAAGTGCTTAATTAGGGGAAAGGATAGTAGAAAAATTCCTCTTAATACTCTCCATGAGCAAATCATGCATATCAATTTCAGGAGAATATATATAAAGCCTGATTTTACAAAATCACATGTCTGCTGTAACCTGGCAGTTACCAGCAATTTCAATAAAATTAAAAAATGACACAGCTTGTCTTGTTTATCAAACTAATCATGACTAATACACATATACACAGTTCTTATTATGATAAAGATAAGATAAGATAAGATAAGATAAGATAAGATAACATTTATTAGCCTTCAGTTCCAGGAATTTGTTGTTGACTTGCAATTCATTACATAAAAAATAAATAAGTAAATAGATAGATAAATACATAAAAATAATACATAAAAATACATAAAAATCACACATAACATATTGACTATGCATGTAAAAATTTAGCTGCTACACGGCTGTTCACTAGGCGAGCAGGTACTTGTAGCACTAGTAAAATTAAGCATGTAAAAATGATAAAACAGATAATTCTGCAGGTTTAGAAATTCTGCTTAGAAACGGACACCTAAGATTTAATTTGGCAGTATAAAAAAATTGCAATTAAAATGCATTGAACAAATGATTAAATATATGTTTGTCTACTTATCTTGTATTTATCCAGCCACTGCTACCTCACTGCTTGAGAACAGTATTTAAACATTATATTGAGCTCTTCTTCAATGTGTAAGATATCAATTTCAGTTCATGCAATGGGTTTAACTAGTTCTTTCAATCTTCAGTGAACTCCAAATATTCTCAAATATAATAAAAAGGCTCAGCCAAGTCACCTAATGAGAACATTTTACAGGGAAATATAAATTATATATAAGTTTTATATATATATTATATATATGACCCATATGAAATGGGTCAAGCTTGACTTTGAAAGTTAATCATTACCATATTACGAACCATTTATTTGAAAATCTGCCCATATCCTGAATTATCCACCCCAGCCGTATTAATTAACCCCCCCCCCCCCCACCATCACAACAACTACCCCCCCCCCCCCCCCCCCGCACACACACATTACGCTGATGCAATAAGAAAAAGCGATATTTGAATGAACGATTACTGAATTGATACCTACCTCTCAATCGTTCTCAAGCAGATTCAAACTTGAACTTCACTTTGGCCCATGATATTACATCGACTAGAGAAGAGCCGCTGTTGATCCGGTTGTCGTCTGCTTTTTCATTAACAGAGGACGACATTTTCAGTTGGAATGCTTCTGCATGCTCAGACTTAAATTCAAGTGACGAAATATTAAACCGAAAAGGCAAAAAATCGAGCCGTTGAATTATATGACCCCATAAAACACGTTTCAAAGATGTCTCAGACATGTCTTGCTGTTTCAACGACCGTTCATCTGGAAAAATTTGATGACACATGTAAAAGACATGTGTCAGCCACAAAACATGTCACAAATTGAAACATGTAAGAGTTTATTTGAAACATAAGAGAAACGGCACTTTTTACAGTGTATATATGCGGTGCCGTTTTGTCAGTTTTTTTTCTCAAGAAGATAGACGGTGGAGAATTTAGCTCCGGCTGCCCAAAGAGTTACAGTTAGAAAGCCAGAGATATAAAAAAGGCCGTGTATTCCTTCTGTCAAAATTATTCATAACTTCTGACCAATCAGAGCAGGTTATTGCGCTTTTTGCTTATATCTTGTGATTCAAGCCTGCGCTGTCGCACTGTTTCGGGGAAATCTTGGCCCTCTTGTACTTGGTCGGCTGTGTTCGGAAAAGCGGCAATTGCAAACGGTGGATAAGTGGGATGAGCCAGAGTGAATGTTACTACTGCATTGTTACTACTTAATGGACGCAGGAAGTCATCGCATGGCTGTGTGGCACAGCAACAGGTCGTGGTCGGTTGTATAAAAGTGTTTGCGGTTAGTTTTCGCATCGGACAAAATCATTTGATCATTTAACACAGAAATCGGCTTTGTAACTTATTTTAAAAATGGATATAGTCACAATTGTTTTCATAGTTTCATTCTCCAAGCCCCAGATAAGCAATTCTTCCAAGTTCACTGAACCCAAGTATTGTTGTTGCACCACACAATTATGTCTCGCTGCTATTCCATACATTTACATTCATTATTTGAAGGATGAATTAAGCACGTGTCTTAGTGCGTTAGTGTTGATTGCATTTTATATTCAGAGATAATGAAGGATATTAAGAGGAGTGAACTACTGATCAGGGAACAGTATATAGTCTGTGAACAAAGTTTGCCAGACATTGATTTGTCTTTAATTCAAAATAATTAACGGTAAACACCACATTTTACGGTGGCTAGTTTCGCAAAATTTGCCACCGATCGTAACAGAAACACTTCCGGCAAAGACATCTGGCTTCAGAGTTCTTTAAATGACAATAATTGCTTTGCTTCACATGCTCTCACGAACATCAACTAGGGGTCTTTCAATTACTCGGTTACATGTTTTTATCTTTATTTTAAAGATCAAGTAGCTTGTGTACAAGTAGCCTACAGATAAAATGTTTATACGTCAAAGTGGCGTTATAAGAACATTTCCCAGCAAGGTTTACCTTAAGTTCTTTAATATGTATATGCAGAGTTAGCCGGTATCACAAAAATTCTATAAATAAGGCAGGTGAATATAGTGGCTTTAAGACCGAAGCAGAGCATTTTGCAGAAGGAAAAACATAATGAGAGATGATTGTCTTAATATTTATACCGTTTATTTATGGAGATGAATCAATTGTGATTTAGATAGGTAGACAAAAGGAAATCTGAGCTATAATTATAGTGGATCCAACCCCCCCCCCCCCCCCCGCGTACTTACCCGAAAACACAGCAATCATTTTTAATATATTTTCATTGATGATGATCAAATACATATGCAATAAAACAAACCACCAATTCAATTAATGAAACCTGAAAAAAAATTGTTCAAAAAGCGTGTTTTTAAACCAAGCTCATATCTGTTAGTATTTTAAAAATTCATAAGGTACCCACAATGCATGTATGCAGACCAAATCATTTCTATTTGAGTGATTTTCTCAGCCATGACTTCGAATCCGCCGTTCAGGTAGAATGTTCAGTTTCATTGGGCTTTGACATCTTCCTTACGGATATGAATATTAAATATTGAATTTTATATTGAACTTTTCTTCACCTCGCCCTATCTTAGGGGAAATACAAACTTGATTGATTTCAAATGAATTATATTGTATTACCGGACAGTTAAACACAGTATACATGTTCTTTGATTTTATAATTGCAATAGTAAGCACTCTTCACGTATCCTGTCCCGTTAAAGTTGTTTTGCTTTATGTCAAAACAACATCAAACGGTTCGTACAAATGTAAAATTTTATCTCGAGATCTCGACTTAACATCTCGAGATCTCGACATCTTGAGATGAATTATGTCGAGATCTCGAAATAAATATTTTTTTTCTGCAGCAAAATATTTTTTATGATAATTTATGTCGAGATCTCGAAAAAAAATATTTTTTTTCTGTGTCCTAAATCAGCCACCGTAATATTTACCTCAACTGCTATATCCTTAGAGAAGTTTAAGTCCTTTAAGAATGACATTTTCAACAATTTTGCACTGTTAGAAGGTACAGTTAATGTTTTCCCATTGTGTTTATTAATTTAACACCTAGGGTGTAGACTATCCACACAAAAAGTATTTCCCAGTAGACTGATAAACTGATAAGAGAAATGCCTGGTGCCCACATCTGGCAGAGGGCATGGGAGTCTGCTTTTTCATTAACAGAGGACGACATTTTCAGTTGGAATGCTTCTGCATGCTCAGACTTAAATTCAAGTGACGAAATATTAAACCGAAAAGGCAAAAAATCGAGCCGTTGAATTATATGACCCCATAAAACACGTTTCAAAGATGTCTCAGACATGTCTTGCTGTTTCAACGACCGTTCATCTGGAAAAATTTGATGACACATGTAAAAGACATGTGTCAGCCACAAAACATGTCACAAATTGAAACATGTAAGAGTTTATTTGAAACATAAGAGAAACGGCACTTTTTACAGTGTATATATGCGGTGCCGTTTTGTCAGTTTTTTTTCTCAAGAAGATAGACGGTGGAGAATTTAGCTCCGGCTGCCCAAAGAGTTACAGTTAGAAAGCCAGAGATATAAAAAAGGCCGTGTATTCCTTCTGTCAAAATTATTCATAACTTCTGACCAATCAGAGCAGGTTATTGCGCTTTTTGCTTATATCTTGTGATTCAAGCCTGCGCTGTCGCACTGTTTCGGGGAAATCTTGGCCCTCTTGTACTTGGTCGGCTGTGTTCGGAAAAGCGGCAATTGCAAACGGTGGATAAGTGGGATGAGCCAGAGTGAATGTTACTACTGCATTGTTACTACTTAATGGACGCAGGAAGTCATCGCATGGCTGTGTGGCACAGCAACAGGTCGTGGTCGGTTGTATAAAAGTGTTTGCGGTTAGTTTTCGCATCGGACAAAATCATTTGATCATTTAACACAGAAATCGGCTTTGTAACTTATTTTAAAAATGGATATAGTCACAATTGTTTTCATAGTTTCATTCTCCAAGCCCCAGATAAGCAATTCTTCCAAGTTCACTGAACCCAAGTATTGTTGTTGCACCACACAATTATGTCTCGCTGCTATTCCATACATTTACATTCATTATTTGAAGGATGAATTAAGCACGTGTCTTAGTGCGTTAGTGTTGATTGCATTTTATATTCAGAGATAATGAAGGATATTAAGAGGAGTGAACTACTGATCAGGGAACAGTATATAGTCTGTGAACAAAGTTTGCCAGACATTGATTTGTCTTTAATTCAAAATAATTAACGGTAAACACCACATTTTACGGTGGCTAGTTTCGCAAAATTTGCCACCGATCGTAACAGAAACACTTCCGGCAAAGACATCTGGCTTCAGAGTTCTTTAAATGACAATAATTGCTTTGCTTCACATGCTCTCACGAACATCAACTAGGGGTCTTTCAATTACTCGGTTACATGTTTTTATCTTTATTTTAAAGATCAAGTAGCTTGTGTACAAGTAGCCTACAGATAAAATGTTTATACGTCAAAGTGGCGTTATAAGAACATTTCCCAGCAAGGTTTACCTTAAGTTCTTTAATATGTATATGCAGAGTTAGCCGGTATCACAAAAATTCTATAAATAAGGCAGGTGAATATAGTGGCTTTAAGACCGAAGCAGAGCATTTTGCAGAAGGAAAAACATAATGAGAGATGATTGTCTTAATATTTATACCGTTTATTTATGGAGATGAATCAATTGTGATTTAGATAGGTAGACAAAAGGAAATCTGAGCTATAATTATAGTGGATCCAACCCCCCCCCCCCCCCCCCGCGTACTTACCCGAAAACACAGCAATCATTTTTAATATATTTTCATTGATGATGATCAAATACATATGCAATAAAACAAACCACCAATTCAATTAATGAAACCTGAAAAAAAATTGTTCAAAAAGCGTGTTTTTAAACCAAGCTCATATCTGTTAGTATTTTAAAAATTCATAAGGTACCCACAATGCATGTATGCAGACCAAATCATTTCTATTTGAGTGATTTTCTCAGCCATGACTTCGAATCCGCCGTTCAGGTAGAATGTTCAGTTTCATTGGGCTTTGACATCTTCCTTACGGATATGAATATTAAATATTGAATTTTATATTGAACTTTTCTTCACCTCGCCCTATCTTAGGGGAAATACAAACTTGATTGATTTCAAATGAATTATATTGTATTACCGGACAGTTAAACACAGTATACATGTTCTTTGATTTTATAATTGCAATAGTAAGCACTCTTCACGTATCCTGTCCCGTTAAAGTTGTTTTGCTTTATGTCAAAACAACATCAAACGGTTCGTACAAATGTAAAATTTTATCTCGAGATCTCGACTTAACATCTCGAGATCTCGACATCTTGAGATGAATTATGTCGAGATCTCGAAATAAATATTTTTTTTCTGCAGCAAAATATTTTTTATGATAATTTATGTCGAGATCTCGAAAAAAAATATTTTTTTTCTGTGTCCTAAATCAGCCACCGTAATATTTACCTCAACTGCTATATCCTTAGAGAAGTTTAAGTCCTTTAAGAATGACATTTTCAACAATTTTGCACTGTTAGAAGGTACAGTTAATGTTTTCCCATTGTGTTTATTAATTTAACACCTAGGGTGTAGACTATCCACACAAAAAGTATTTCCCAGTAGACTGATAAACTGATAAGAGAAATGCCTGGTGCCCACATCTGGCAGAGGGCATGGGAGTCGGCAGCGTATCTTGAGCGGATCTAGCGGATTTCCTGATACCTTTATATCTTTCTGTAATATCTTTCTGATTTGCTAAAAATACAGGCAACCACAAGCAAAATCCATTCGTTATTGATTTGCAAATTTGTCCCAAAGGATCAGGGATTTTATTCTTTTTTAGTAAATTTTATTACAAAAATAAATAAGGTTTGATAGTCTGGTTGATATTCCGTCATGCCTTTTTTGTCTCCGGTTTAGCGCCATTATTTTCAAAACCAAACATGTTCATGTGGTAAATTTTGGTAAATACTCTTGATCGTTGCTGAAATATCTCTTTTTTTTTTGTTAATAAAAAGTTAGAATAAAGTATATAAAGGGAAAATAAAGAATGCCTGTGGACGCTTTTATCATTACAATCATATATTTGGGATCCTCGTCATATGCATTACTTGAGAAAAAAAATTACAACAATATTTTTTATGTTCAAATCCATTATAACTCTAAAAGTAGTCATTTGCATGTCTACCTCGCATGAACTTTCCTTCTTAGATAGGATCGGCGCATAAAATTAAGGGAGATATTAAGTACATTGTATCTTTAAATAAAACCAATAATCGGGAGGTATATGTATGTATGATACTTTCTTATTCAATCATGCAAATAAGTCATGGTTCACAAAATGTTCGTCTGCTTTCTTACAGACAACCATGTGAAGTTCAGATACTGTAGAACACCAAAATATCGCGAGCTTACAATTTTCATGAATAATGCAAATCTTTAAAATCAAGTATTAGTTTCTTTATCAATATACTAGTATAGAATAGTGTGTATTTGTTTTGAATTAAAGTTATCGAAATATTTATTCATTAAAGGAAATTTCTTCATTATTTTTGGTTCTGGTTAATTTTTTCACCAGGCTCGGTGTAATCACTCCTGTGGCACCTGGGTGTGTGTCATCCCCATAGCTGGGTCATAACACCGAGGAACCCCCGAAAGGCGCACTCGTTTGTGAGTGAAACACAACTGTTGGGCACAGTCTCCCTATTAAGCCTGCAGAGCGCTCAACCTGGGTTGGGACCGTGAAAAATCTCACCGCCTCGGCTCACGATCTCCCGGCTTTAAGCCCTTTGCTGTACCTCTGAGCCACAGAAGCCGGTTTATTACAGTGATAGTTACGTAGTAGTAAACTGAAATATGCTTCCATGAGCAGCGTCCCCTCATGTTTATCAAGCTATGTCTGTGGCTTCCATCTAGATTGAAAAAAAGTTAACACAAAGCATGTTCAGGAAACGTCAGTCTAAGCAGAGTCAAAAAGATGAGGTTTATCGACAATATATCGATATGGTAACACTAATCGGGATACCGGGGTAGGAGGGGTAACAAGAGCCTGTTAATAATAGCTGAACAAATCACGAAGTAATGTTCTTATTGAATTATTGAAGTCAGCAAACAACAACGCCAATCCGTGGTCTTCTGTCGCCTACCTTTGTCATGTTGATATTGGTGAAGATATCGTTCAGTTTCATTTACTGTTTTTAAACCACTGTGACGTTATGCCTCGTTTCTGTGGTTTCTGTACACCCGGAAGAGCTAACATTCTTTGCCAAACACACAAATATCTGTTATTAATAGGTCAGACTATATTTGGCGAGTTGTGCGGGAGGTTGTGAGCAGAAGCTGGTTGCTGAATAGCACTAACAAGCTACTTTGTCAAAAACAAAATTGCGTCTCTGATATAACGAAATCAGTTGATATTGGTGAAGATATCGTTCAGTTTCATTTACTGTTTTTAAACCACTGTGGCGTTATGCCTCGTTACTGTGGTTTCTGTACACCCGGAAGAGCTGATATCCTTTGCCAAACACACAAATATATGTTATAAATAGGTCAGACTATATTTGGCGAGTTGTGCGGGAGGTTGTGAACAGAAGCTGGTTGCTGCATTGCACTAACAAGCTACTTTGTCAAAAACAAAATGGCGTCTCTGATATGACGAAATCAGTGTCAACATTTGTCGCGTTTCTTAAAATATATGCGGCTGTTTTTATGAAAATATAGTGACAAACAGAGTTTAAGACCAACAATCTGATTATTTGAAAAAGCTTGAGCTTGTTGTGGTTTTATGCTTGTCAAGCCAAAATGTCCCTGTATTGAAGCGGCTGGGTTTGAGCCCGTTTGCACTCAATGGCCAGTTAAAGTCATGCTTGTTCAGGGGCCACGTCTACAGATGTTTGTATTAGAGCCAAATACCATCTTCTGTCTGCGCAGAACAAAAACCGTTCCCAGAAAGCAAAAACGCATTTGGTCGCCCTAAGTGTCAAACTCATTTCCCAACGAATGCAATGACTTTCAAAGGTATGGTATAAATCCAAGTCAGCAATGCCTTAAGATTTTATTGAATTGAAACAATAAAATATATTAACAAGATTATTGTTTGAATAATCATAGCACCAAACAAATAGTCTGTCTTCAAGTGATGACATATTTCTGTAGCAGGCCATTCCAACAATTTATTTGTTCCTGCAGAAATTTTTCCTTAATAATTACCTGTAAAGAAAAAAGTTTTTGTGTTGACATGTTTATGTAGCAGTTTTCGGTTTGAACATGATCATCCTCCACAGCAGAGAAGCTATGAGAGAGGTTAACATCTTCGTAACTGATGCATGAAAGGGTTAAATCACTTTGACTTCATTTTCCTGCATTTCTTTATGTTTGACTTGTTGTTATAAATATTAAACTTTTTTTTGTCAAATGAATACATTTTATTAAAGTAAACAAACGGTTATAGCGATGCATCTCGCAATGGCTGATATATTAATATCATGCTTCGTATATAACAATAGAAGTAGCGGTACATAAAAATATGACGATAAAAATAATTTCATTGTATCAACAGCTTAGATAAATATTGATATAAGAAATATATCCAATGACCATTACGAGGTTAAATACCACATGACCATCACTTGAGTCATCATTGTCAATCTCATTGTCAATATTTAAATTGTTTAAATAAGCTTTTATAGGATTTAATCCGGTACGTTGGTGCAGTAGGGCCAGACATATCATGAGACCCCATACAATGCTTGAACATACACAAATTCCCGAGCGGTTATATTACAATTGCTAGCAATACATTTCGGGCTTATATCTACAACGACACACATACATAGATGGAATTTACAAATAATTTTTTTTTCATCCTGGAGGACCATTGAAGAAAATAACATGTCGTACCATTTCGCCTATTTTTTTTTAATTATATTTACTCATTTCCTCTTCTAATTTGAAGAGTGAATAAAATACTTTAGCCCTGCCTGGGCTTTAGTATTTGCGTTCCTTATAAAATGCTTAAAATAAAACGTGATTCCATGTACCGATAGACTTAACTCAGTGTCAGCTCTTATCACTAAAGCCCTGTAAAGTCCGTTTGGTGAATCCCTGATATTTGCATATTAAGGCGTCACACGGCTCTTTGAGGATTTGACGATTCCCCCATATTTGCATATCAGGCCGTCACGCCTCATGTGAGTGGCATCGTTGTTACGAGAACGCCAACAGCGGTCCGACAGCTGGACCCACTTGGTAACATTCGCACTGAAATCAATGTATTCAGGTAGACCACACATGGCCTTCGTGTCTTATGATTGTCTCTGCTGAACGAATATTACGGTCCATGGGCCAAATGTAAGTGCATTTGTAGACACTATTGCAACAATTTTGTACCGACAGGTCCAGTAAAATTCTCTCTACCGGGATGACAAGAGCAGCTGGCAGCATTTGTCTGAACCCGTGTATTAACTCTCAAATTGCGACTCGCGAATCGTGATCGTTTCAGTCAGCCGGTACATTTTGACTGCTCTCGTCGTGTGCACCTGAATATCTCGCGCTGATTGGCTGAGCCAGAGTTTGTTAGGCCGACTTTCAAGAGTGGTGGTCCGATAAACGTTAACACTGAGGCTGAGGGTTATAGTGTTTTAAAGTTTCGCCGAACTCAACATAAGCGACGACCTAAACATATTAAGACAAAGTAAATGGGAATATAAGTAGCCAATTGGAAGCCCGGAATAGGCGATGACTGAATGAACCATGTTGGTTTTGAAAAAGGTTCTGGGAAAGACCACTGCTGACGTCACTGGAAAAGACCTTAGTTCAGCGAGGCGGTGATGTATGGCGCTGACGGTCCGGGAACCGGCCAAGATTACCAGTCCATGAAATAAGAGGGTCAGATAGTGGAAAATTAGTTATATGAATTGCCGCAAGATGGCGGTACCGATACTAAGTGCGATACAACGGGGAAACGTTTGATTTCTCTGTCAGAAGTAACAATGAAGTCATAACTTTTTCATGGACTGGGCCAGTCTAAAAATACATGTATATTTCATAGGTTCCCTTGGTTAATCAGTGGTTTTAACAGGATTATTCAAGGAACCACATATATTTATAATGCTCACTGAATTTGAAATTTTCAGTGGAATCCTATTTAAATATTGCGGTGTGTGTGTATCGGGGAAGGGGCGGGGGGGGGGGGGGGGGGGGGGGTGGAGCTCAAATTTATCTTGTTTATAAATTCCTTATTCCTGTGTGTATCATAAAATGCTAACCATGACTCTTTCATGAAGGCATGTAGCATTTTAGTGTGTTAATTTGCCAGTCACGGGTGCCTTTGAGATACTAGCGGTACAATATTCAGCCGCGATTCGGGCAATTTAGGCATGGTCTTTTCGTTATATAACTTTTTTCGCTCATGGTTGATATCCTAAGAGTGTTGACAAGCAAGTGTAATCATTACTCTGATCTATTTAATGGTGTTTGATACAGATATCCGTAAACCATGACATTTTGTATATTAAAAGGAAAAGATGATTTTCATAAAGCTTTCGCTGTTGATCTAAACTTTTTGTCATTTGGGGCTAACTTTTGTTGATATCGCGTACCAATCAAATCATAATCATGCTGACGCACTCGTTTGGCTGTGGTGCGGCTTCATGTGTTGATAAGCGATCAGAATCGTTTCAGTGCTTATCATTGCACCATTTTTTTCTTCTAAATTCCATTTTGTTTTGTCGTTATTGTGTAAACCTTAGACTACAGTGTGGGTAAACGGTTGTTAGGTGCCTTCTTTGAGGCTTGAGTAATGCTATATTTGCATAAATAACGACCGTAAGTTTTCTTTTATATTTAATATTAGGCCTAACTCACTATCTGCGTTAAGGTTTGGTGTAAGTGAATGTTAGGACAGAAATCTGAAATTATGTTTATATAATAGAATATTAGAAAAACAGCCTTCGTCGCTTTCAGAAAAACGCTCGGGTTTCCTTATTTATTCGAAAGGTAGCAAACATGAGCGTTATAAAGCCGAATACAGAGTTGATAAAATCCGTACGAAACGAAAGGAAGGGGGGCAGTTTTTTTTTTTTTTTGTCGCCTCAAAAATCTGCTCTCGGAGGCTTTGCTGATTAATCCTTTCCTCGTTCAATATATTGCTCCCTCACACTACAATCCGTTATCCCTTTCATGAATGGTTTATGATAAATTCAACGATGATTCACGATACCTTTGATCATTGAACTTAAACAAGTGACTAGCTAACACTAAAAACTCGAATTATATATAAGTCAGCGGCAGTTCTGCAAAAAGATTATTAAATTTTTGATTTCTATACGGCTGGTTATAGTTCTGCTTTAGAAGTTTTTTTTTCGCTCTTTTTCCATTTTAAGTGTGATGTTCGTTTGATAGTACACTATATATATATAGGTTATCTCAGGATGATCACAATATAATCCAATGATACTGTATGATAATACCCCAGAAACATGACCGCCGTGCGTTGTGTCCAAGGAATATCCCATCCACGATGTTTCTTTCACTTCTATGAACAGGAGGATAAAGTAAGGATTGTTTTGTATGTTAAACTTCTTCTGAATACGAGCGCAGGTTTCCACACCTTTAATTCTAACATCCTATCCTTGGTGTATCCAAGCAACTGGAATCCTTCCATCTAATGCATCATTTTGTCACCTGTTTTTTTCTAAGAGTGATACAGAGACCATGTACAATGCGGAGCATTCCGTTCTGATTAAGGGCTGATTGATTCTAACAGCTGTAGGCATGCTCGACAATTCAAGTTAATTAAATTTAAATCAGATCCCTATCGTGTGTGAACATATGTCAGAAATGTATTTACGTTACAGAATATCAAGCATTCCTACGTGGCTAATCTTTCACTTTATTTCAGACACATTAAAATTATTTAAAAACTTGTATCCATAAATAAAATGCTATTAATTTTTTAATTATTATTAATCTCAGGAAGAGAGAGGTGTGTAGTGTAATCAATTCAGTGTCTGGTGTATGATAATAGTATTCATATATTCCATCCTTAGAATACTTGTACTTTTATCTAACTCGAGAGGAAACATTCATGTGTAATATGTGTGGATGTCCTTAGTGGTTGGGCAGTCAACCTGAACAAAGACTTCTATCCTTGCGGTCCATGGGTGATTGATCACTTAATATTCAGAGAACAGGCAGGGATACGTAGGGCATTCAGTGTACCGCATGGCTCGGGGATTCCCTCAACTTTACATCATGAACATCTGCAACCTATAGAGGATACCGTTCTAACAAGTAACGTATGTGTTATCAAATGACGCTTATTTCGAAATTACCAAAGAAAGCATTATACATGCAACTGCTCTAAGCAGTCATTTATCGTGCACAAGTTGAGGATTCACATGCTTCTTACGGCAAGCTGTTGTTCTTGTATTATATCTTGATGTTTTATCATATGGCTACATCAAAATAAATCCTGAGCACCGTGTAATGAAGCCTTGAAGTTGAAAATGGCTGTTGTTTAATACTACACCTAAAGGACACTTTACCAGATGACAACTTGTCAAATAACGTGGGTACAAATAAAGTAGATACAGCTATAAATGCATTGAATATAGACATGGTTCCACTGTGTAATGAGAAATAATGTCATTCTGTAAATTGAAAAGTGTTTTGCTTGTTTAGCACTAAACAAGTTAGAAATATAACAGGGAAATTTCATCCTGCCTTGGTAGGTGTCTGTAAATATCTTGGAAGGTGCAACAGGTAGGATTGAGTTTAGTTTTTACTTGTGGAACTACACTAATAGGAATCTCAAGATATTTTGATCATCAATTTCTGTGTCTCAAAACAAGTAGTCTTCCGCTCTTTCTTAACATATGGACACATTGTTGTACTATAATCCACACTCACGGCCTTGATACGAACATTAATATATATTATCTGACCGTTGCCATGAAGTGCCAGGGTATTATTTTAGCCATTCATTTATTAGATACTCATTAATAAAGGCTAACAGAAATTAACATTGAATGTTCAGATCTTAATTGATTAATGACTTCCGGCTAATGGCACATTCTTGAGACATTTAAGAGATTCATGGCATGTTCTTGTAATTATCGACACACAAGTTCACTGAACAAAGATGACGGCGTGACTATCTCAAACAACCCATTAATTTTAACCCCAGCTCAGCAATTAGAGATCAGTGCCTTCTTTTGACGTATTAGAAATCTGTCTGATACCATGGTATTTTGCTAATGTTTAGTATAATTTTTGATAGTTTGACTGAAGGGGTTTATAAAAAATGTCCAGTGGTAATTTGTGAAATCCAATGATACCGTATGAAAAGTGTGTCTCTATATATCCTGTGATATGTTGCCGATGTCCAGGTATATGTACTTTCTGTTCTCAACATAAAAGAAAATAATTCTTAGGTATACTTTCTAGTCTTAGTGATATAAATAATACCAATAATAATAAAAAAAGGAGCCAGAAACCACAAATCCCAACCAGGATTCACATAAAGCAGCACTGTTGTTATACTGTGAAATTGTGTTGATTTAGTGTATTTTAATGTTAGGATTGTTTTTAGAATAAAATTATAATTACTTGTTAACAAAAAACCCACGGACTTCTTTATTCATTCCCCTAGACATTTCACGCTGCCTACTGTTACAGAATCTGATTTTTTTAAATCTCCATTTCAAAATTTATGTTCATCACGATCGACCACGTGATCTGTTGATGTTAGGTTCTGTAACAATGTTTAAAACATGTCTCTATCTAAAACATATTATAAAGTGGGACTTTTCGCCTCTACTTTGACACGTCAACTAACCCCCATTTTATGCAGTGTGTAATGTGTACACAGCAATCATGGTTCCGCAACACGGTCGAGATCCATCTCCAGATTAAAGTTTTTCTCTCATTTTCCTTTCGAGTGTGATGTTCGTTTGGTAATTTGACCTCAGGAGTTTTTATAAATCGGTGTTCATATAAAGATATAATGTATACACAACTGTCATGATCCTCAACCAAGTCCAAGTCCATTTCCAGAATAACGATTTTCTTCCGTTTTACTTTCGAGTCTGGTGTTCGTTTATATTATTTGACCCCAGGGGTTTATTTAAGAGAAGAAGTGCATTGTAATTTAGGAAATTCACTGGTACCGTCTTTAAATGACATTTTACTATAGCCTGTTTTTCCTTTTCAATGCTTAAAGAAACACCAAAAACGAAAAGGTAGGCAGAAACCACAATAGAAGCAAGGATTCATATAAAGCTGTAATGTGTACAGTTTTCACGCTTCAAATACATCTTAAGAATAAAGCGATCCCCAGAAAAGCTCTATTATTAAGAAATGGTCATATGTTATCAGCATAATTTGAATTAAAATCGTTTTATGGTGATTTAGATTGTCTGCATAATTTACGGATTGTTTCTGCGTAAAATTATACCAAGCAATTAGTGGTTAAACGCATTACCTCTCGCCATATATAACACTGTATATACATAAAATTTTGTGTTGAAAGATCTGTTTTTTTACAATGTAATGTAATTTAATGGTTCGCCGCTCATGAAATGGGTGTCTCTTTGCGGTAACATAATTCATTGTAACACTAAGTGAACCCACATATTTCACCGAGAGACCGGACGCTCATCACACCTGTGAGAGGGCGACCTAATTGTGTAAACCTGTCAAAGCTTTTACATTTATTCCAACATGTTTTCATGTTCTCGCAGTGTACCCTGAATCAATCAAACTACACCTGCTACATATTCACCTAAATGTAAATAGAAGACATCCATATGATGGCAGCTGCATTCTCCGGTATTGTATTTTCTGTAGATGCTTTTATTCTCGTTACTCTTAGAACGACCTATCGGTGCTAAATCCATAGTATCTACCTGTACACCTCAGGCGTCAAAACAAAAAGCACTATTTGCTTTTGATATCACTGCTTCCTTCAATTGTACCATAAAGATATGGGAATCAAATATCCTAACATTCCTGACTGCATCGATGTATGTTTTGTGCATGGTATTTTATTTTTATATGGTCAGTCGGAAAGAAGAAGTTCTCTTTTAAGAGGCCACAGGCGAGCATCACGTTGCCGTAAGACAGATATGAGCGTTGTTATGTGAGAGGATAACTCGGTCTCTCTCTTCAACCCCGGAATCCTATTCAGGGGCGTAGCCGGGGGGGGGGGGGGCGCAGGGGGCCATCCCCCCCCCCCCCCCGGTCGCATCCAGTATTCGCCGTCCTTTCGAATTTTCACTTAATCTAATATATATGCATTAAATTGCCTTTGCTATCAGTGGCGGATCCAGAGGGAGCGCCTTTGGCGCGCGACCCCCTGTTGAGCTGCAGTATCTCTCATTTTATCTAATTTCCCAATTTTCGTTTTTCTTTTTTTTATTATTATTAATTATCAATTAGATTTTATTAAATTTATCTGCAGTTAATTATTTTCAAATTTATTAGTTGAGTATCAGGAAATTTATGAACAGCTGCAGAGCAACTGAAGTACAACAGGCCCTGGATCGGGTCGACCGTGAACAATCTCACGGCTCTGGTGATACCGATACTAGTACTCGCGGTCTGTGGTCTTAGGAGTCCTGTGTGCTGTCGAGTCTACGAATCCATTTTTTTATCTTTACATTTAAAGATAATATTTTGCAAGGTACAAACGTAAATGCGCCTTTGCGCCATTGACTTGTTCGAAAACGATTGAAATTTTATATCCTTATTTTGAACAAATATAAATATTAAATATTGAACCTTTTGACAGTTTGACTACGTGACGCAAAGACATAATGGAACAGTTTTTCAGGAACAGGATATCCTCATTTTTTTGTGAAAATTGCCTCAAAATGTCCTCCTTACATTGCATATTCAAAACATTTCCCAATATGGGAGGAGGTATCCCCCTCCCATACCCTCTCCATGTACCTGAAACTAATCGTAATCAAACCATGGTTCATAACTGGAAATTTAAAAAAATCATATTTTCTTACACTAAAATATATAACGTATAGTAATAATAATATTATTAATAATAGTATTATATATATATACGTGCATTTACACGTTTATATAACTGTTTTCATATAGTACCCATACATGCACATTAGCGCCCCTATACCCGCCCTCCCCCCCTCCCCCGTTTTCGAATTTCTATAGTCGGCCACTGATCATGGCCCCCTCCCCTCCCTCAATCCTGGCCACGCGCCTGCTATTTTTTTTAAATAAAGATTTGGACAGTAATCTGTAAAAAGAAAACCAGATATAGTAAATACTTAAGACACAGAGTAGTTATCATGGACATATTGGACATCCTCTGATTTTAATATATTTCTTTTGTATACTATCGCCAGTCTTAGTCTTATGCCTGTTCTGTGTTTTATCTAAGCACACATCTGTCCTTTGATCTATCGTACTTCCGCCTGTCTGATATATGTTCTTGCTTTTGGCTAAATATGCAAGATGGGCCTCTGTTTGAGATGTAAACCTATGCCTTATGCAACAGGTAGGCATATTCCAGTATAGCATTTCTTTGAAAGCATCACCGCTGGTCGCCACTCTTCCGATGGCTCGGAGTCGTAAGTATCAATTAACGGTGTTCAATGTGATAGGAATATGAAAATTTTTCTCTTGAGCATTTTCTTCTTTTATGAAGTCATGGGTTAACTTATACACAAAAAGAAAATATCTGTTCATTCACACATATATTCCAATTATCAGGCAATGTTGCCCTTACTAATATTTCAGAACCATGTTTGGTTTGCCTCCTATATTTGTACCTATACCCTGTTCAAATCAGGCACAACTAATAGCTTTTCTCGACAATGGCTTATGGAGTTGCCCTATATTTGCACTATTAATTTGAATATATGTTAATCACCGTGAAAGCATGTCACCTTGTAGATTCGGTGATATTTTCTAAATCTTTCCCTTTTATCATGGTTCGGTTTATCAAAGCACGAAACTTAATTTAAGTTTCAATATCGGTTATAACTACCAGATTACTACTATTAATACGTATCGAATGATAGGATGTTCTTCGATAAACTATATCTTGTTGAGAAGCCTAATTGTAACTTCCCGAAAAAATCGAAACAAAAACTTAAATAGATGGTATTGCATTGAAGATTTTTCTTCTTTGGAAAAGGAAATGCAAACCCCACCGAGAGACCGAAGTGTAGGATGCGCCCGGTTGACATGTTATTCATTAAGGAGATTTTTGGTAAATATTAAACCCCGCACTATAAAGCGTATAGACGAATATCCACAAAACGGCCATGTTCAAATGCTATATGATAACTACTTATGAAATGATACAGTACATCCAACGGTACATTTATAAACTAATCAATAAGAGGTATTAGATAAACAATGCCTAGATTTTTCGCGAGTATCACGGGTTGTCAATGTAAACAGGTCATATCGTCTCCTTGTAACATGAATATATTGATTATTTAATGTGTAAATTCATATGTTCAAGGAACATTAACAGAGCTTACAGAGACTACTTTGAATATCGTTCTTACATCATGGAGCATCAGATTGAGCTGATGTGCGTGGATTAAAAGTTAAACACGGGAAGCATGAACCCGAAGTTGACACTGCCGATGAGGACAAGATTTAATAAGTTATTTATACAATACATTTATATCCTCAATCGACTACTCTCTCTCTCTCTCTCTCTCCCCCCCCCCCCCCCCGATAGCGTGTCGCCTACACTGTTCATATAAAATGTCTCTTCTTCCGTACAACAAACAGACGCTGCCATACACACATTCACGTAAGATATAACACTGGTTGCATATATTATTATACAAAAGAATATAAATTAATGATTTATTTGAGATTCTTCTTCAATCCACAGTTCTGCGTGTTGTGCATAAAATGATAAAAGATCACTTGTGTAAATTGATGTTGATAGAAATACATAAAAAGGTAAATAAGAGAATAAATTAAAATAAAGTTAACTATTAACTACAAATTTAAATAACAATTAACACTTCTAAATAAATAAATAAAATAAGAAATGTATAATGCATCTAGAATATATAATACCACCATTCGTTCAAAAGCTTTGACTATGAGATAAGTTGATCGAAATGTATAAATTAGAGGATTATGGGTAGGATCAATAAAAAAAACATAATTAAAAACTATAAAAATTATTTGTCAATATGGTACATATAGTACGTAGCAATTCGTTATAAATAGCAAATAAAAAAGAAATGTATAATGCATCAAGATATATAACACTCACCCTGTTCTGACTGTGAAATAAGTTGATAGAAATGCATAAATTAGTGGAATATGGGAATGATTTAAAATAAATATAACTATTCAGTATAAATAAAGTTCATCCATATGATACATATAGTAAAATTTGTAATAAATAGCAAATTAAATAAGAACTGTATAATGCATCTAGGATATATATAACGATCACCCGTTCAAAGGTTCATATCATGAGATCAGTTTCCTGTACATATCGGTGTCCCAGTGTGCTATTATATATAATTCTGTGTATTGTATTACGATGTCTCGTATGCTGACTGTGTAGAAAAGATAAAAAAAACCGTGACGTTAACATTTCTAACGCACACGCGCATCAATGAATATTTAAATGTAACTGAAATTTCTTCTTTTCCCTGAGACTATTTCCATTGAAAATAACCTTTTATCGGGGATACTGATGTAATGTTAAATATGTAAACATTACATCAGTGTGTTTGTATATCATGTCAGATCATTAACTATCTTTGAGGGATAAATTATTTTATACAAGCTTATAAAATTAATGTTCAAAATTGCACTTAGTATAATATAAGGAATTGTACTTTTCAAACTGCAAAATGTTTAATTTGAAACAGAACTTTACTGTTTTACTTTAAAGGGTACGACGTTGTGAGCGTGTACTCCTAATTAAGAATTTTAGTGTATGGTTAAAGAGGCACGATTGTCATTGCGGGACATTTATGTTAAATAGATCCAACTATTAGCCCCTTGTTTGTCTACAGGTTTGTTGTCTTCTCCTTGGAATTTTCCTGTTGGCGCAGCAGTAGTTCTTTATATTCCTCCAGAGTTATGACAGACGATATTCTACGTAGATCCCGCAAGACGATGAAGTCACGTGATCGACTTTCTTGGATCGACTCCATTGTAATTAACTTTGTGTGAATGATACTGCGGGTGACCCTCTTAGGCAGTGGTCTCTTCTTGACTTGTAAAATCTCACGAAACAAACACAGCAAGGGATATACGTATTTGTGGTTGACCTTCACCAGGTGGCGCTGCATCAAGCCTGACGCGTGTTCACTTTCGTCTCGGATCCCTTGCTCCAAAAAGATGGCAAACCGGGCGAAGCGCTCGAAGGAAACCTGGGTATGCGACTCCTAGTCAAGAATAAAAATAAAAGATTAGGTTTCTGGTGATAAAGCCTACTTGCACAATGGGTACACTAGCACATGCTCAAAGTTTCTTGTCGCCTCACGCCGTAACGCAGCTGTCACAAACATGTACCCACAAACACATATACACACATTTAATGATTTGTGATTATATTAAGATCTCAAACGGTATATATCTTATCAAATTCATTTGAGAAACTTTCCACAGCTTGGTGAATTGCCTACATCGAGACGTCATTTTACCTTATTTTTGCGTTCCTTCATATTAGGGTAGTGTAAATATAAATACTTTGAAATAATACGTTGTTAGCTTAGAAATCAAAGAGTGAGAAATGACCAGCTTTTCATGTATGTGTAAAAACTGTGTTTGGTTAAAGTGCATTAATTTACAAACGAAGTTAAGTCAAACATATTTGTAGATTTAAACGTGTACAACTGGTTCCAATTAATCAATGAAGATCGTGTTCAATCAAACCAGGGGATGTATTTGTATCTCAGATAGTAATATCAATTCATGTAATTTAGTATGATACAAGGGAAGTTTCAAACGATGTGTTCCCTTGCGACTGAGGGAAAGCTTGTAAAACATATTTCTATTTTATCACGCAAAAGTAAAAATGGAGGTCCTCTAATATCCCTTTAATTCTCAGTGTAAATGTGTAAACCAGGTCAGGATTTGTTCACATTAATTTACATCATCATTTCGTAACAAACCACTGAAGGCCAGCTCTCATATGTATATTGAGGTAATATGCGAAATGACGTCATGACTCTGTACTTACATCAAGCGAATTAAGGTAATCTATCGTGATTTCAGGAATATCCGGCATTCCGTGAAACGATTGGTGTTCTCTGAGGTGTCCTGTGTATTTGTCTCCGAAATAAAGTTCCTGTTGGGAATCATATGTAACATAATTATGAACAACAGTATATTTGTTATAAAATATAGTGGTATCAAATCAAAGTTGGTAGGTGAATAAATTCCTGAAAATACACAAGTATTTTGAGTTTGACCAGAAACTACAGAAGTCTAAAACAAACAGAAGAAAGTCCTTTAAACTGCAATCTAAAATATTATTATTAAAAAGTCTTGCAACGGTGATAATAATAAAGTATACTTTGTAACTGAGTGATAATTTAGCGATGGAGAGCAATTAAAAGTACACCATTATTTGCTCTTTTTAGAACTTACATAGTCCTCCATAACTTCTCGCAAGACACTTGAAAGCTCTTGGGTAAGCTGTAAAACTCTCTTGTACAACTCATGTAAAGGGCGTTCTTCTAAATTATTTGGAACTCTTCTCAACAGGCTGTAAGTTGAGCGAACACAAGGATGCCACGTGTTGTCCTCTGACTGGCTAACGGGCATAGCTGTGGTGACGTCAGTGCCCCGCTGCATTATGGGAACACCCCTCGCGCCATGTTCACTTAGTAAAATTATGAAGATAGCTCGCAATATACACGAGACTGATGATGCTGAAATTAATGATTGAAATTAATGTGGATGATGATCAACATAATAACATTCTATCTTTTTTTCTAAGTCACTCTGTTGTCCTAATACTAAACATGTTTTGTTTGTAACATTTATGTGATATCATGAACAGTCATTTACGTGTATTTTTAAACTATACATAATATTAAATTACATCTACTTTAAAATCACTTTTTAAATACTTCTGCGTTTATGTTAAATTATATGTAATAATTTTTCTGTAAAAAAATATATTGCTTGAATGTCAGGGGATACAGGAGAAAGTAGTTCGAAAAGACTTACCTGTATTTCTATTTACTTCTGCAAAAACCATTGTTGTTTTTTTTTTCTGGAGATATTGCTCTTTAGCAGATATGTATTGAGGATGTATTGTTATTGATCAAGAGCTGTGACTTGCTCGTTACAAGCTACACAATCCCTTTTATAAGGCAGGGCCTGTGCATGGCGCTATAAATAGCACAGGGGATTCAGGGATAAATGGATTATTGTCAATCATGAAATCGATATGAAAACCAGATTCAGGATACAAAGAACTGTGTGTTATAGTAGCAATTTTACATCAGGGGCAAGCTGCGTGTCATGAAAAACTAGCTGAATTACCCATTCTGGAAGGGACTTCAGTAGCACGATGTACACGAGACCTAATTACCATTTATTTCATTATAATTATGTCAAATTTTGAAGATAAAATATACACCGGTGAATAATTTTACTCGGACCTGTTTTCGGATTTATTTCTTACTTTATATTCACAACGTAACAGGGTTTATAATCCCACATCTCAGAAAACACTTTAATTGCGGAGGGAGCACATGTAGAAGTTACATTGAGCAGTCATACTTATTAATTATATTAATGTCTATAATTTTTTTATCAGAAGATGGGGTTTATGGTCCAAGTGTCTATACTATATTGTCTGTGAAATATAAACAGGTTGTATTATTAGATTAAGGGTTTTTAGCTAAGCTGACTTTCAGTCATGCTGAGCTATAGCAATGGGTCATTGTCCGTCGTCCTTCCGTCCGGCCGTCCATGAGTCCGGCCGTCCGTTAGCAGGGCACAAATCGTAACCGTAAGGGCTAGGATCATGAACTCTATGCAGTTTTAGTAGTTCTAAAATGATCTCCTCAGAAACTTGAAATTACGTCTCTGTTACCCATATCATTCGAGCTATGGGACTCTTAAACTTTAACAGGGCACATATCGTAACCTATGAATTTGGAAACTTCTAACTTCATATCCAGGGAGGTCCATGAAAAATCTCATTAGAAACCTGGTATAAGATCTCTGTTACTCATATGCTTTTAGCTATAGGGCTTTAAATACCCTAAGTATAATTTAAAATTTGATACAAAACCTCCAGTTTCTGAACAACCAATGCATTCATCACCATGATTCTTTGCAAGCACATTCATTATGGAGTGTTTTATCAGTTCCTGCAGACTGTTGGCACCACCTGCATTTTTTTTAAATTTTACGTATCATTAAAAAAAAATTTAGGACCTACAAACATGCGGTGGTCTTTTATGATGGCTGAAATCGTAACCATTACACCTAGAATCCTCTAACTTGACATCCATGGAAATTTATAAAAAATCTCTTTAGAAACCTGAAATTAGGTCTTTTTTTCTCATATCCTCCAAGCTATGCTTCAGTTGAATGAGGATACTACCAACAAAATTTGGCATTCAGATGATAACATTCCGTTTGTGAATGTCTTCCTAGTTCTACTCTTCATGCATTCCCCCCTCTGTTTTAGAGACAACAAATGACAGCTTTATATCAGTTGATTGACTTTTGTTTCATGTTTTAGTGTTCATATGATTTTTGATTATGACTATTTCTATCAGTTACTGAAGACTGGTGGCGCTACCCTACTTCTAAGCTCATCTAAAAAAAAAATCCTTACAAGCCTTAAATAAGGTCATGGTGATCTATATTCTGCAAGCTGTGTTCTGGAAACATCTATTTCACTGTTTTACTAGTGGAAAATATTTATTCATGCCTAGTGTCACTGCTTAGCTCTGAACCATCAAGTAATGTGCTGTATACGTACAAATCTTCCTGCCTCTCCCGAAAGTTTTAACAGCATTTGCAATCATTTTCTTCTAAAAAAAAGACAACAGTTTTAAAAATTAGGCCATTATCTCATGGTTGTCAGCTGACCGTCATGACCTATAGGTCATTTGTTTTGTGTAAAAGGCAAACTTAACATCTGTTTCGCTGCCTTATATAATTGCTTTTTATGAACGAAATTTCTCTGCCCTATAAGGTCTATTTTATTTTGAACTTGTTGATAACTTCAATTTTATTTTCATTTTAGCTTGCATGGTAACCAGGAACAAACACAACTTTTTTCCTGGTAGCAGGTTATAAATGACATTTGATTTTAAATGATCTGATAAAAGAACGTCCCCGCATCCGCTAGATCACATATATATGCAGCATATTCATCACGATCAACCGGATCTACTGCGAGCATTCAACCCGAAGCGTACTCGTATAATACAAACGGCTGCCACCTGTGTGTGGGTCTTCATGATCCCCGAGAAATGTTGAGAAAACTTCCAAAGACGATCAGGGATTATATTTTCATACAGAATATCTCGAAATGTCACGAATACTGCCCTAAACAACATTTATTTTTCTTAAAAAATAAAACAAAAATAATTACTACGTAATTACAAAAGAGAAATATAGTAATTTAGGGTTTTCTCCACAAATGGTTGGTTTGCGCCCCCCCCCCCCCCCCCGGCTCCCGTAACTTGAGCCGCCTACTTCAGTCCCAAGGGAAAGCCAAAATAAAAACATCACGTCAATATTAGCTGGTTTAGGAAGTTGAGGTTAGTGATGCATATCGGTATCGATAAATCGATATGCCAGCACCAAACAGGATCCTACGAAGTGTCACGGGGCAAAAATACTTCATTACTACACATGTCACGAATCATTGTTTATATTATTATAATAGTATTTCATTCACCATCGCAACCAAAATCGGGATCTTCCCCACCTTTAAATAACAGCATTTGTAATAATATTGGTGAGCGTAAACTTTCATTTTCGGTCCAGAAAACACTTCCTTAAACGTCATTAAGAGAATAAGTTACTTAATTTAAACAAGGAATGTTTTATGTTATTCCATAGTCGTTGGTAATTAGTTAAAATAATTGCTAATTACGAGTCATATAACGTATCGTTACCCATAATATCATTTAATATACATGTACGTGTAAACTAAATCCAAGCATATAGCTACACTAATAGAATCCCAGTAAAACGTGCTCGGCAAGACCAAGGTTACAGGGAGCGCAACCATGTACCTGTATAATTTTATTTTATATATTTATTTAAACACACACACACACATATATATATATTTATTTATATATATATATATATATATATATATATATATATACAGTAAAACGTTCGAACAAGATAGTCTGATCTACAACAGGACACTGTTGGGAAATACAATAAACACAATATAAAATCAAATAAAATCCACAAACTATGATAATATGATAAAAGCGGCTAACGGGAAGATGTAATATTTAACATGAATCAAATTATATAACTATGAAATTCAGTGTATACACAGTGAACTTACGAGAATGAGAGAACTAGGAAATATGAAATAAATTTAATATAGAACATATGGAGTAGCTTTAAGTTACAAAGGAGGTTTCATCCAGTTATACGTGATCATTTTAGATGACCACTAAGGAGGAGGAATTTCTATAATTGTCATTTTATATCTTCCACAAAAGAAAAGCCTCTGCATTAAAATAAAATTTTCTAAGTTGTCTATGCGAGGTTTTGGAACATATGTTTCATGGGAATGTGTCATATTGGCGGATTTGGTGAACATAAGTAAGTCGGTTTGTCTTATGGGATGGACTTAAGTTATTCAGACATTTATACATAAGGATAGGCGTAAGATATTTTTCTTCAACTAATTCGATGCCAAGGGGTTGACGGTTATCGGTAATGCTACTGTCATAGTTTAGATTATGATACGTGTGGAGCAGTTTTGAATTGTTTAGACATGAAGAAGGCGCAGTTCTCAAGGTTCTAAGGCCTAAGTTAAAATGTGACTGAATCAGGCCATTTTACATTTTCGAAGCGATGTGTCAAGGAATGTATCTACTGCAAAGATTCAATTCATTGTGAAACAGTTAATAATTATTGCTTGGAGCAAATTTTCCAAAACTTTATGTAAATTTGTTTCAGTCTTCGAGCGATGATTAGAAAAACAGATCGATCATTGTTCATATGTCACGGCGGTTTTTGACATAACTTTTACCATAGAGAACTTTCATAACATGCTTGCGATATGAACAGAAATATAGTGTCATTTATGTTTTCTTGAATGTCTTTAGCCTTTTTCTTTAAAGCAAACTGAACCGTTTTATCTGTCAGTAACATGACCTCTAGTATTTGTTTGCTTGAACCGACCAAATAACCACCGTGACTAGAAAAGTAATGAGATTGCTGACTGGTTATCTTATTTTGTCGCAAGAAGCACATACAAAATATATATTTTTTCCTTGTCTCCTTCCCTCTGACTCTCTGTCTCTCTCTCTCAAACAAACTGACACATGGGTAAATGTATATATGGACAGCAGTAAGAAGTAACTGCTTGAGTGTTTATTTCATATGTATATATATATATATATATATATATATATATATATATATATATATATATATATATAATATTCTCTTTAATAGATATATTCAGAGTAGAAAAGGTGAGCGAGTCTTAGTCAGTTAAATTTTCATCACATCGCAATATAAAAAACACGTATTCCGATACTTTCTCATATGAACAAATAAATAAGTGATAATACTGTATATACTTTCTGTGAATATAATAAATTAATGGTTATATAATATTTACATGAATAAATATTTAATAATAATATTTACATGAATACTTTATACTATTAATATAAAAAAACTGATAAATACTTCTTCATTTTTATAACACTCATCAACTCATCAATAAAAATATCCAAGAGTGCCTGTGCACCTAAATTTTAATGCGAGCTTTATTCCTCCAGGGGGCGCAGTCTGTTGAGCAGCGCTTCTAGTTCCAGCTTATTGGCTTGTTTGAACAGTCTGTTAAGATGGCGCAGCGTGTGATAAGCCCGAGACCTATTTTCCTGAGAATTCTTCCCCTGTCCAACTTGTAGCCCGGACAGTCTCTCACGGATATGTCTCTCCAGATTTGTATCCATGGCGACCATGATTTCCTTCAGCTTACAGAGCATTGGGTTCAGGTGGTTTGTTTTTATGTCCGCCAGGTGGCGCTTGAAGATGCCGGTGTTGTGGTTCTGTTCAGCCATGATGGCTTGTTCAAGCAGAAGCGCAAGCCTAGCATGTCTCTCTATCATTACCTGAATATGCGCCTTTTCCTGTTAACGAGAGGACGAACGATTTTGATTCAATCATTTTATGTCACTAAGAAGATACATGCGTGCAAAACATAATCATGATTACACTTGTTTTCTCAAGTATCATTGTAAATTTGATATATAATCAATGTATGATTAGGCATATCTTAGTTAAACATATTCATTTTCCCACACTTAATTATTAATCTTCCTTATGGTCCATATCAGGTGAAATTAAGTAAAGTTTATTATGGCCCATGTCAGATGTAATTTAGTATCGCTTAATATGGTCTATATCAGATGTAATTGAGGAATATTTGATATGGTCCATATGAGGTGTTGTTTAGTTATGTTTGAAATGGTCCATATTGGATATTATTTATTAATCTAGTAATGCGTACCATGCGTAATTTAGTTATATTTAGTATGGTCCGTTTCAGGTGTAATTTAATAATATTTAATCTGGCCCATATCAGCTGTAATTCAATATGGTCCATATCACATATAATTGATAAATGTTTAATCAGGTCTATATCAAGTAATTAAGTAACGTTTAATATGGCCCGTGTCAGATGTAATTTATTGGGGTTTAATATTGCCTATATAAGAAGTAATTTAGTTATATGTGGTATGGCTCATATCAGGTGTAATTCTGTAATGTTTGATGTGGTCCATAACAGATGTATTTGATTAATATTTAGTAAATTCCATATTCGGTTTAATTTAACAATATTTCATATGGTCCATATCAGGTGTAATTTAGTAATGTTTTATCTGGTTTATCAGATGTAATTTACTTATGTTTACAACAAAGCAGATGCGTATGTGTGTTAATATGCAGTAGATTGTCTGATATAAAATAATATAATAATTACTATATGTGGATGTCCCTTGTTAGTCTGTTGAGAAAATAAGTGGTAATCTCCAGCTCTTACCTCTAAATTGCTTAGGTATTCACTGTCTATTTTTCCTACGTCTAAAAGTTTACTTAATGTGTTTGTCCGATGGAGTCTTTTTTTACCAAACATTTTGGTCTGAAATAGAAAAAAAATGAAAGGATTAAACATGAGCAATTCAATAACATCAGAATTATAATAATACACTGAATAATTGAATTTGGGTCAGGACAAAAGTCTTCTGCAAAATATTCTGCGTTTCCCTTCATCGTGAGCCGCAAGCTGACGAGAATATTCCCTGAAAAAAATGATATGTTACGGCCTAACAGGCTTTTCCATATATATTCATGTCTAGGAATATCAGGGCCAAGTTGGTTTATAGATATGAAGGGTTCCAACAGCCGTGATAGGCTGTTAGTATTTATGTTTGTAAACCCAAACGTGATCACATGCACCGTTGGACTTAGATCAGTACGCGCTGGTCGGTCAGAGAACCGGGAATAAGTTATATAATCTGTCAGCAGGTGGCAGTACCTGTCCCAAGAGTTTTAACGTATATCCAGCAAGGTCAAGTCTTGGTGGCTCTGTCCGGGGGGGGGGGGTTATTCTTATCAGCTGTATCGACAATGCCAGTCCAGGATTCCGACTGAAAACATCCTCATATTGAGTTTTCAGACAAAAATTAGAAACGGTAAGCCTAAATATGGTATTTATTTCCCGTATGAAATTACGAAGGCATGTTTTGACTCTATAACATGGTGACAAGTATAAAAAGAGATAAATAACAATGGATGCAATAGTTGGAAAGGAAAGATTAATATGAACCAGTGTGCAACAGATCTCAAAATGCGGCCGATAAGTACACATCTAGTCTATAAACTTCTGACCAGACTGGTATCCGGGTACTTACGTATCGCCTCATTAGTTTCTCGATGTGCGGGGAACCCTCGGCGGATAATTCGATGACGTCACGGTACAACGTATCCAGTGACTCTGTGGCGGTGGTCTGTCTTGATGACGTCGGGAGCCCGTTACTTCCGGCACAGGCAGATTCCAATACCTCTGTTTTGGAAGCGGTGACCTCTGTTTGAATCAAAAACATAAACACAGACGAAAGAACCAGGCGTCTCACTTGAATACCTGTAACAATATAATACGACAATGGTTACTTAATTGCATCTGTTTAAAGAGAAAAAGGTCTCTATTAGAACATCTAGAAAAGAACATAATAACAACAAAATGAATATTTTGTGGTAAAATTAAAGGTATAAATATACATTACGATATAAGTATATTATATCACGCGGTCAGTTTATTTTCCAGCAAAACTGTCACGGCACATGGACTATCTGGGTACCTCCAGTTTATATGTTTTATGTGTTTTTATGGATATGTGTATGCAAGCACAGTCCACGTGTCTGATTACCATAGCAAGACCACGTGACTAGAGATCCGATCACGTGCATTCACGACAACACCCAAATAAGGAGAAGTAACTCGAAAGAAGAAACACCAGGTGCGTGCGCGCTATGTTTATGTATTGCGCCACTTATCGCGCCCGATGTATGCTTATTCCACTGGAATACAGGAGAAGGCAAACGGATCTTGAACGTAGTATAGGCAGATACCGTAACATGTAAGGATGTAAGTCCAAAGTACATTTATATTTAACATCCCTGTTATCGGAATACATCCCTTTCATGCGAGGAAAATGCGTTTAAACAGAACAAATAAAAAGTTTATATTCTCGTTCTCGTTATATTCTTTCGGAAATTCCTGAATATTTTTGAGCAGTTGCTTAACAGTATGATTTCCATCTGCAGTAGTACCGATTTAGTGTCTTATATTAAGATCAACCCACTATTAGGTTATTACTGGCCATCCTGTATTGTACTTTATGTAAGCTTATTCAACTTGAATACAGGAGTAGGCAAACGGTTTTGAAAGAAATATTGCAGATATCGTAACATTATAAGAAATGAGACCATAAAATACATTAATATTTAACATCCCGGGTAAGCGGATAGACCCATTAAATGCAAGGACCACGCGTGTACACAGAACAAATTAAACCGGAAAAAACTGTTTGTTACATCTGTTCTTGTTTTATGCTTTCGAAAGCCTAAAATTATTTATAAGCAATCACTAAACAGTATAAATTCCATCTGTAGTGTATATCGCTTTGGTGCCCTCGTGATAATACAGTTTTATACTTTGTCATATGTATAGTGTTTTTTTGCTAAATGTGTGTGCATGGGCGTATTAAGCATTGTATCCCTAGACACAGTTGGGATACTAGGTTTAGGTACGGTCGCGCCGCCGCCGCCGCAGAGATTTCTTTCAGGAGAGATAACTCGAGAAATATTATATGGATCCTTAGTAAACTTGATATATGCATAGATATTGTTGAGAATAAGAAGCCTTTGTAAAATGGGGTCATGACCTTTACTAGGAGAGTGTCCTTGACCTTGAACTGGTCCATTTTTGGGGAAAATCACAAATTCCTAAATGTCTCAAGAAATTTTGCATTGATTCATCCAAAATCATGTTGACCGAAGATCTTGGATAGTGTTGAAAATATGAACCGGAAACTGGTGGCGCCACCTTTTATACTTTCTTTTTGTTTCGTGCCGTTTAATACCCCTATCATTGTCACTTGACAGTACTGTGAGCATTATAAGTAAAAAACTAATGGACAAATTTCTTTCATATTATGCATATACATATTTATGGGTGAATTTTGATGATGAATATTTAAACTGGGGTCATGATCTTTCCTATGAAAGTGGCATTGACCTTGAATATTACCATATATGGTAAAAATCACACCAAATCAAAATTATTTCAATCAGGGATGCATGGATAGGTCCGAAAATTATATTGACCGAAGATCTTTGATAGCTGTGTCTTCTGCGGAAGACCGGTGTCGCAACCTTCTGTCCTTCGCGCCTTTCAATATCCCGCCATTGCCACTAGGCATAACTTTGAGCATTATAAGTCAAAATCTAATGGACAGACTGGGCTGAAATTGTGCATGTCCTTTGATCTTGGATACCTCCATTTTGTATTCAAGACTAGTGGCGCCATCTGAAATCGTTTTCGTGACCATGGCGTCCATCCGTACATTTATTTGCTTTAGGTGAAAATTGCTCATGTCTCAGTAGTCCTTCAATGTGTTAGTATGAATTTGAAATGTACATCCATCTTGGAGAGTCTTCTTGTCAACCAGACAGGTGGCGCCACCTACCTTGCCGAATCGGCCTGAAATTGCATGTGCATGTCCATAGATCTTGGATACCTCCATCTCGTATTGAAGACTGGTGGCGCAATCTGCAATTGTTTTTGTGTGGCGTGCAACCGTGCATTTGCTCTAGGTGAAAATCGTTTACATCTGAGGAGTGGATGGATGTATTAGCCTGAAATTTTGCCATGTTTATATGTCTTGGATGGCTCTGTTGAAGAAACAGACAGGTGGCACCACCTGCTTTTCTGTTTTTATATAATACATTGATGTACATTTTCTCAGTAGTGGATTGGTGTCTCGGCCTAAAATCTTGCATGGTGTATCCATCTATAGATCAGATTTTGGTGAAATTTGCACAAATATGGGGGTAAAATTGGTTTCACTGGTGTCAGATTTGGAGTCATGTCCTGTCAGGAACATTCCATGGCTTACTTTACCCAAGCCTCTATGATATGGCGGATACACGTAGTCGCTTTTCGACTAGAGGTATTCCAGTTAAATTTGGGTCATGACCTTTCCTATGAGAGTGGCAAGTTACAAAACGCCCTGCCGTGGAAATAACAGTGATGATTGAATTAATGCACGATACCTTCGACCATCGATTGGATCATCATTGTTTACGTAGAAATCAGGTTGCCACTGAACCTTGAAGATGCGAGTATAATTGAGCTGTTGAGATGTAAAATATGCCAATATGTGATCGAAAGTCGACTCTGTTCTCTTGGATTGTATCAATGGTGGTAGTTCTTCTGTCGATGTTCTTATTTCGTTCTCTTCTTGACTCTGATACCCGTTTCAATATTGTTTGACCGGGGGGGTTTATATTAGATGTCGAGTAGAAATTTGGAAAATCCAATGACACCAAGTGACGAAACCTTAAAGGCATGAGTGTTGTATGTAGTGTCCAAGGAAGGTTCTCTCCGAGGTGCTTCTTTCACATCGCTCGTAAAGGTCGAAGCAGTTTGGGTGTATAGGTAAAACAACATCTGTGTATGGATACAAGTTTTAAGCTTCCTGGTCTGAAATGGGAGGCCAAGTGACTGTCATCAGACATATATATTAGTTCCCACGTCGGTCCATATTCGTACTGAATCCTTTAACATGAAGCATTATTTTGATAAACATGGGAATTTTTTTCACAATTATAAGGAAGACTTGGAAGCATTTCATTTCTGCATAGATCTGCTTATTTATTTATTTTATACAGTTTCAGGATTTCTCCTTAATTTAGCCTAAGTTCACTGTTAGGGATGACACATTTTCAATCTGTCAATCCCTTATGCAGGGCGTCTTGCATGTATGTGTATGAATAATATATATATACATGATATGTCCTTTTGCATTGTGTCGAGAACAAGTACAATAATTTGTTCCTATCTCATATTATGATATTTATTTCAAATTAATATAGCACCATGAGAGAACTATTAATTTCAGAAAACAAGCTACCTTGTATAAATATTTACTTTATTAAATAAGCATAAATAGAAAAAATATATTGACAAATATACGTACAAATAGCGTATTATATCTTCGGAAGGGAACTTTTATTTTTAATGTTCAATATCATTAAATTAAATTATTTCACCATAAATTTATCAAATTAATTTACCCACAAAAATTATAATGGGGGCAAATATCACATTTGATAACCATAGTAAAACACACCTCGACTCTGACACGGTTTTCGACGAAAAAGGGGGATGGGAAATTTTAATCCCGGAGGATTCTTGGCTGGGAGATGCTTCCTCAAAGTCCATTTATACCTATATTCAGGTATAAGTCATGTTACATCATAATGGGAAAATACATTCTGTTAAACTTCTGTCATTGCTCATATGGAAAATATGCCTTTGCAATATTTTCAAGTCCTTAAAAACATGTCTTGGTCAGTCAACCTGAAAGACTTTTGTCATAAGAACCTTGAGTTCGTTGCTTATTTTACAAGTACAGAAACAAGCACGAAAAGGCAGGGCACATTATGTACTGCATGAATCTGGAATTCATCATCAGCCTCATGGACAAAGATCAAATTGCTATTTATTTATTTTCATATTTATTTTCTTATTTTTCTTCCACATTTTGAAGACATTTTAGTAAATCTATAATTATACACATATGAATTGTGCCCAGAACTGTATTTTCTGAAAATTTGTAAACCATTTTGTGTTTTTTTTTTTTTTTAATAAATATATTTAAAGTGAATAAAGAACTAGTCTATGGGCCATGACGCTAAGCTGACTTCAAGGAACGTAGAACAATGAGCAATATCACTTCCTGAGTGCAAACAAATCATGAATTATGTGAATAGTCCTTATAAAAGGGTTGCAGTGGACATTCTTACCAGGATTTACCACTCTAAGAGCATTAATTTATTCTACGGAAAAGGGAAGGTAGGTGGCGCAACCTGTGTAGTTTACGAGAAAATTTTCCAAGATGGATGAACATGCCGAATGTCAGATCAATACCTTGAACCTTGAAGCACATGTACAGATTGAAGCTACGGGAAAACGATTGCAGATGGCGCCACCAGTCTTGTTAAGGAGATGTCGGTATGGAGGATCCATGGACATGCACGATTTCAACCAAACACATTAAAGAATCACTAAGACGAACAGAAGTCACATTTTCAGATGGACGGCACGCAAAAAGTATCGTAGGTTGCGCCACCAGTCGCGATTACCATATGGAGAGATTCAAGATCTATGGACATGCAAACTTTCAGCTAAATTCATTGAACTTTTGGTAAGGGCCATTACCTAAAAGACACCGAGATTCGTACTACACAGGAAGGATTGCAGGTGGCGCCACCTGACTTAAGCTATAGCTCAGTTAATTAACTTTCGGACCTTAAATAATGTGCGGTAAATGTGGTCCATGAAAAGTTCTCTTCAGAAACATGAAATTAGGTCTCTGTTACCCATATCCTCCGAGCAACGGGGCTCAGATGTACCCCCCCCCCCGAATCATTAAAAATTGATTCACAATTTTCCGTATCTGAAAAACTAATGCATTGACCACCATGATTCTTTGCATACATATTGATCAAGAATTGTGCCGTCATTTCCTGAAGACTGGTGGGGCCACCTGTTTTTTTTTTTTTTTTATTTTTTTTTTATTTTTAGGCATTTTTTCTCTTTTTGAGACCTTTAAAGATGCGGTCGTCCGTTAACAGGGCTTCAATCGTAACCACTGGACCTGGAGGTCCGTAAAAAAGTCTCCTAGGAAACCTGAAATTAAGTCTGTTTTACCCATATTCTTAAAGCTATGGAGCTTATAATACACCCGGATTTATTGAAAATTTGATGCTAAAGCAGGTCACAAATCGTAACCACTGGACCTAGAATTTACTTTTTAGCTCAGCTGGAAAAAAATCCATGCAAACCTTGAATAATTTCATGGTGATCAATATTCTGCAAGCTATTTTCTGGAAAAATCAGTTCCGCTGTTTGAACCAGTAGCAAATGTTCAGTCATCAAGTAATGTACTTTATGCGTACAAATATACCGGCCAGGGCTCCCTAAAATATTAACAACATTAAACATCATTTTATTCCTAATAAAACAACAGTAGTAAAAATTAAGCCATTATCTCATGCTTGTCAGCTGAGCGTCATGACCCATGTGTCACTTGTTTCATTTACCATTAAGCTGATATTTGTCAGTAAAATTTTAACTATTTTGATATTATTTGACCAACAAAAAAGGGTTTAGAGGATTTATCTTTAAGTGTTCAGATCTAAACGAATCAATCTCTGAAGCCAGATGAACCTTGTTGAAATACCATGTTTGATGATAATAACATCTTCCTGATAATAACAAGAATAATAATTATTATAGTATCAATATGAATATTTTAGTAATGCTTGTATACAAAGTGAGTCAAAGCACAACACCTCCCGCATACAACGCAGTTTGGAAAAACCAAATGTATGGTGAAACAATGAATCTTCATAACTTGTATTATCTATTGTCCGGACGAAATACTGTAAACAGGTTCATTTAAAAACTGTATTAGTAGTACTAGTAGTAGTAGGAGTAGTACTCCTAGTATAAGTAGTAGTAGTTGTAATAGAAGTAGCAGTAGTAGTATTAGAAATAGTTGTAGTAATAGCAATTGTGGTGAAAGTTGTGGTCAAATATCACAGTCTGTGATCATGGAGCTGTCATAACACTATCATGTGATTTGATGGGCCGCCGCGCATGAAATGATTGTCACTTTGAGGTATCATGTTTCATTGTACGACTAACTGAATCCATACAACTCATCGTCAGTCTTAGGTGGAGTGTAACGTTTCATGTCAGTGTTGTTACATTGTTCGTAATAGATTGTCCAATCTATTGAAACTACTCATTTCCTATATTTACACCTAGTCAATTAAATGGATCATAATACCCAAACAAGTATGCTTTATGTCTTGTATGATAAGGAGACTATATTATTATCTCTGTCATGGAGATACATATTGATATATGATGATTAATGTGCAATAAAAAAATTGTTTGAAAGCAATAAGAATTTACACACTTTTCTTTCCATTCATATATATAACTCGTGTAGGAGACATTATGACACCTATGAGTAAAGACACGACACAGCGTGATTATATTTTGTTATATTATATTATGACTAACGTTTCCGGTTCTAATATTTATCAAAGAATAAGTCTACCAGTTGAAGTGTGATGTGAAGACCAAAAACATACATTTTATGTAAATAGGATCTGCAGTCTGGAATAATTACAAACTATGTAGTACAAAATCATCACAACATTTCTATTCACTCTAATGTACGTTTTATTTCAGTTTATTATTATTATAATGTAACCCCAAAGAGGGGATACAGCTGAGTGTTTTCGCTTCAGCTCCCCTAACATTGGAAAATTGTAAGTTTTAATTAATAATTATGAACATTTATAATCGTAGGACACAACTTTCGCTCTCCCTTTGCCTTCGGTTAATCTAAATGATGGGTGACTAAATGATGCATATTCCACAGTCTTTTAGTCAAGTTCTCGATGAATACAGATATATAAAATAAATAACCCACTATTTGGCAGCACAGAAATACGGAATTTGCACAGATACTTTAAATCCCATATCATTGTCCTCCCTACAATCATCAAAAACTTTCTCTCTTTTTAGGGAAAGAGCAAAGTATTTGATTCGTTGTTTTGACCCAAGAAAATTCTTCATTCTTCATTTGTTTGTCGCCAATAACCAGTACCCATTCAATCCCATTCAGAATGGGACACCAACGCACAACCTTGCGGTCACAAGTTGCAGCGCCCATTACGACACCTCGCTCCTCAATAATCCGCAAATGAAAATATGTGTGTCATCCACACTAATATCTCTGTTATCATGCTATGTCGTCCTAACTAAATGTTTGTTTTTTGCCTATATTTGTACCCACTCTGTTCAAGTCAGGCACAGCTAATAGCTTGTCTTTGCATAGGCTTATGGTTATGCACTATAATTTGCATATTTGTTAATCATGTTGAAAGCATGTCTCCTGGTAGACTGGTGATGTTTAATACAGCTTTCACATCTCTTCCGGGTTCGGGCAGTCAAGGCATGTAATTTTCGACATCGCTTCTTGCTACCTGCGTGTCTTATCAATAATCATTGAATGACAAGATGTTCTCAATGAAGGTTTACTTGTCGAGAACCCGAAATGTAACTCCCGAGGAAATCAAAACAGAAAATTAAACAATATTGCGTTGAAGATTTTCCTTCTTTAGAAAAGGAAATCCATACGCTGGCGAGAGACATTTCATCTGTAAATCTTAAAGGTGGGTTCTGATAAAGCGTATACTTCCACAATGGGTACACTAGTACACATACTTGCACAATGGGTACACTAGTACACACCCAAAGTTTCTTGTCACCTCACGCCGTAACGCAGCTTTCACAAACACGCACACAAAAACACACATGCACATATTTAAGCTCTTGATATTGCCAAACTACCTTGGTTCAGTTTAGCTTTAAAATATATATCGAAATAACATTGAGTCCCAATTACATGAACATATTTTGAATTTTCATAATACCTGTATTAGATCTGCTTCACATTTTTTTATGTTTTTCTGAAGATTTGAAAATCTGGCGCAATCTTTTTGTTCATTTTAACAAATTCCGCGATATATCTCAGATGTGGCAAAAAGGATACCTTAAACAATAACACCATCTTACGATATACAGAAATATCTTAAAGCTTTTTTATTGCATATCTATCATCTGTTCTTCTACTTAAATTTTAACTTTAAAATTCTCCGACATATTAACAAATGTTATACCTGGTCAGTTTAAATACTACCTTGTCTGAATGACGAACTGAATTGTCAATAACACAACTTTTTAAAGGTGAATATAAAAATGACCTAGTCGTTAACATGTTTAAAAAAATAAACATTTTTTGAATTTTTGACGATATTAAAATCTTAAACGGTTAACATCTTATCTCCATTGACCATTTATTTAAGAAACTTCGCATAGCATGGTAAGCATTTGATAGCATTTGCCTAAATGAAGACAACTTTTAACCTAATTTGTGTATTCCTACATGTTAGTGAAATGAAAATATAAATATTTTGAAATAATACGTTTTAGCTTAGAAATCAAACAGTGAGTAATGACCAGCTTTACTTTATATGTAAAACTGTGCATTATTTTTGCAAACTGAATTTAGTCAGACTAACATACTTACTGATTCAAACGTAGAATACCTAGGAGAATGAAAAAAAAGCAGGGTGCGAAAGCAGGTCCAGGAGTATTTTTATTTTATAATCGGGTGTGTGCAACTGGTTCCTATCAGGGGATATATTTGTATCTAAAACAGTAAAATCAATTTATATAATTCACTGTGATTTACGTTAAGGTTTCAAACGGTGTGATCCTGCAGACTGAGGGTAAGTTGGTAAAACATGATTAATTTTATCACGCAACAGGAAAATGCAGGTCCTACAATATCCCTTTATTTCTCAGTGTATTTGTGTATAAATGAATTTTTGAACGAGTTTTGTTAACACGTATTTACATCGTCAACTCGTAACAAACCACTATAAGGCCAGCTGTCATATGTATGTTGAGATAAACGGAATATCGAATTTCGAATATCGGTCAAACTTCAGTCCCGTCTGATATAATATGTGAAATGACGTCAAGACTCGTTACTAACATCAAGTGAATCAAGGTAATCTATCGTAATTTCGGGAATATCCGGCATTCCATGAAATGATGGGTGTTCTCTGAGGTGTCCTGTGTATTAAATTTGTCTCCGAAATACAATTCCTGTTGGGAATCGTATGTTACAATAGTATGAATAGCAGCATTCAGCGTCGGTTATGGTTCAGAATTTGTTATGAGAAATGGGTGTATCAAATTTAAAGTTGGTAATTCCTGAACGGACACAAGTATATCGAGTGTGACCAGAAAATACCGGAGTTTATAATAAACAGAAGAAATACCTTTAAACTGCAATTTAAATATTATACTCGAGAAAAACGTCTTATAATGGTGATAATTATAAAGGACACTTTTTTAATGAGTCATGATTTAGCGATGGAAAGCAAACAAAAGTATATATACCCTTATTATCTTTCTTTCTAGAACTTACATTATCTTCCAAAATATCGCGCTGGATATGTGCGCGTGTCATATTCGCGGACTTGGTGAACTTATGAAAATCGGTCTGTCATATAGGATGGACTTAAGTTATTTCAAAACCAAGTACGTGATATTCACATATTGTTTGATTGCCTGGTCAAATGCTGAGAAATTAAGCTCACGAGTCTCAATATTAATAGAAAACCTATCAACATAAAACCACTTAGATAAAGTACTGACGCCATGTTGAAGTTCCTGCCGTACCTTGTGAGGATCATTACTTGTATAATAAATAATGGTTCCATCTTCAAAAAGATCACATTTGGAAGACTGTTAATGTTCCCGGCAACACAAGGCATAAGGAATAAATAATATTTTCCCTATTATTGAACCTTTTGGTATTCATCTTTGCACGGTCTACTTGAAAATTATTTGGAAGCGTGGGACCTACCTGATAGATAGCTCATTAATACTGAATAGTTAATGTTCCATGAAAACTTGATACTCCATTTTTCTCAGAGAAAGTCATGACTAATTATGTAAACACATTCTTGAGGGCATAGAGACAAGACCCTGTGAAACGTTAAAGGGACATAATCAGGAGCTAAATTATGGCTATTCTTTCACACTATTAGTTCAGTATTTCTTTATAAAAATGTTTCCCAGCAAAACCACCCAAGCAAACGGTCTCATTTCCTCGCATACGGCTGTTTAATACCATACTATTGCTCTGCATGATGGTAAACACAGTCTGTTTACCATAACAAGGCCGCGTGACCGGAGGTCCGATTAAGAGGGGCAACACACTGTGTTTCAGCCAGCAGAAACATGTATTACATTTTTTTGGCCAAGTCAGACTGGGCATCTCCTGATTGACACGTGTTTTGAATCAGCGATGCACATGGCCCAACGCGCTGTGTTTATGTTGACACCTTTCATCGCGCCCGGTCCACTATTTTTAACATTTGTTTACAGGAGAAAGCAAACGGTTTCAGGACAATATTTTGGCAGGTACATATTTATTTTAAAGGAAAGGAGCTACATTTCGTGTTAACTCAACATGCTTTAGAGGTGATCGGGCCCCTCTATGTATTTTTTGGTTGGAGACAATCATCCATATCTTTATGTGAACTTGTTTGAGTCTTCGAGCGATATTTTGAAAAACAAATTGATCAGGGGCTGTAATGTCTCGGCGAGTTTAGTGGTGTAAACTTTGACCGTAGAGAACCTTTTCTAAAATGCTTGCGATATGAACAGAAAGATAGCATTCATGTCTTCTTAAAAGTCCTTGGCCTCTTTCTTTAGATCCAACTGAACCTTTTTATCTCTGACAGTTACATAACATATTGTCTAGTCTGTTACATAACCTCTAGTCTGCTTTGCTTGAACCGACCAAATAATCCCGAGGAAATTACTGAGAATACGGACGTTTTCTTATTTTGACACAAGGAGCACACAAAATATATCTCCTCCTCTTTCTCTCTTTCTCCATCTCTCCCTCTCTCTCAAACACACACTGACACGTAGATATATGTATATATGGACAGCATTATAAGAAATAATTGCTTGATTGTTTATTACATATATATATATATATATATATATATATATTTATTAAAATTTATAAATATGTTATGTTCTCCTCAATAAATAAATTCAAAGTAAAAAAGGTCATGGCAGTGAATCTCTTAGTCATATTCCCATACTTCATCATATAAACAAATAAATAAGTGATAAACTTAACATACAGAAGCGTATGAATAAAATAAATGGTTATATCTGTTTAATCATATTTACATGAATACTTTTTACTATTAAAATAAATAATAAAGCTGGTTACCAGTCTAAGACCAATAATTAACATAATAATCTATAAAATTTTAAATGCATTTTTACACTTACATTTTTTTTCAAATATGAGAGATGACTATACTGTTATATTTCCATTTTATAAATATAGCCTTATAGTAAAACGGCAAGCTTGCATTAAAGGTCTGTGAAAAGAACAGCTTTTCATTTTAAAAATCCTCAACTATATTAATCTAAAAAAAAATCCTATAATTCCTGTGCACCTCAATCTTAATGCAAGCTTCATTCCTCCAGGGGGCGCTGTTTGTTCAGCAGCGCTTCTAGTTCCAGTTTATTGGCTTGTTTGAACAGTCTGTTAAGGTTGCGCAGCGTGTGGTAAGCCCGAAACCTATTTTCCTGAGAATTCCTCCCCTGTCCAACTTGTAGCTCGGACAGTCTCTCACGGATATGTCGCTCCAGATTTGTATCCATGGCGACCATGATTTCCTTCAGCTTACAGAGCATTGGGTTCAGGTGGTTTGTTTTGATGTCCGCCAGGTGGCGCTTGAAGATGCCGGTGTTGTGGTTCTGTTCAGCCATGATGGCTTGTTCAAGCAGAAGCGCAAGCCTAGCATGTCTCTCAATCATTACCTGAATATGCGCCTTTTCCTGTTAACGAGAGGACGAACAATTTTGATTCAATCATTTAATGTAATTTTGTGAAAATACATACATGCATGTTAAGTATAATTTTGATGACACTTGTTTGCGCAAGTATCATTATACAATATAAGCAATTTACCTACAATTAAACAGATTCATTGTTCCCACACTAATTTATCAATGTTCATTATGCTCCATATTTCGTGTTATCTATAAATGTTTAATATGGCATGTATCAGGTGTTATTTTGTAATATTTAATGAGGTTGATACCAGATAAAATTCAGTAATGTTTAATATGGTCCATACCCGGTGTAATTTAGTAATGTTTTATATGGTTCATCTGAGACGTAATTTAGTCATGTTTAATATGGTCCATATCATTTATAATTTGGTAATGTTATTATGGTCTTTGTCAAACGTAATTAGTCATGTTTGATATGGTTCATATTAGGTAAATTTAATAATATTCAATATGGTCTATATCAGCTGTGAATGTGTGTTCAGGACTTGTTTGTTGGATGTCAAAAAATATTATATATACTGTTTGTTGATTCTTCTGAATAATTTTATTAATCTTACCTCCAAATTGCTGAGGTATTCACTGTCTATGTTTCCTATGTCAAAAAGTTCACTCAATGTGTTCGTCCGATGGAGTCTCCTTTTACCAAACATGTTGGTCTGAAACAATATATGAAGTAAAAAGATTAAGCAGTAACAATATATTGGATAAAGGACAGCTACATCCGAATTATAATCATATATTGAATAATTCAATTTTAGTCGGGACAAGAGTCTTCCCCAAATATCCACAAGCACCTTGCGGTCTGCTTCAACCTCCATTGAGAGTTTAAGTTTGATGAGAATATTCCTTTAATATCATATGTTATGGCTGAACAGACCTTTCCATATTCAATCATGTCTGGGAAAAACCGGGCCAAATGGGTTACTCATATGAAGGGTTTTGACAGTCCTGAAGGGTGTTAGTATATATGTATTGTACTATCAACGTTTAACATAGAACGTCACCCTTGGAACCAAGGGACTGACCTTAGTCAGGGGCTTAGTTATAACATCTGCCGGCAGGTGGCAGTACCTGTCCTAAGTGTTATAACCTATACACAGGTAGATAAAGTCTGGGTCGGTTTTCATTGGGACTAATTAAGTACAATCAGCTGTATCGACTATGCCAGTCCAGGATTCCGACTGAAAACATCCTCATAGGGTTTTTTCAGACAAGATTTAGAAACGATAGGTCTATGTATGGTATTAATTACCGATATGCAATTACAAAGGCATATTTTGACCCTGGAACAAAGTAACAGGTATAAAAAGAGATAAATTACAATGGATGCACTTGTTGGATAAGAAAGATTTATATGAACCAGTGTGCAACAGATCTCAAAATGAGGCCGATAAGTACACATCTAGTCTATTAACTTCTGACCAGCCTGGCATCCGGGTACTTACGTATCGCCTCATCAGTTTCTCGATGTGCGGGGAACCCTCGGCGGACATTTCGATGACGTCACGGTACAACGTCTCCAGTGACTCTGTGGTGGTGGTCTGTCCTGATGACGTCGAATGCCCGTTTCTTCCGGCACAGGCAGTTTCCAATACGTCCGTTTTGGCAGCTGTGACCTCTGTTTGAATCATCAACATAGACATAATCGAAAAGACCAGGCGTCTCCCTTGAATACCTGTAACAGTATAATACGACAACGGTTACTTTATTGTATCTGTTTAAAGAGAAAATGGTCTCTATTAGAACATCCAGAAAAGGTCATAACAACAAAATGAATATTTTGTGGTACAATTTAAGGTATATATACATTTACAATATAAGTGTATTATATCACGCTGTCAGTTTATTTTGGCTTAATACAACAGCTTCCCAGCAAAACAGTCCCGGCACAAGGACTAACTTTCTCGAATGAACACGTTTTATGTGTTGTTATACATCAGTGCATGCAAGCAAAGTCCGCGGGTCTGTTTACCATAACATGACTGCGTGACAAGAGATCCGATCTTCTGCATGCGCAACAACACCCAAACACGGACAGGAAACCACAGAACAAACACGGGTTGGAAGCGTGAAAAGTCTAGATTTGTGAAGTTTCGCGGTACGACCACCAGGTGGCGTGCGCGTTATGTTAAAGTTCTGCGATACTGCTCGCGCCAGATGTAAGCTTATTCCACTTGAATAGAGGAGTAGGCAAGTTTGAACTTGTTGATACCGTTATATTTAAGGAGGTAAGACCATAGTTAATTTATAGTTATCATTCCGGGTATGCAAGTAGATCCCTTTAATGCGAGGACCACGCGTTAACACAGAACAAATGAAGCAGAAAAAAAATCCAGTTGTTACATCTGTTCTCGTTCAATACTTCCGAAAACCTATATCTATTTGAGCAATCACTATCAGTATAAATTTCATCTGTAGTATATACCGCTTTGGTGTCTCATTTTAGTATCAACCCAGTATAAGTTGTTTCTGACCACTCTCTAATACTAAGTGTCCTAGTGATAATATTTCAAATACAGTTTTTATACATTCCTCATATGTTAAATTTATTTTGTTAAATGTGTGTGCTTGGGCATATTAGTCATTTTGCTCATTTGAGGTTAATATGTTTGTCGATGCTGGATATTGTGTAAAACCTTTCTTCACACAGACTTAATTACCGCTTACCGCTAAAGCCAAAAAAATGTTATTTATTATGATAAGATCAAATATGAACGCTCTGTCCAATGTCTACTTTGTGTCGCATAAATTATATATCTTTTTGAAGCTCTGGAATTCCGGGTTCAGGTTAAATGTGAACGAAATCACGAGATGGGCACTGATTGAACTCCGATTCGTGTTAAGGAAGCCCGGTACGTTCTAACTTCGGCGTTTATTTTCACATGGAACATTTATATATAAAAAGAAAATGTCAGAACCTGTCGTTTAGAAATGTGAGCGGATTTCTTCGGTTTTATCAATATTTCACAATTTTATCTGAGATATTCATTGGAGGCGGCAGAAGTTTAACAACACAAAAATATCTTTATACAAAACTTAAAAGCAAAAATTAAGAAAATAACACTTCACTTTAACAGCTTGTTAGTCCCGCCATCATTCAATATATCATACCCTCGAAACTACAACCCGCCCTGTCGTATACCTTAAGGGGCAATTGTGATAACTGAATTAATACACAATACCTTTGAACATTTTTTGGATCATCATTGTTAACGTAGAAATCAGGTAGCCAAAGATCCTTGATGATGAGAGTATAATTGATCTGATGAGTTGTAAATTATGCAAAGATGTGATCTGTTCTCTGGGATTGTTTCGCTGGTGGCAGTTCTTCTCTCTGTGTTCGTATCTCGTTCCCTTCTTGAGTGCGATACCCGTTTGATAGTTGTTTGACCCGGAGGGTTTATATAAGATGCCCAGTGGAAATTTGGAAAATCCAATGGCACCATGTGACGAAACTCAGAGACATGATTGTCTTATGTTGTGTCCAAGGAGTGTTCCTTCCGAGGTGCTCCTTTCACTTCTCAGGTACAAAACGATGAAGTTTGGGTGTGTATGTAAAACTACTTCTGCGAATGAATGCCTTTCCTTTACGTGTGTTGGCAACTTCCTGATCTGACCTGGGATGGTCCAGTGACTATCATCAGACCAAGATATCAGTCCGTACGCCATTCCATATGAAATTCTTTCATAAAGAACATCATTTTTATCAACACCGGAATTTCAAATTTACAGATTCATACGGACGACTTGGGAACATTGCAATCTGGTCTGCTTATTTTTACAGTTCCAGGATTGCTCTCCCTAAGTAAGCCTTGCCTACACTAAGTATTTTGTTGCTGACACATTTTCAGTCTTTCCGTCATGTTCTTCTACGGCCCACGTTTTCCATATTTTCAAATCTGAGTGCACTGTTTTCTTGTCCTTTCTCTCTGTACAGAATAGGCTTAGATTATTTGAGCCATCACCTATTATTATGCATTTTTTAAATATAATGTATGTGCATTGTGTGTTTTTTTCACATTTTGTAGAGTACAATTAAATCAGAAGTTTCAATCTAATATTTTAACATTTATTTCAAAGAAAATGGACTGAGAGAACTTTTTTTTATAATAAAACCGGCTACCTGGTATAAATATTTTATAAAAGAAAGAAAAGTAAATAAATATAGGTCTCGTAAAAGGTATAGGCACGAAGAACATATTATCTTTTTGAACGGAAACTTGTATCTTTTGATATTCAATATCATTAAATTCATCTATTCACATGCTATATATAAAACTAATTTACGCACAAAACTATAAAGGGGGCAAATGTCAAAATTTGATACCTGTTATAAAACAAACCTGGACTTTTCGATATAGAAGAGGGACATCCTCAATGTCAATATAAACCGATAATCAGCCGTAATGACGATGAACATGGGTTGGTTTTCAGAGGATGGCCGTGTTGCTAATTGGGGGGGGGGGAGCAAAATCCATTCCATGACATTTCTGTCATGGGTCACAAGGAAATATGCCTGTGTAATGCATTCATGTCCTTAGTGCGTAGTCAGTCAACCTGAAAGCCGTCTAGCATTGAAACCCTTAGTTCATCGCTTATTTTACAGTTAGACAAACAGACATGAAATGGTAGGGCACGTGGTGTACAGCATAACTCTGGGATTCCCTCATCTTTACGTCATGGACATCTGCACCTGAACATGATACAATTTTAACAATTTACTTATAGGTTATTGCTTGATTTTTTATTGCTGCGGACAGACAACGAGTACACCAAGGAATCTCTCTACACGCATCGCCAGCTTCCTCTTTTTCATTAGCCGTGTGTATTACACCTTGTGTGGAAGACTGCCATAGTTAAGACAGAAAAAAAGTGCTAACGAAAAAAGTAACCATTTCTCCGTTATAAAAGAATCTTATCTTTTTATCTCTATCAAAGCAGAACCCTTTTAGCAAAATATTTACCAATTGCTGGAACATATGTATGGTATAACCTCATTGATGTAGATACAAATTGCTATTTATTTACTTATTTTCATATTCTTTCTGATCTTAAAGACAGTTGTTATCTTAAATTGTACATACATGAATTGTGCCTAAAGCTGTATTTTCATAATAGTTGTAGATCATTTTGTGTTTGCTGTATATTTTTTAATAAATATATATGGAGTGAATAAAGAATAAAACTCTTTTCTGGCCAACAACGACCAAAGAAATGACTGGATTTAGGCGAGTTTGACAACTTTGTCTGTCGCAAAACAATGGTCTCATGCTGAATGTATAATAGCAACATTAAAAAGGAAAATATTTCGAGACAAGAGGTAGGACGTAGCCGAGCAGCAAAGGCCTTGGAGCTAAAGAACCTCGCTGGTGCCTTAATAGAGCAATGGTGTAATCTCGTTGAACCTCAGAGATTCGCTCTAATGTCTTAACGACATTTTATGACTTCTGAATTATTCTTAACCTCCTGTATATAAAACCTGAAATACAGAAGGCTTAATAATAACGTCTTATTTTTATTGTATGGATAACTTCAACATCATTCAGTTGACAGTGCCAACAACAGGCCATGGAGCTATCCTTTTTTTTATTTATATTTATCTTGAGACCAAACAAAAGGCTCCTAACGAGGACTACATGATACATGGTAGATAACCATTTTTATGTCCGGCGGATAACGCATTTTAAAAATAAAAAAAAAGTAAAATAAAGGAAGAACAACATTTGGAAATGACATTGCCATGCAGTTGCCAGGATTGGTCTTTGAGGGGATGGTAAATGTACGACGTTTTACTCTATTACGAATTTTTTTAGTATTTTGTTCATTGAAAGATATCTCCCATAATGTCCCTCAAATCTATTTCAGAAACGACATATCGTAGTTTAATTCTTCCTGTCTTGATAAATTTCCAGGTAAATGTCTAGGAAGATATGTACAGCAGAGACAGGATGAAGTTATTTTTTTAAATTGCAGAACTGAACTCCTGAGAATCTCTGGTTATTTTGACCTCGACTTTCTGTATTTTGGATATTACAACCTTTATGAATTCTTTTGAGCCTTTCTTCAATTAAGAGGGATATTTGTCACGATTGGTCCATCCTTGTTTTTGTTTTCGTTCTAAACATTATTTTGAGATTAGCCGACTAATGAACATACATTATTAAGCCTTATATATTTATCGTTTAGCTTAGTAACAAAACTTTAACTGTTTAGGTATTATTTTACCATATAATGAGTTACGGAATTTACCTTTAAATGTACAGATCTAAACCAATCAATCCCTAAAGCTAGACGCACCTGATTGAAATACAACCATCAATGATAAAACCATCTTCCTTATAATAACAATAATAATAATTATAAAAATAGTAAGATAAATATTTCAGTAAAGCTAGAAAGATAGCATAAAAAGTGGGTCAAAGCACAACACCTGCTGTTAACACAGTTAACAATAATAAAATATATAGTGAAACAATGAAATCTTCATAACCCGTATCTTCTATTGTCCGGACGAAATTCCCTTAAAACAGGCATTGCATCTTTGAAAACTGTAGTAGTAGTGGTAGTAGTAGTAGTAGTAGTAGAAGTAGCAGTAGAAGTAAAAGTAGTAGTAGTAGAAATATTCATGCAATAACAATTGTGGCGAAAGCATTGTATTGAATATTAGCTTCCTTCAACGAAATGAGACGAGAAAGTGTGATATATGACAGTGTGTGATCATGGAGCTGTCTAAACACTATCATGTGATTTGATGGGCCGCCGCGCATGAAATGAATGTCACTTTGAGGTATCATGTTTCATTGTACGACTAACTGAATCCATACACCTCATCTTCAGACTTAGCACATAGCACTCCTGTGAGAGGTCGAGTGTATCGTTTTAATGTTAGAGTGGTTCCCTATTCATAATGGATTGTCCAATCTATTGAAACTATTCATTTCCTATATTTACACGTAGTCAGTTTAATTGATAGGATAATAATACACAAAGGAGAATGCTTTTCATCGATCGTGTTTGATAAAGAGTCTGGTTATTACCTCTGTCATGGAGTTATATATTAATAGAACCATAATGTGCAAAAAGGTTTGTTTGAAAAGTTTGTTTCCGTTTTTATTATAACCCCCAGTTTTGGGTCCCAGTTGAGCTATAATGTGAAGACCAGAAAGCACTTTTTGCATATTTAATAGTCCTTATAATAACACTATGTAGTAAAAAATCATCACAACGTTTGTATTCCTTTAATGTACGTTAATTTCAGTTTATTATTATATTGTAATCTAAGAGAAAGAAGATTAAGCTATGTTCGCTTCAGCTCATCTTGCATTGTTGAATCATAAATTTTAATTATGGAGAGATTAATATGAGCATTTATAATCTGAGGGAACAACATAAGCTCTCACTTCGCTTTCTGTTATTTTTTACCCAGACATTGTCGGTTGACAGAATTCCAAAGTCATTTAGTCAAGCTAACAAATATAACACGCTCTGTGTATTCACGCATTCTGAATGACCCATAGCTTCCTTTTGCTTACAATCATCATAAACTTCCTTTCTCTTCAGGGGAAAAGTAAAGCATTTGATTCTTAGTCTTGCTTTCATTATCAGCTGTTGGGTCATCTGAACAAGCATTACTCAGCTTCTCTTTCATCCTTCCCGCCGGGTTTGTCTTCCTCTTGCCAGCAATCTGTTTGTTTTCTGTTCGAGCTATCAACATATCAACTACACATATTTATACTCTAACCCCATTTGCACAGGGCTCACGATCGTTGAGAGATCGTCAAGCTATAAAAAAAGGGCCAGGTCGCTCAACGACCTATTAATGATCGCCAACATTTCCCAATTGTCTATAAGCGATATTCCAGTGGTCGCCTTCGTCGCCACGGTCTCCTCATAGTGTGACTCTGTCCAAAACAGTCTCTCAACTATATCCAAGTAAGCAGTCCCTCATCGATTGCTTAACGAACGCTAAAGGGGTGTACATCAGTCTCATCGATCTACCAATGATCTCTCAGAAATCTTTCAATTAAAACCAAATGTATTCACCCCGATTGCCATGAGATTACTGATCTCTGATGGTGATCGATGATCTCTCTTGCTTACACAACGAGCGCTTAACAAACACGCAATGGTCGTTGTAGGATGTTTTATTAAGAGCTCAATGATCGCCAACATTGCTCAAAGCTCTCTGTAGATCTGTAGAAAGTTACGGAAAATTAGTTTTTTTATCACACAACGAGCGCACAAGGAGCTCATTAACATCAGCACAGAAACGGCTTTTTCGAGGATTAGATGATCGTTTAGAGATTGGGACAATTTGTTATCGCTCTATGGTGACCCGACGATCTCCTTGCCGCGTAAAGGGGTTTTTATGTTTAATGGAGGACTTTCGCTCATACATCTCTCTGTGACTTAGTTGCATTGACTTAGAGCCATGTAAGTATCAACAGGGTGGCATTAAAGTACGTTCGATAACGCTCAATCCATCCTTGCAAACTTACACTATAAAGCACGCTCCTTTGTGAGTGACACAGTTTAACAGTCGATAAAGATGCTTTTTATAGGGATCAATTCTTTTACTCACAAACATGTAAGCATTATTCACAATGTTTAATCTTTTGTCTAAAAGCTAAAATTAAAAACGAGATATGGTGTTGGTTCGTACGACCTTGCATAGCATGCACTCCTGGCGATATTGCCCATTATATTTTGTTTTCATTATAATGAATCTCTGTAGACTACAGTTCCTAAGCTTTTATCATTTAGAACATGGGTGTAACATAAACCAACTACCAGTATATTCTTCATATTTCACGGAATATACATTGTACTAAAACTAAAACAATCGTGTCAGGTTTGGGTCTATGTATTGTCATGAATCGTTTTAGGAGATTAATGGCAGAATTCTTCTCAGAGTATTAGTAAAGCAATCTTACATGTTGCCTTCTACAAACTAATTAAATAACATCCAATAAACAGACATAGTTTCATTTAATGCAGGCTTTTTATGCTAATTTTTCACAATATAGAGCCAGAGTTCTTCAAGAATAGGAATGATAGTTATGAAATATCTCCATAAATGGTTCATTTTATGCAAAGGTTCTATAAAAACACCAAATTCTAAATAATTCCTGCATTGATTGTCTTGAAATTTGCCTTAAGATTTGCTCTTTATATTGATCTCAGTAAGTGTAACTTTATCCATGTCATGTCAAGTGTTCCCACCTTAAACTTCTTTTCATTTTGTATATTTAACGTTTATTTTGGTAGGTGTGTGGTATCAGCCATGTCACAGTATATAATAGCTTGTATTAGCTCATTAAAGTGGTTATTAAGTGTAGCCTAAGTTAAGAGCGGTCAACTTATGTGTTTCTACCAGACACATATCCTTTTTATAGTTTAAACAAGACTATTAAGCAATTTCTCCAAAATGTGAGGAAAGTTCTAATTGTTACGCCCTTATATAACAGGCAATGCCTGTCCATCAGCTGAGCGTCATGATCCACGGGTTACTTGCTAAACAATGTTTTCTGTATTCATTTCATTTACATCCTAAGGGTTTTCCCTTTTCACATTTCCTGCGTGCAGTATTTTATTGAAGTATATGCTTTGCATGACACATAAACTCTCAATAAACTTTAATTTGCAGTGCATGAATCCTGATTGTTACTGCTCGAGGAAATTGAAACAGAAAATCAAATAAATGGAACACTTCATCTATATAAAGAAATCCAGACACTGCCGAGAGATTCATAATGAATAAAGTGGCCTGGTCACGTGACAATCACGTGACAGGTGGTTTTTGTTACTACCAAACCTCATCTATCTGTAAGGTATTACAAAAAATTGGTTAACGGCCATGTCCATATGGTAAACCACTTTAGAGTTTTATGGTTTATCTCTAACCATTTAGAGTTTTATGGTTAATCTCTCACCACCTTAGAGTTTTATGGTTCATCTCTCACAACCTTAGAGTTATATGGTTAATCTCTCCCCACCTGAAAGTTTTATGGCTAATCTCTCACCAGCTTAAAGTTTTATGGTTAATATTTGACCACCTTAGAATTTTATGATTAATCTCCTACCACCCTAGAGTTTTAAGGTTAATCTTTCACCACCTTAGAGTTTTATGGTTAATCTCTAACCATCTTAGAGTTCTGTGGTTAATCTTTCACAACCTTAGAGTTTTATGGTTAATCTGTCACCACTTTAGAGTTTTATGATTAATCTCTCAACACCTTAGGGTTTTATGGTTAATCTTTTGCAACCTTAGAGTTTTTTTTGGTAATCTCTCACCACCTTAAAGTTTTATGATTTTATCCCTCAACACCTTAGAGTTTTATGGTTAATCTCTCACCAGTTTTGAATTTTATGGTTAATCTCTCATCACCTTAGAGTTTTATGGTTAATCTCTAACCACCTTAGAGTTTTATGGTTAATCTCTCGCAACCTTAGAGTTTTATGAATAATCTCTAACGGAACTACATATATGGAGTGTATACATAGGTCCATACATAAGGAACCAACAATATGTGTTAAATGAACAAGCGCTGAACCTTTTATGAGTGTCTCAGCGTGTCAGTGCGATCATGTCGTTTCCTTATCACAATATTTATATTCAATACTGAGTCATGTAGAGAGCTAATATTAAAGGAGAGTGAATCACTTTCAAGACTTGAGTATGTATGAACCTTAAGTATGTATGAACCTTGAGTATGTATGAACCTTGAGTATGTTTGAGCTATTTATATCTATCATACACACAATTGGCGAGTCGATTATAACTTAAAAACATATTATTACGACCGGCAAGGGGGCATATATTTAAAAAGAACAAAATGTTCAATACTTCAGAAAAAAGTATATATTTCGAGGTTCACAAAGCGACCAATTAATAATTCAGTGTATAAGTAGTATTATTATTAGTAGTAGTGGAGATGTAAGTATTAGTTTTTTTTTTTTTTGTTGTTGTTGTTGTTTTGGTCAATTTAAAATGTTACATTGACAAAAAAATTGTTAATTCACTCATCTAAATTCACAATTATCATTATTTAATGGCAGTCCGTCTGTGTTAAGTATAGACAGGATCGTATGGGAGTTCCATTGGTCAAATTTGAAGAAAACAAACACATAAGAATCTGTCATTGATTATACAAATAAAAAATATAAATCCTTATCACCAAATTACTTTATGAGTATACTGAATATATATTTATTTATATACTAAACCATTTTAGAATTACAGCGAAACCCTTTGAATACAGCAACATGTTTGATCCTTTTTAAGGGGCAACTTTAATTACAAAAACTATCATAAGCTTGAGAAAAATACCGACATTATTGTTGATTACAGACATAAGATCTTTAGACAATGAAGACAATACTCTAAAATGAATAAACACATTAACGTTTATCAAATCTAAGCTATATGTGTCTTAACTTCTTATCACCTTATGGTAGTGAAATATCGAAGTTTCAATAACTAAACATAGGTAGCGCTCTCTGTTACGATACCCATATGCTGTTCAAGAGGGAAGGTTATTTTTTTTTATTCTTGGTAGAATTATAAGACGAACTAACTTGCCTGGACAAGGGCCACGTGACCAAGAGGCGAAATCAACTTGAGAAAGTGTGTGTGTATATATATATATATATATATATATATATATATATATATATATATATATAATTCCTCTCTCTTTCTCTCTCCCTCTCTATCTCGCTCATAATATATAGCTTATTAGATATATTTCTTACTCTCTTACATGTAATATATATAAATATATATATATATATATATATATATATATATATATATATATATATATTCTCTCTCCAAGATATTATACAGCCTTTAATTTATACTTCTCACGCTCTTATATGTGATATATAAATATATATGCTCTCTCTCATACACCCACGAGCGCATTAACAAAGCAGTCACGTGATGTATCAACATTTGCATTTTTATTCTTAAACACTAGGTTGTGTTGGCAGTGATAAACTACATAGAAAAATGTGCACAAAACTGAATATACATGTTATCATACAGAGTATCAGATATATAAATGTTACAAAATTTGTTCATATATGTATGAAAAGAATTTGTAAATGCCGTTCTTTCTTACCCGTATATGTTGATTTATACATCTCTATATAAACGTATTGAAAATTTGTTAAATAAGTAAATTCATATCATTTAAAATACTTTATGAGTATGCTGAATATTTATATGTATACTTTACCATGTTAGTATCACAGCGAAACGCTTTGAACACAGCAACTTCAATTACAAAAAACTATCAAAATCTTTGTAAAATACCGTCATTATTGTTGATTACAGACGTGAGATCTTTAAACAATGAAGACAATACTCTAAAATTAATAAACACAATAACGTTTAACCGCTCTCAGATATATATATATATATATATATATATATATATATATATATACACAATATAACGTTATAATATATATATATAATAACGTTTAACCGCTCTCAGATATATATATATATATATATATATATATATATATATATATATATTTATATATATATTCTAAATGGGCTAAACTTCTAATCACATTATGGCAGTGAAAGATCTAAGTTTCCAAAACTATGCATAGAGGGCGCTCCTTGTTACGATACCGTGTGCCATTCAAGAGGGAAGGTCATGTTTTTATTCTGGATTCCTTCAAAACTATTGGAACATATATGTTATTCAAATTAACTTTTTCCCTGCTGCGTCGAGCTTCATCAGGAGAGTCTCGAACTCGATCTGGTTGATGTCAGCAAAAAGTCTGCGGAGATAGATGAGTACCACGTAATCTCTTCTCCTACGGTTTGGCAGATTTGGCAAGCTCAAAGCGGAAGTACCCATGATGCGCATGCGCACAGTGCTATCAAGACTGACATTCAGAACAGCCATGATTTCTTTGAGTTTACACAGAAATGAACACAGGCACGTTTCTTCAATTTTCGCAAGTCCCGATGCCATGATACCTGATTTGTGGGCGCGTTCGTCCTTCATGGCATGTTCCAGAAACACGGCCACTCGAGCGTGTCTCTCATACGTGGTTTGTATGTGGGATTTAATCTGAAAGAAAAAAAAAACCCCGAGAACTATTACAATAAACGCATATATGGCAGTGTTGGAGTATCTAGAATATTGCAAAATGCATAAAATGTTACTCCTAATGACTTTATCAACATTATATTATATATATATATATATATATATATGTTTGTACATGTTGAGTTTGGGTGTCTGTACAAATTAGTGTACGGTGTGTTCTTATAGATATGTTTGTCTGTTTTTATATAAGTCTAACATGTAAAGACTCAGTAATTTGGTTATTTGACTATAGAATACAGTAAGGGTAATGTTTCCGAAGACTTACCTCCAGTCCGTTCAAGTACTCGGGGTTGATTTCTGGGAGTTCTAGCAGGCCTTTCATAGTTTTATCCCACTTCGCAAGACGTCTTCCCATAGCCTCACCAAAGTACATCTGTGCCAAGTATACACTGATTACACCAATGGGGTTCGGTCCTATATTCAGTATTACCTTTGTTAACTCTTAAAGGAGTCCAATCAGCTATCTGACCTTTATAAACTAAAGGTAGTCCCTTGGAGCTTTTATAAAAAAAATAGGCCAGAAACGTGGATTTCAACACAAACAGCTGCTTGTCTCGTTTATATCAATGTGTTTATAATATGTGGGGGCCCGCCAAAATAACCAAAACAAATCCATCAAGGGCATGTGTCGGCAAGTCAAATAATCAAGAGCTTTGCAAATGGCGTTAAGAAACAAGGGGCCTTTCTACCTCCGCATGTATGCAACCTACCGCCTAAGGTTACATGTTTTTCCGTCTGACAACATCGATGTGTTTACAAACATCTTGTTGATAAACAGGTTCATGCATCCTTCACGGAGGCCTTATAAGAACCAGAATTACCCTTAAATCATAAATATATACATGGAGAAAGCCAGAAATCACATAAATTCTTTTTAAAAAGTAGGTGAACGGGCACCTTTAAAAAAGCAGTATCTCTCAAAATTTCTGAACTTCATTTGGTTGCATCTGGCATCACTTACTGCTAGTTTTACATAGTATAAAAAGAAATTTCAAAAATACCCTTTTATATACATGTACAAATTTAAATTTGTTTTATCACTGCTGTTTCTTTCGTGCGAAAATGTTTTTGAATATAAACTTGATGGGAATATCAATGAATGACCTTAAGCATCTCACTTTAAGCATTTCAGTATTTTCCGCAAAAGTCTATGATATATTCATATATAATTATATATATATATATATATATATATATATATATATATATAAGTTTATAAAAATGCATCAATGCATAAATGTCACTACCCGCAGGTTTCGTGCGCACGAAACCTGCGGGTAGTGACATTTATGCATTGATGCATTTTTATAAACTTATAGCAGCTCTACTTTATGTATCGAGCACTTTGATCCTGGAATGGCAATCAAACCCTTTCTATATATATATATATATATATATATATATATATATATATATATATATATATATATATATACATATTATAGTTATTATAGTTTTTTTGGTATTTGATTAACCATTTTTAAACATTATCTTGTAAACAACACTCTCTCTCAGAGCTATCTCTTACTTTGTTGCTCGGTAATTTGGCTAAAGATAAAAATCGTATATATTTACTCTGTATTCTCGAAGAAGGTCATCAATTTCCGCTGCGTTCTCATTGGACATTTGGATGATGTCGGCGTAGAGTTCCCGGAGGTTGTCTGGTTTGGGCGTGGTCAGCATCAAGGGGTCGGTAAGGTTTGCCAGGGATGCGCCAGAGCATGGGTTGTTCCAACATTGGCCGGTAGAGTTCGCCACATTCGCTGCTTGGAGCTCTGAGGGCCAGTTGATCAAAGTTGCAATCCCAATTAGCATCCACTTCCTCAGGAATTCTATCAAAAATATACTTTAGATTTAAAATATAATATTTTTTCATTGTTTACTTCAGAATGTCCGTGATAGATCATACGCTGCGAGAGAGAGAGAGAGAGAGAGAGAGAGAGAGAGAGAGAGAGAGAGAAAGAGACGAAATCTAGACATAGAGAGAGAGAGACGCACAATGAGGTGGCGGGAGTATACATCTTTTATCTTCATAATAAGTTGTGTTTTCTAGGGTGCAGTACAATATATTCCAATTTCGTACATATGCAAGATGATTGATATGAATATGAAATTGATTCCTTATTCTACTGTCTACTTTCTGTTCTGTTATTATGAAACGACCGTTTTCACCGTTATATCTGTCATCAATTTATGTTTTATATATAATATATAATACATATATATAAATATATTCTCTCTCTCTCTCTCTCTCTCTCTATATATATATATATATATATATATATATATATATATATATATATATATATATTTAACTCTTGAGAAAAACAACACTGTTAATTCGCAACAGTCTGTTTCACGGGGTGCGACCCGATCATCAGGTGAATGTGGTTATATATATTTATATCTGTGTTAAAGTATTTACAGCGCATCAAGTGATTAAATAATTCATGCAATGTGCAATGGATCAAGCCCTGTCATATTAATCCATAACCAATTACCGTTTCATGGACCGCATAAACATGTTATTTTTATATCTTTTTCTCCAGTTCTTACTAAAATCAAATGCACGGTATAATAAAATTTAATGTTTAAAAGGATGGTACCCTTTTATCGTACATTGAATGTTAGTATGGATGAGAAGATTTAATTATAGCTTGGTCTATAGCTGTAAGGAAAGTACAATTTAAATGTCAATCTTAGCATCTTTAATCAATGGGGTACCTCTTAACGATTTATGTTAGAAAATTCCACCAAAGTGTCCATTATCGTGTGTACATATATGCATACCTTGCGCCAATGAACAGTTCCTTCTTTGTTTGGCCATCTTTGTTTGCAGTTTGTTCCGTAGGTGTCTATTATGTTTAATGTCTTTTCACCTATACAACTTCGTTGGCTACAGTGTACAATCTGTTTTTTTTAAATCTGTAAATACTTTGAGCAGGCTACTTGTAATGGTTTGCTTCAAGATTCGTCTGTCGATTGTGGTTGGTTGCTGGGTCCTCAGAGATTTTATACTAATCTCTCAACGATGGGAAATATCAGTTGATGGGTTACCTTACGTCATAAATTATTTTAATTTCACAATCCGTTGATTAGGCCTAAGGATGTCCGGGAAGCCCGTAAACAATAATTTTCTCATTACAAATCACTTAAAAATTTGTTCCGGCTTGGTGGGCGGAGCTTTTGTGAAGTTCTGTAGAATGATTTGGTCTTCATTTTCTTCCGTTGTTTAATTAACAGAACAATGTCACGCCTTGACCGTATATGCACCTGACATTAAAGTCTTCTGACCCTCGCCTATTAACCCTCGCCTATTAAATCTAATTTGGGGTTTAATCCTTTAAACGGATATATGTAATGGTTATTAATATTTGAAAATTGTGATACTACATTGATGAAAGGTTTTAAACGCACTTGAATCAGATCATTCGAAGTACATATACTCAAAAATGAAAGTACTTGTACGTGAAGAACACAATTTCCCATAATCATCATCACTCTTATTACCATTTTTCACCAAGAGCAAGTTAAAAGTAAATTTATTATTTTATTCAGTTAAAGAAAGTGGCCCTCGGTTCGGCTAAAACACATATATACAAATATCTACTGAAAATAATCGAAAGAAAACTAATTTTTATGTCCATATGTATAGTACTCTAGACTCAGTGTAGAGGATAATCATGTCTAGGCTACTATGGTGTAATCGTCTGTGTGTATGAGAGAGAGAGAGAGGGAGAGAGAGAGAGAGGGAGAGAGAGAGTGTATGTGTGTGTGTGTGGGGGGGGGGGGGGGCATGCGAACGTGTTTACTATGGGGTATGATTATATTGAAACTAAATTTTACATTAAAATCAGATATTTATTGTTATCCTATTGAAAGGGAATCGATAAAGATAGCAGATCAAAATTAACGTACGTAACAATGTTCTCACTAAATTCGTATTTTAACTATTCAGGTATAAGATTTGCATTGAGGAGGCTCCGTAATATGGGTTGATTGGTCATTTGACCATAAAATGTAGCACTTGGTGATTAAATCCCTCGCTAGAGGGATGTCGAAATTTTCATTTATACTTTGAAACCGGCAAAGAGATATTGGCACTCATACATTTTATTAATTATGTTTTTTTTTTTTGTTAATTTAAACTAGGAATTTTGTTTTAAAAACACGAAAAACAGATGTCAAGAGCAGCTGTAAACAGCTTATACGGTAGAACCCCGGTTTCTCGCCACAGCAAACACGATGACAGTATTATCAGAAGGTGAATGTGACAGTTTTGATTTCGGAATGGATCCTTGCATTGATTGTCAATAATGCCCAATAATGAGAGTTACATTGTCGTATATACCACCCCCTGGAAATGGCGGTTCCCTGAAAAATGGCGGATGGTCATAGTCCATCCTCACCTCATGACAACATATATAATAAATGGTAGCTAATAATAATGCAGCAGGAAAATGAATCAGCTTGTACTGACAAAAGGACGTAGTATACTAGTGTATTGTCCGTTATAAAGGTTGACTAATCCATTCAAATGTTTCTATATTTTGACAAATCTTCGGATAAGATAAGCATTCGGTATTGTCAGTATCAGTTGAGGAGGGATTGTTGTTATTTAAATGAATATTGTCTGTTCATATTAAATATATATTAAATTTAAAAATTAAGTTAAAGTTTTATATGTAATTGATACATTTTAATGACTACATGTCCGCTCTAGATTTAGAAACAGTTAATGGTGGAACAAAAGAAGGAACAACACAAGTAAACAATATATGTAATTTTTACTCTGTTTCCATACGACGGCATGGAGACTCAGAACTCATCATTGGTTGCGGATGTAGGAAATGATCCAAGTAATATCATTGAGAACCTTTAATGGGGAAGCTGACGGGACAGATCTGTAACATTCAGGTGTGACCTTTTCAACTTCCTATCAGACCGACGGTAAATTCTGTGAAGATTTTCGGTCAATCCTTATTTTGCCAAGATTTTATTTTTAATTTATGAATTTCGGACAACCGTTTAGAAAAAAACTGTTAGAGATGAAATTTTGTTAGTTCTTTTATGGCCACTGAAGAAGTTAAAATCATTAATATTTCCCCCGCGAATATGAAGTCAACCACAATATATTAATATATATATATATATATATATATATATATATATATAGAGAGAGAGAGAGAGAGAGAGACATAAGCATTATTTTTTTCTTTCAAGCAACAAATGAAGCAAACGTTACATACACTAAGCCCAAAGAGAACGTATAAACGTGGACGCTGATAGTATCGCCATGATGAAAGGTTGACATTAGTCCAATCTCGTGAAACGTTTATTGATGACTTGAAAAATTTTCGTGTTCATAAACGGATCCAGGGGAGGGTTTCTAGCCCCCCCCCCCCCCCCCTTTCCCCTTTTCAACCACCGCACCCCTAGCTTTTTTAAAGGTTCACACCTTTTTGCGACATTTTAAAGGGTTTAAGCCACTTTTGCGGGCTGTACCCCCCCCCCCTTCCATCTTTCCGGACCTGGGGACCATTTTTCAGGTTTCGTCATTAGTCCTCCTGGGTTAGACCTCTCCTTTTCCTGAATCAAACAATTAATTGTGGTCCACTGCGATTGTTTTAAACATATTTTTAAATTGAATTGTACAAGTAGCACTTTGTGCTAATGGGTCCGCTTTTTAATACATGTATATAGGTATAACGTTACTTGCACAGAATTTTTCTGAGTTGACTAGATCAGTTAATACCAGGATTACCTGCTGATGATGAACAAAAAATACCGGCGTGATAAATCTTGGGACTGTTTTGTGATTACCCAGTCCGTATCCTCTGACAAAAGCCCGCCGACATGTACCGTTAACGGGGGGGGGGGGGGGGCTAAGTGATGCATAATCACATATTCCAACTAAATCCCTGCCTATATGCTTGTTAAACCATTTATTTTACTTGCTGCCATAATAAGAATATTAATCATAGATGTAATCATGATATGCCACGTCAAGGGTAAAAAGTAAACTCATATTTGCAAAGGGAACCACATTTTCAGGTATATATAGGACTGGCGTGTCTTTACACTGAAGGTTATCTGATGTATGGGCTTCCTTATTTGTTCACAATCAAGGTGAGCGCAACGATAAGCAAAACTACTAGCTATATACGATTCTTAGAAGTAACGGATTAATGCCCCAAACAAATATCAGATCACTCAGTCAACATGCAGTCAGTGTGAATACAACAGTAGCTTCCGGCATCGTTGGGGCGTGCACGTTACGTTGAGATATAACACAAACTGCCAGCGCGAACATGGCTTCCCTATATATCTATCTCATGACGAAACATCACAGGAAAAAGTATTTTCAGATCATGTTAAATTATGTCAGGTTTTATTTGAATGTATTGGGTTCACTCCCCCACGGGGGATTAGATATAACACCTTAATATATGTACTAGTTTCGAACATCAAGACAGAGATTATATATATATATATATATATATATTTTTATTTTCTGATTCAGCTCTAATATGTTACTATGATATATCCATACATTTGTAGATATTTCTATCATAGTAGATTAGTGTAAACAAGCAGTCAAGTATATTATTATTATTATTTATAATTTATTTATACAGGGTAACTTGTTCAGAAGTCTTTCTGTTCTTCCACTATGCTCTGTAAAATTTATACACATGATATACATAAACATTTAAATACATACAATCATATCCATATATTAACATTTAATCTGTCAGTCCTTTAATTATGATAGAATCATACATATTGTGAACATATACAATTATAGCCCAGGTACAGCAGGATCAGTAATATCGTTACTGAAAAAATCATTAAAAAAAACTGGATATTAAAATCTTTGTGTATTTTTTTTTATTTCGACAGTATTCAGTTAGTGTTCCTCAAAAAATGAAAATAAAAAAAATACATAGTTTCATGCATGCACATTTAAGTACCTTTAGATTCGCTGATTATTTAATATTTTGTAACAGACCTATAAATTAACTGCGTGATGTTGTATATAAATACGCTTTATAAACAATACATTATATTACTCCTGTAACTTTAAATGTAAAGAGAGATCATATTTTTTTTATAGTTGTTTGCAATTACTGATATATATATTATTATATATATACCATAAATCTGTATAGTGTGCAATACATGTATACCATATATCTGTACTGCGTGCAATACATGTATACCATGTGTCCGTATTGCGGGAACTCTAATGTTCAATATTATTAAAGCTGAAATGCATAAAAAAGAGTACACGAACATCAAATATACATTTATGTTGTTTGCAATGGACTCCCCGTCCATGCGCAGTAGTTATGGGTGTCAACTTCAGCTTCTCAATATAGCCCTGAGTAAGCCGAAACAAATTCTTCCAGTGGAATAAACGGGGATTTAATGTCTTTACGCGCTAAAATAAACGGACAGTGCAGTGTGTATAGGCCTACCTAAAATATGTGAATATACAGAATACCCGACATGCTCAGCAAAGATCCGGTTTCCTGAGAAACCAACTCATGCGCAGAGTAAACATTCAGATGTCTGTGTAAATGTGTCTGTTAAAGATATATGCCATGTCTCATGTCGCCATGACGGTAATTGTCTGTGTGTTGAAAATCGAATGCAGTCTAGCTAGATTCATGTAGCTGTTTTTAAATTTTGTCTGCATTATATAGTGTTCAGCGTTAATTCATGTAGCCTTGCGTGTTTAGCAGTTTGAGGGTGCGCCTGTGTGTGTTATTAGTGTGTGTGTGTGATATGGTGTGTGTTTGTTTGTGGGTGATGGTGTGTGTGTTGTTATATATAATGATACCAGCAAAATGTCTGAAGATTAACACCCCTTTACTACTTAATTTTAAGTAGTTTTAATTATAAATATTCCGTATAGGCCCATTTTCTCTTCATGAAGCAAGAGATAACCTTGTCGAATAATTTCATCCGACAAGGAGGTCATGTTTTCTCCCGTGTCTGCTGAGAGGTTTACGCCGAAAACTGACCCGACTTCCATGCAAATTTGTGCAGGGGTAGAACATGGACCGCAGAATACACGTAAATAATTGTTGCTGATCCTGATAAAACTTTGGATCAAATAGGATTGGTTTGCCTTAGAGGAGGTTAAGCTCTTTCGCCATTATAACAGAAATATTGTGTAAAACTAGAAATCTACATTGTAAGGAATATAAGCCTCCGCCATGCGGGGTTTCATATCATGGAATGCTCACAACACCGTGTTTTCATTCACTTATTCGGCCCATATTCCCAGGTTTATTCGTGAATTAGTGACTCTACGTTCGTGAAAATTCAATAATGACGTTCCTGAGTCCCGACCATGTGCTGGATCTACGCCAAAATCTAGTCGATTCTTAAATGTCCCGCAACCGAAATGCCCTGAGAATTTCATGAGATTCTGTTCATGACTGCGTAATGTATGTTGTGAACAAGCACACAAACACACATACAAACACAAACACGAACGGGGCTGCCCACATGCCATCTTTGCGGAGGCAATAACATATTTAGATCAATGTACGTGTTCATGACGTGCACCTTTCCTCTCAGTGGTTTACCAGATGCTGATGACCGCAGTATAATCAGTGCGCACTCATGCAAAAATAAATACTTCCTCGGAGACCAGATAATAATTTCTGTTATTTTCCATAACATTTAATGAATGACATGAACAGTAACGAGTTGTAATTGTTGGAAGAGGAACTATCATTCGGAGAGAAAGAGGGAAGATCTGTTAAACATATCCTTTTACCGGTATGATCCGTTATGAGATGAAGTGTTTTTGGTAAAATTTAAAAAATGACATCGTGACTTTTGATTCACTAAATGAATTATATATAATGATCCCATTACATAAAATAAAACTGTTTTGTTTATTATATATTATTTATTGTATATTATATAACATCTATAATTTTCATTATATTTTCATTATATTTTGATCTGTCTCCTTAGTATTATTAACACTGCCATTTAAAAAGGGTCCCTAACAGTTATATTATATTGCAGTTATTTATAGATCAGTAAACTTTAGACAGCTGTGACGGTTTGGGCTGTCCAATCATAGATTTTGCTGTGGATCATAAGATTCATATGTGTGAGTATATTAATATATCTAATGCACAAATTTTGTGGATCATTTACAAACTTACTCCCATCTTCAGCATTGCCCATGGTTTGTAACACAGGTGACACGTGATCATGGATCAGTTGAGTAGGAGGCGGGGATGAGTATTGATCTAGCTTTACGTGATAATGAAATGGGACCTCTTGACTGGTACATATTCTGAAAGCTGAGAATCTGCTCTATACGATAGAATTAAAATAAATTGGAAATATGTGAACTAGCTGATATTATGATGATGTATAATCTGTTTTTCTTTTAAATCACTCATATCATTAAAAGCGCCTATAAAACAGCCCTTTAAAGACACAGCACATCTATTGGTATCAAATCAAAATATAGTTAAAACGTGTCGGACTATTTTTATTTGGTTGATTACTTTTAACATAGTTTTCTTATGCTTTGGCTTAAGTTTTTGGGTTGTCCACGAAATTAGAAACACTTTTCCTCATATGGGTGTGTTTAACCCAGTGTGTTCATTTCCAGCTTTAAATATCCCGATAATAGAGCGTAGCCTGTACAGGGTTCTACATTTTCATCATTTATGTCTGAGAGCTAGTATTACAGACCACTTCGTATTCGATAATAGCGACCGGAGACTGGATTAAAATGTAGAGTAGGAAAACGAAAAGTTCTTTGATCATCCCGATGCAAACCAGGATGAAGTTTAAATTATACTACCTTACAAGGGAACTCTTTGTTACTTTTTATTTTTGTAAGTGTGTAATACACCACGTCTGCATCAGCGACATCTGTTTGTGACGACTGACACTAAATATTCTGGTTATCGTTATTTTGATCAGAAAGATCGTATTTGCAATCTCCTTGGTTTTATCTCAAGGGTAGTAAAAGATTGAGGAAAAATGAAAGTAAAAAAATATATATCTAATGTAACAAAACCCGAAATGTCGGCCTGGTGGAACAAACAGGCAGAGGCTATTTTCCGGTGTAAGCTCTTTAATATATGACAAAAACATTATTACAAAAGTATTAGTGAGTGTCTGTATTGTACCGGCTACAAGGACATTTGTATGTAATAGGCTATTTTACCTGTTCGGCAAAAAGGCCTGCTGAGCTATCTAGCCTGTACCGGCAAAATAGCCACAATGTACATTATACGCGTACTTCGCATTCTCATTGATAACGTATATTCAGGACGTTTTATCAAGTTTTTTTTTCTTGATATGCATGTCAAATGCTCTCCCTGACATTGATAAACTTTAATTATTTCATTTTTTTTTTATTAAAAAAAACATAGTTAAACCAGCATAACTGCGAGTCAAAGGGGGAAAATGCTGAATGTTAGATTTGGACTGGTTTTCTAACTACGGAATTTTACCTGCTTTTGTCTTTGTTTAAATGACAGTCCTAATGAAATATCACCAATATCATTAAACATGCAGGATGTAAGATGAATTTGAAAATGTCAGTATCAGATAACATGGAAAAGATACACACGCCTCATACCTGTTTATTTTATATTATAAAATTAATATAAGAATGAAATAAATTATAAACACTATAAGCCAAATTTGTACGCGTTTACCTGTATAAGTATGACCTATTCTATACATACAATACTAAAATATACAGCCAATTCAAGAACACATATTTTTAAAACAATAGTATACACGTGTTAATTCCGTTACTAACGATGGTTAACTGCTATGCAAACACCTTGAAATATATTATCACGATAGTGCATTCACAAGTATTTGTTAAACTCCCGACTGATATATAAATATAACATATATATTGAAAATCTACGTTATCAAACTAAAGCATAACTATGTTGAATGTGAGATCTGAGAGATTTAAATGCAACAGTGCTAATGGCAGTGTGAAAAAAAGTAATCAAGCGGTTGAACCCTTAAGTCTGGAGTCATCATGTCAGATTTGTAAAGAAATACTATAACCTGCAATAAAATTTTACATTATATTACATGAACTTACATAAATAATGTTGTATATTCAGTGGCAGTGTTCAAGACCACATTAAAGTAACGAAAAAGTACCCATATATTTGACGTGTCAAAAAGAGATGTTTAGAACAAACCAAAAACAAATTGCATTTTTTTGGTAATGGGTTTTAAAGTCTTCGTTAATATTATCGTTTCAACTGTTGCCCCGATCCCTTCAAATATTTCAAAAAGATATAATATGGAAAATTGACTCAGTTCTATAATATACATTATGCTGCTTTTATCCCAAAAATTTGAAAATTTTCATCTTTCTCCGGTAAATTAAAAAAAAAAGGAATAAATAGAAATAAATTTTTGTCCGCTGGTTCCAATATATTTTACCACATAATTCGTAGAAAAATGCATTCTGAAGTTATCTTGAGGGAAGTAAAAAGTACAAATCTATAAATGTCAGTATATACGTCATTTATGATATGTAACGTCATCAGGATTACTATCTAATACAAAAGGTATGTAATCCTGACTATAACAGGCACCGGGCTGGTTCAATGGGAGTGAAAGATTTAATATTAAAAATAAAATTCTTAAAAATTAATGAACTAACCAAAGTATATGGTCAGATTCAGTTTAGTCTACCGAGATCTACGCAGTTATGAGCATAAGGATTTTTGACTGACTTTTGTACATAAAATCCTAAATTAAAAAAATTACCACTCTAAGAAGTAGTTATAAATGAATTCATCCTTGAGATCTTATAGGATTTTACAACTCTTTGAAACAGTTTTAAATGAATTTATTATTGAGATCTATTAGGATTTTACTACTCTAAGAAACAGTTGTAAATGAATTTATCTTTGAGATCTTATCACTGAGTGATCTATCTTTACACTGGCCGTAATACGGTCCTGGACTTACGAGTGATGGACCGAAATATTACAAGTTTCTAGTTATCTGTCCTGTGGACAGATGGCGCAAGATGTGGGCATTGTTCATTATGTGATTTGACTGTCATCACACACGACGCTCACAAAGACGTCGTGCTTTCACACCGCAAGAAATCTTCTTTTACCAGGAGAGCTTCGAACTCGGCAGTATTCACTGTGGTTAGTAACTCCTCTAGGTAACTGAGCACCAAAAAGTCTCTGGTCCTTGTGTTGTGTATTCCTCCCAGAGTCCTTAGCGGCATCTCCATGACACTCCTGCGGACCCTGCGGTCTAGGCCTGTATTGAGAGCGGCCATTATTTCTTTGAGTTTACACAGGAGTGGATACAGATGGTTGCTCTCAATGTCTTTCAGATCGTATCTAAATATACCAGAATGGCTACTGTATTCATCCCTGATCGCCTGCTCCAAAAACACGCCGACGCGAGCGTGTCTCTCAAACACCTCCTGAACGTGCGAATTTATCTATAAGGAAAATTAAAGTTAGATATATTACTTAAATATAAAATAATCATTTACACTACGTATATTGTATTAATATTCATAGGTCAAACCTGGATTTGTTAAAACTTTGTCCAGAATTAGACCGTGTCATGTTACCCCGACACGTTGATGTAGCCAATGTATACATGCTCGGGACCAAATAAACTGGTTATGAAATAGTGGTGGTCGTGTTAACGGAGTTGTCTGCACAGTTTTTTTTCTATTTTGACCATTTTCTTGGCCTGGTCTTTTAAGTTATTCCTACCTGTTTATACCTCCGCCAAGTTTCTAAACCCAGCTGCTGATAAATTTTTGACATATGTAGAGGATTTAATTTCGGAGGTTAACTGCATTTATCACCATAACAGATTTTTAATTCAATGGGCGAATACTTGTAAAAGCGATGAACAGGTATTCATCGGTGTCTGCTTTGTTTTAGTGTACCTAACCCGTGTCGGCCAGGGTTATCAATCTGATGAAGGACACTAGAGGGTTGGGATAAGGACCGTGCGGAGGTATGCGGGCAATAACTACACCTCTAGTTATAAAATACAACTCTTTTCATCTTACATTTTTTTAGTGTCATCTTGTGTTATGAACAAATTCATGTTCTGGCTCTTGATGCCTAAATGACTCAATAAACATACTATTTGCCGATGGGTTTTAGTATTTTAGTAATATTTGCTATTTATTGATAACCTCTTACCTCTAGTTTGTTCAGGTATTCTGGGTTGATTTCCTTCACGTTCAATAGGCCCGTCAGCGTTTTGATATCCTTTATCTGGTGAACATAACGTTTTCCGAACAGTTTAACCTAAAACACAATAATAAACTTCTGTATAATTACAGATAACAGTCCTTAGACCGGACAGGGGGATTATAAGCAGGATATTGTTTATCTTTGTTAAGGGTTTTATCACACCATAAACAATGGCAAAATTATTATAAGCCTTGTTCTGTTAATCCGTGTGGCTGTGGTATGATGCACGAATTAACTGATGTGTGTGTGTGGGGGGGGGGGGGGGGTTGTATGTCTATGTTAAAATGGCAGTCAAATTCACCAATTTGACCGCCATTTTAACATAGACATACAAAATCTGAGACACCAATTATCATCCGTAATATTTAGTTCCTTCTATTCTATAAATTCAGTAGATCACAAACGTAGATCTTAACAGATCTAATATCTCAGTGTAGAGCGTACATTAAACTAACGATTTAATTGAGGATTTGACTGTGATCCTCAAAATCTCATTGTGATTGTTCTGTTACGGATCAGCTAGAGCAGGAAGTGAACCTACATTTGGTTCAACGACACGTGGGTTCAATGTCCAATAGGCTTCTACTGTACCATGATATAACAAATATATACCAGTATATTTATAATTTATATAAGTTATATAAGGGAAAAAACGAGGGTTACTTCATGACTTATTTTTCATATTATATTTATAATATATTTAAGTTACATAAGGGGAAAATGAGGGTTATTTCATGACTTATATTTCTTGACGTGTTGTTCAAGCCCGAACATACCAAATGTATGTTCACTCTTAACAGAACAAATATGGGATCATTAACATAAAAAAACTTGTAATCATTCAAAATTAAAACATGGGTTTATACGTTAAGTGTCTATAAGTCACTGAGCCCACATTTTTCTTCATAAAATGTGATTAAATTATTGTTTTAACCCCCCCCCCCCCCCAAAAAAAAAAAAAAAAAAAAAAGTTGACCCCTGTGTAATGTATCTATACCTTTGTTCATCTATTCAACGTTGAATGAAATAGATTACGATGTATGTATATTGAGACGACTGACGGGTAACATAACCTGAGACTCACGTATTTTTTAATCAGATCCCTGACTTTCCTTGCGCTGCTCTTTGACATGTGGATCACGTCTAGGTAGATATCTTTAAGGTCGTTTTGGGTTCCCGTTGCTGGTGGTGGGCGCTGGTCGTCAATAACGTCAGCTGTTGACGTGCCGGAACATGGATAGTGCCAAGGTTCGACGGTAGTAGTCGCCACTGGAATTGGCATGGCACGTGGTAAAAGTCCAATAAAAACCACTAGCGGCAGGACTTTACTCTGTTTCAGGAAATCTGGAAAAATCATCACGATATAATTTATCTGAATATTGTGATTAATATTTTTATATAAATCAACACAAAGGGTGTTATTGTTCCTAAAAGATGCGGAATGGAAAGTTACCCCTGGGGTATCCACGAAATCGTACTGTATGAGTGATAATATTTCCATCCACTAACGAAAAGGAGGGTGCTGACTATTTTAGATAGATATACAGTTGAGCCAATAATTTGGGCAATAATGTGAGTAAAGTTGTGAATATTTGTTCATTTACAACTTCGCACAGCTAATATTATAAATTTTCTTTGGTTTTTAGCTCAGCTGACTGAAAGTCATCTGAGCTATAGCGATCACTCTTTGTCCGTCGTCCGTCTGTCCGTCTGTCCGTCTGTCCGTCTGTCCGTCCGTTAACCAGGCACAAATCGTAACCGCTGGACCTAGAACCTTGTAACTTGGGATTCTGAGAGGTCCATAAAAAATCTCCTTGGAAACCAGAAATTAGGTCTCTGTTACCCATATCCTTCGAGCTATGTGGCCCCAAAGTACCCCCCAGAATAGTAAAAAATTTCATACAAAAACTTCAATATCTCAATAACTACATCACTGATGGTCTTCATTTTTGGCATACATATTGATCATGAGATGTTCGATCAGTTCCTGCAGACTGGTGGCGCCACCTGTACTGTTTGATTTTTTACGATTTTTTCCTCTATTTTTGAGACCTTTGAGGATGCTGTCATCTGTTAGCGTGGTACAAATCGTAACGACTGGACCTAGAATCTTCATTTTCGACACACTGAGAGACCTATGAAAAAACTCCATGGAAACCAGAAATTAGGTCTCTGTTACCCATATCCTTCGAGCTATGGGGCCCAAAATTACCCCCCAGAATAGTCAAAAATTTCATACAAAAACTTCAATATCTCATTAACTACATCACTGATGGTCATGATTTTCGACATACATATTGATCATGAGATGTTTCATCAGTTTGTGCAGACTGGTGGCGCCACCTGTATTTTTCAATGTTCACAAATTGTTTTCTCCATTTTTGAGACCTTTAAGGATGTAGTTATCTGTCAACAGGGTACAAATCGTAACGACTGGACCTAGAATCTTCGTTCTTGACACACAGGGAGACCCATGATAAGTCTCCATGGAAACCTGAAATTTGGTCTCTGTTACCCATATCCTTTGAGCTATGGCACTCCAAAGTACAGCTCAGAATTATGGAAAATTTGATACAAATCTAAAGTATCTGAACAACTAATGCAGAGATAACCATAATTGTTTGCATGGATATTGATCATGGAGTGTTTCATAAGTTTCTGCAGACTGGTGGCACCACCTGTATTTGTTCGGTTTTTTTAACGAAATTTTTCTGTATTTTTGAGACCTTTAAAGATATGAACATCTGTTAACAGGGCACAAATCATAAAAACTGGACCAAGAATCTTCATTCTTGACACACAGGGAGACCCATGAAAAGTCTCCATGGAAACTTGAAATTAGGTCTCTGTTACCCATATTCTTTAAGCTGTATGGGTCCAAAATACCCCCCCCCCCCAGAATAATGGAAAATTTGATACAAAAACTGCAGTATTTCAATAACTACAACACTGATGGTCATGATTTTCGGCATACATATTGATCATGAGCTGTTCCATCAGTTTCTGCAGACTGGGTGTGCCACCTCTATTTTTTTTCAAATTTTTACGAATTTTTTTCTTTTTTTTGAGACCTTTAAAGATGTGGTTATCTGTCAACAGGGTACAAATCGCAACAACTGGACCTAGAATCTTCATTCTTGTCATGCAAGGAGGCCCATGAAAGGTGCCTGTGGAACTTGAAATTAGGTCTCTGTTACCCATATCCTTCAAGCTATAGGACTCCGAAGTATCCCTCAGAATAATGGACAATTTGATACAAAAACTGAAGTATCTGAACAACTTATGCAGAGATCACCATGATTTTTTGCATGCATATTGACCATTAAGTGTTTTTATTAGTTTCTGCAGACTGGTGGAGCCACCTATAATTTTATACTATGTTTTTGACCGACTTCCTCCGCCGCGGCGGCGTTTGTTTCCAGAGAGCTCCTCGAAGACTAATGGACCGATTTTTCCCAAACTTACACCTATTATCGGGTCACATGTGAACTGGTGCCTAACCAATTTGCATTGACCTCTGACCTTTCCTCTCTATCCAGTGTCCATTTGTGGGTCTGTTTCCACTCATAAACCCTTATATCTCGAGAACCGTTTGACCGATCAGGAAATAAAATTGATACAAATGTAGCCCTTGGATTGCTTTATAACATACACAAAAAATGGTGGCGCCACCTGTAACCATGTTTGCACAGTGTCCATCTGTTCATCTGCCTTGGGTTAAAATCACTCATATCTCTGCAGTGAATTGACTAATTCACCTGAAATTCGTCATGTGTATACATCCAGGATAGCTTTCTTGATTTTATGACAGGTGGCGCCACCTACGTTCACGTTCACGTTCACGCTGATGACATCCAAGCTTATATCTCGGGAACCGTTTGACCGATCAGGAAATAAAATTTATACAAATGTAGCCCTTTGATAGCTCTGTAACATACACAAAAATGGTGGCGCCACCTGTAACAATGTTTGCACAGCGTCTGTCTGTTAGTCTGCCGCGGCCTAAAATTACTCATTTCTCTGTAGTGGTTCGACATAACTGCATAAAATTTTGCAGGTTTATACATCGTGGACAGCTTTCTTGATTTTATGACAGGTGGCGCCACCTACATTCTAGTTAACGCTGGACACATCCAAGCTCATATCTCAGGAACCATTTGACCGATTGGACCAAAATTGTGCATGTGTTTAGATCTCACATAGGTCTTTATCATACACAAAACTGGAGGGGTTACCTGCAAAGATTTTTGCACAGTGTTTGTCTGTTTGTCTGCCATGGGCAAAAATCGCTCATATACATGTAGTGGTTTGACTTTTCTGCCTAAAATTTTGCAGGTGTATACAACTTGGACAGCTTTCTGGATTTGTGGTAGGTGGCACAACCTACATACACATTTAGGCTGCAGACATCCATGCTAATATTCAACATACCTCACTCTATTTCCCCTTGCCACTCAATCCATGCCTCACTATCCGATTTTGGCAGATACATGTAGTCACTTGTCGGTTATCCGTATTCTAGTTTTAAAAGTTTACACATTTTTCTCTATTTTTGAGATATATAAATACAGACTAAATCTTGGCCTGTTGGTTAATCTGTTTGATGCTTCAGTTGAATGGGTATATACTACCATTCTGATGATAAAATTTCCTTTTGCGAATCTCTTCCCAGTCAGCTGAGCGTCATGACCCATGGGTCACTTGTTTTTCTGTCCTCTTACCATGCCTTTTTTATTAAAATTTTTTTCAAAGTTAGGTTATTGCTGATATTGGTACCCATAGACAAATGGACAAATGGCAATACATATAGTGTAATATGAAAGGTATCTTTATTCATACGCAGGAGATATTTTATTTCTATGAGCAGAAAGCAAGTTGATTAACCGTCGTTGTCTGTTAAAGAACGCGGTCAAACTTACCTTGCAGGGACCGGGGCATTCTTCTTATTCTTGTGATGTTAGTGTTAAGGTGCGTCCTGAACGTGATGATGGAGGAATATCAGTGCTGGCTTCTCTCCAGGCGTGTCTTGTGACCTGTTCCAGACTAATTGGGATTTTATATGGATCCTTCACGGAAGATCATTCTTATATCTGTGGATATCCGGGAGAGAGGATTTTCTTTAGGTTTTTTTTTTATCAACATGCTACCTACGCGTATGTTAATCAAATGAAAACTCTCTTGTTACTTCATTCTTTAAAAAGACAATGGGAAAATACATAACTGGGTAAATATATTAATCGCACAAAAGCATAGTTATATACATTGTATCTTAATCTAACATGCGGAATACTTGCCACTTCATGCACATGCCTAATTTTTTAATTTTGCGGGAAAAATCTACCCCCGTACCGAGGTAATGACGCCTTATCTCCTTTCAGTGCCTCGTGTCCTAACACAACATATAAGCGTATGTTTGTATCACTCAATAAAATGTCGATTCTTCCGCCTACCTGTAGCGGTCACCAGCATGTGCTGTGGGGAGTGTGTTTTTGTGCCGACCCGTATATGGTTCCGTATTTATTTTCTGTATAAATAACAATGTATGTAGCGATATAATGCATGGTACACCAGAATCATTTTAATGAAGGCCATGCATCGTATGGGTGCACCGGTGTTGTGCTAAAATAAAAAAAAAAAATGGGAACGAATTAATTTGTTTTTTTTTTTTTTGCTTTTTTAGTGACAGAGGAAATCAATGTTATTCTTTATACCGACTGGTTGCTGCATTCATAACTAATTAAGCATCACCTGGTTGGGAAGGGAGGTTGGGTTGGCGTTGACAAGTTTACATCTTTATCGACGGTTGGGGCCATACTTTTTTGTGGTGGGGGGGGGGGTATTATTTTAGATCGCCAATACACCTGATTTCCATACTTGACCTAAAGATCAGAGTAATAGTGATAGATGTGTACCGATAGATATTGTCCTTTTTCAATCGTCCGTCCGTCTGTCTATCTCTTTGACGTGCACGTGTTGACATCGTAGGATCTATGAATTTGAAATTCGACATACAGTTAGATGTCTATAAGTCCTCCTACCAAACCCAGAGGAAGCCAGAATTCCCATAAACTTTTTTCAAAAGGTTTACAAGAATTTACAAAATTCTCGTGTATTATTAGTTTTATTCGGGTGTATGTTTTACCGAGGAGGTAAAACCCTCAATATAGTCTGGCGCTCATAGTAATAATTAAGGTCGCTTACCTCTCTTCGACTCTTTTCGAGGGTGAATTCTCTGTATGAGACATTACCGCCTGAACCTTCGTGCAGTTCTTCGATAACTGCATCCACCATTGCTTCTATTGAAACAATTACACTTTATTAATTTACATTTCCAATATGCAAACATGTAAAGTGTACCCAGAAATCTTTTCTTTTTTTCACGTGGATGACAAATGGTTTATTTTTCTTCAGTTTTATAGACAAAGAAAGGAAATATTGATATTCCAACTAACCATTTTCTGATATAATATCGATAAAGAATAAAAATATTTGCTGTCTAATGTTCTTTTTGTTACTAACATTTCACTGGTTTCCAGGTGTTCAAAATAATTAAGAACACAACCCGATTGTTCTGTTTAAATTTGGTAGGAAATGTAAGAATCGTTTGGATATGTAAACCATGCATGCACGTACATAGATCAACTGTATACTTAAAATAAGTTTCATTTATTGATTGATTTAATAATATAGACAATTTGTAATTTATAAGCAAAGATGTCTAAAATTTTTCTGCTGACGTGTTCTCTCATTGGTTACACGTTGTATTCATTTTAATAATTCAATTTTGGTAATGCATGCCAATTTTGCAAGCAAAGAATTATACGAGCTATTAACTTGCTTCAATCACTGGTGACCTGCAAATACTGTTATGTTGAGCAGAAATCCATATTTTAAGCAATTTGCTAGTCTTTGATATGTGATTATTTTCAGTTCATCGATACTAGTATCATTTTCAATTCCGCCCTCTACGACCAACGTACTAACGTCAGAGTGCCATAGCATCTTGCCCCAAGGACTGCACTATAAAGCTCTATGAGGATGCAAATATTTTCGTTATTTTTTTACAACGCCTCATGGCCTACAGGTACGCTGTCGCTGTTACAAGTCCTATTATTAGCTTTTGAGTATAATTTCTAACCCGTACCATGTGCTAGAAGAATTTCGTTTTAACTCAGCATATTGATTAATCCCTGTTTAATGTCTGTTTAATATCTAACCGGAAAGATACAAGCACGGCTCGCATGGGATACTTGACAGCAGCAAACTTGTACGCGATACAGGAAACGAATCGTTACCATACAAACGGATTTTCAGTTTGGTTTGTGAATTCACATGTATTCTTTAGTGTGAATTCATTATCCGTAGCCAGATGTCAAGATTATCGGCTGTTAACCATGATTTTATCAATAAAACAGGGTGGATAACCGTAGAGGGACATTCTCCAGTATGGCTTTATCAGGACTCAAGTTAGGCCAGCCAGCCGGCCTAATATAAATGCCTACTGTTTCGTTTAATCACGGCTATAATAATAAACGACATAAACTGAGAAGGGCTTCATATAGATTTTATTTGCGTTAAAATTACTTAGGTGTGAGATCGAGTTTTTCGTCGTGTTTGTATTCGCTATGCCCAACATAGACAGCAGGAAAACCTTAGACCTCCAGCCTTATAACGCGAGGAACAGTGTTATTAATATTCAATGCTACACTCTGCGCTTGGCGCTTTTGGTGTTCTGTCACAAATTAAAATATTGACGGGTTTAGCGAATTCACTGATATGGAAATTCCTCAAAGAGTCATCTTGGGATAATGCTGAAATTACCCAGCGTATATTACTCAGGGGCTGTAAAACGTTATTATCTTCCGGCGTCCTGTTGACAGGGTTGACGTGTATTTTCCTTATCTCTCTTGATAAACATATACTTACTATATAGTCAGGCGATACCGCAGCAATGTCTTATCTCAGCTTCGTTGACTCGAGACTATCCAGCCTTTGAATATTCATGACTCTAGGTCAAATGTAAACAGATCAGGCGTTCACAGATACCAGCGAACAAAAATGACCATGTAGATCCTTCTTCGTATCAGATATAATAAAAATATGACTACAGATAAATTCGTACCAGTGATTTGCAATATCATATATGCATCGTTTGTAATCTTTTATTTGGAAATGTATGTACCAGCAGAGTATTTATAACGGCACTCAGGAGGCCTCCTCACTTCACTAGACGTTTTTGTGTAGTTCTGAGAAAGAGCTCTGTAGTACCCCCCTAAGTAGGTGTTCTCTTCCGCTGTGTCAATATGAAAACATAAATGTGCCATACTGGGCTTGTTTTGATATGCCAACTCAGCTCCGCAACTTCTTTACTTAGCAGGGTATATGTCCTTTATTTTCGGTGCTGGGTCTATAATATATCAGCGAAATGACGTCTAATATTGACGTATAGCACACTCGGGTAAATAAGATCTCAGGAATGTATACTTATTGTACACATTTTAGCTCTGCTAACTGAACTACAGTGATTGCATGGGGTTTCTCAGCCGCCTAGCCGGAGTCTGACTATTTGTCTAGTTCGACCTTAACATTGGGAAGTAGAAGAACAAGCCGTTAATACCCCCCCCCCTCCTGTTTCCGCACCTAAGCAAGGCACAAATAATAAATGTTGGGGCTAAAGCCTTCAGTTTGACATCCGGGCTCGTCCTTATAAGACCTCCTTGCAAACCCTTTTTCAAGTCTGCGTATTCTACGAATTGAAGGGCGAACCCACGATTCTGAGCACTCGTCAAATTGTTTCAGTATTCAAGGTTAAATGGGTCACAAAATCGAAATGTTTAACTCTTTATAACTAGAGGTTCGGACCGTACCGGACCCCTGGTGATCCAGTACAACACATGAGCGGTCCGGTCCTGGTCGGGTCTAGCTGTAGGCGGTCCGGTCAAGTAGGTATGCCGTCTAACCGGTCCGATCTATTTATTAAAATTTAATTAAAAATTAATTAAAATTGTAATTTTTTTCTGCTTTTATTCTACACAAGTTTGCATAACATATATATGTTCAAATATTTAATAAAACTGAATATCACCTTCACAGCCAACGTGCAATTAATCTAATATTATAATCTATTCGTGTAACGTAAGACCTGGGTTTGATTGTTAATGACAAATTTAAAATCATAATCTATGTAAATAATTTGACAAAAGTGGAATATTTGTGGTAGTTTGTGGGAAATGGTGGTTAGAATATAACCAAATTGTGTAGGGTGAGGCGAGCTGATTCAAACTATTTGCTGGGCGGGAAAGGTTGTGGGTCGACATAAATAAGCTGAATAGTGATATAATGGTTTTGTTTTGAATACTGATAAAGTGCTATTTAAAATAGAAATTAATCTCATGTTAATGATTTGATATAAATAGTTCTATATAAGCATATGTATTTAGTGTATAAAAATTGTTCTTATTATACTTTGATACAAAGTGATACAGAAGAAAAGAATCAGCATTGTGCAACACAGCAGGGGACATCGATTCTAATGCTGAACGTGTCTCGTACGTCACAAGTTAATAACAAAAATAAACATTTACTGTTACACAGAGAAAAAAAATATAAATAATACACGTAAAAAATTATATTATTTCAACTTCCATAACTTTAGATACATTTTACGTAGCCAACGAGTTTTTCTTTGTCAGGTTAATTACACCTTGTTCATTATGTATTCTGTTTATCATACACCTTTAAAAATTGGTAGAGCGTCCGGACCGGTCCGGTTCAGGGATAAGCCGTCCATTAATTTGTGTTAGCGTTCCGGTCCTGTCCAGTCCAAAATCGTGGAACGGACGGGGTCCAAGCAGTCTGTTAATAACATATATCATGACATTCATGTTCGTAGAAAAAATCTAGCCTGTCAACTATTTAAAAACTGTTAAAAACATCTGCCAAAGTTCACTCTCTTTTGCGCCTATGGTCAATATATACAATTTACATAAGATCCCATGTCTCAGCGATGGCTGCATGGATTTATATGACTTTATCACCTAATAGTAAATTCGAAGTGTATTCTAATTATTTGTCAGACTGATGAATTATTGATGTCCAGCATGGTCTTTCTTCCCGGCAGGTATATGTTATACACATCGTGTCATACACAATGACCCAGTCTTGCACACTCATATACAGGTTATACATGCAGGAGAAATAAAGAGTTATGATGAAGCAGAAATATAAGGGAATCTGCCATGTCAACATGTAATCTGCATTATGTATTATTCATACTGCTGCTTGTGATTTGAGGCAAAGTGACATGTTCAGCTTTCTTTTCTGCTACAACTGCTTCATGAACTCATCTGCTTCTGGGTTTTTATATTCTCTCTAACACACACATACATTAACACACAAATACATACATTTGAAGTCTTATATGCTAGTTTATTACAAAATCTTGATTATATTAATAAAAAAAAGTACACCAATGACAATCTTTTCAATCAATATTCACTTAAACAAAACAAATATTGCAAGGATGTGATAACTATTACCAAAGTAAGCAAATCACACATATATAATTATACTTAGGTTATTTCAAGTGATAATAGCATGTATTTATTGAACAATTTCTTCGGAGTAGTCCTCGGAACAAAACAAAAAAAAACAATATTATAAAATCGTCTTTGGGAAACATAATATGCCCTTAAATGAGCAAATCAACGTTTTCTCGAGGAAGTATCACTTGTTCTTATAATAGTGAACAGAACTTTGGGGGAAAAGAAAACTGTGAAATAATCACATTGACTGAACTGAACACATCTCAGGGTATCTCGAGAAATTATCACATTTACTGAATTGAGCACATTTTTGGGATATCTCGGGAACTATCACAATTGACCTGAACACATCTTTGGGGATCCTGAGGAATTAAAACATCTACTAAAGAAATACATCTTTGGGGCATATGGAACAATTATAAAATTGACTAAATTTAAGATATATTTGGGGTATCTGGCGAAATTATCACATTTACTTAATTGAACACATATTCCTTGTATAAATTGTACACAACCTTTGGGCAGTTCGGGGTATCTCTAAGAATTCTTAATAGCATTTGGTAAAACACTAGAGGAATTATATTATGAACTAAACTAAGAAATACTTTGGTATCTTGGAGGAATTCTTTCCATATTGAGCAACGTCTTCGGGTTGTCTTTGGCCTAAATATTGATTGCTTTGACGAGGAGGGCACCAAATTCAACTTGGTTGACGTCAGTGAACAGGTCCTTGAGGTACCTCAGAACCAGGTAGTCCCGGCTCCTCCTGTTTTGTATACCTTCCAGAGTCCTTAGCGGCATTCCCATGATGCTCCTGCGGACTCTGCGGTCCAAGTCTGTACCCAGAGCCGCCATTATTTCTTTGAGTTTACACAACAATGGGTACAGATGGTTGCTCTCAATGTCAACTAGGTCGTACCTGAAGATACCAGACTCGTGACTGTATTCATCTCTGATTGCCTGCTCCAAAAACACGGCGACGCGAGCGTGTCTTTCAAACACCTCCTGCACGTGGGACGTAATCTGAGGAAGGACCAAAGATCGAAGCATGTTAAAGGGGGACAGTATGACAACAACATCAGTGAGAAGAAGAAGAACGTGAAGAACAGAAGTATAATGATGATACTGATAAATGAAAAAAATTATAATAAAAAGAATAAAAGTAAACAAAATTATAATTAAATCCCTTTCATATTGAGAAAAGAGGCGTATAAATTTTCATGTCACACTAATGGTAAATTAAAACAAATATGAGATATTGTGTGTGTTTCACATTATTCAAGTATACGTTAAAATATATTTATAATGAACCGTTTGGGCTTTGGCATGAATAGAACATGATGTACTTATTTGTGCAGTGTTCCTACCTGTATACTGTCCAGGTACTCTTGATCAACTACCGGTAACTCTAGCAGTCCGTTCAACGTGTCCACATTCTTCAGCATTTCCACGTACTTCTCTCCGAAATACTCCTCCTGTGACAAAGAATCAAAGTTTAATTATTAATGTCACAATCATGATGGGACATTTCCCTCCTCACAATGTGCACCGTTTCATTTCTTAAGACATGATTTGCTAACAAATGTTTCCTCAATGTATTAGCAATTATTAAGAAATAATTAAAAAATATTTTAAAATGGTTCATTAAAATTTAACTGTTTAATTATTTTATGAGAAAATTCTGAATTTTCTTAAGATTAATGGCGCTTGGTATTTGGACATTTTACATTAAATGTTGATTAACACTGGGCATCCTAATTTTTAATGAACAGTTTCAACAATATTTACTCTCTGTGTCGTATTTGTATGCTTCTGTTAACGAAACAAAAGAGCTCCTTCTGCGCTCTTTATCCTGTAAATCTGTGTATATATAAACCACTAACTATTATTATTATTACTATTATGATTATTATTATTATTATAACCTCGTTAAGTATGGAACCAACAAAAACAATTACTGCTCAAATTCGCGTTACCATTAATTTTCTTTCACGTGACGTCATGGCTGTTGATTGGAATAACCTGAATCAATAAAGATTTAAATTTACCATCAAACTCTGTCGTATTGGAAACAGGTGCCGACAAATAAAACCGGATTACAATGCTTCTTATGATATAAATTCAATTTAAATATTTTTTATGTTTTTATTCTTTATTCTGTAAAGTGTTAAATTTCTTAAAATATCAGGGTCATTGTATTCTCGAAAGGGTCCCAGCGAGAAACAAGGGTTATAATTTTGAGGGCGAAGTTTACAGCATATTTAAGTGGATTGGCTGAAGCTTCCTGCAAAAAAATAGCTGAATTCATCTTTTCGAACATATTCATACACATGAAGATAAAATGATTATATTTAAATTTATTTACTCACATATTTCTTCATGAGGTTTCTGACATGAACGGCGCTCTCGTTGGACATGTGAATTACATCGAGGTAAAGCTCCTTCAGCTCAACCGCTGCAGCAGTAACTGTTGGAGAGTTTTCAATCAGGTCCACGGTGGATCCCCCAGAACACGGATAGTGCCAAGGTTCAACGGTAGTTGTCGCCACTGGAAAGCATTTGACCTCTGAAGGCCAACCAATCAGAGACATCAATGCAATTACCGCAAAGAACCCTAAAATAAATGACAGAGGCAACGGCTAAGAAATTGCTTATTTTGGGGTCTGATCTATATACAAATAAGCCAATGGTCTTCAGCGAAACCTAATAATCTATCCATCTGTATATCTACCTATACCTACTTATAAATATATTGAGTATTTATTTTATTGTCTTATAGAAATCATGAAGTAAAACTTGTAACCTTTTGGAAACGTTTCCTGCAGATTCGCGAGATCCTGCATTGGGAGCATTATCTGAACCCTGCAGGCCTAGATTCTTTATATACTAATTATCTCTAATTCTTTGTGATAGACGTCTAAATTAAATGAAATAACTGAGCTGTAGATTCCATTAACATACCTTTATTCCCAAACCCCATTTCTTTTCTTTTATTCAGTACTGAAGTAAAGCCCCTTCAGAACAATCTATATCAATTTTATACGAGTCTTTTCAAATTTCAGAACGTGAATGATATAGAGCGGTCTTTCTTAAGAATCTTGAATCCTTCAGTTTGGGCTCTCGTTTACGGAGATTTGACTGCACCCTTGTCGTATTTATACTCATCACTGACAAAAGTTGTCATTCCAAAAATAGTATTTAAGGTCATAACAATACAGATTTTTCGTCATTTTGTGCGAGGAAGTCCGGGAAGGGATTAAGGTGGATTTTTTAATCCGCATCATCTGGTGTGAACTCCCGGGGAAAGGGGGTAATTCTTTCAGGTATGTATTTTTATTTAACTTCCGCGTAGACCATTTATTGTTTTACTTTTCCGTGGGTGTGGCTAAATTTTGCATTATTGTATCAGTTGTTGTCAGATAAATCATTGCATCTGTCTATCTTTTCTCAATATGGTTAATAAAAAATGACCATAATAATTTTTTTTTACCTTTATGTATGTTTCGATAAAAATGTCATACGATCAGAGAAAAGCATGATAATAACGGAAATGTATTGCTAAACAGGTTAATGAAATCTGATCAAAATTGTATTATTTTATCTTCTTGAAAGAAATGTTCGAGCGGCTGGAGCTCAAATTGGTAAGTTTCTATCGTCAATAAAAACATTAATGCGGGGGAGGGGGGTTAAAATTGACGCGCGCGGTGCCTGAGAACCCTTACTTTTTTCTTTTTGGCCTTATCATGTTTTGTCAATTAACCTTCTTAATTTATTACACAAATATCAATTGTACTTCGTGGACTGATGTAGGTTGGGTAACAGATATTCCACTTATTTATTTGTTCGTTATACTGTAACGATATGAATGTATCTTTTCATACTTAATGATAACACAGGCAATATATACCGGGACTTTTGCGCCTTTGCATTATATTGCATATCTCTGTTATTGCGCCACTGTCTGTTTCGACATCTTGTAAGCGAGATCCGGTTCATCTACCGAACAGGAGAAAATGCCAAAAGTATGCATATTAGGAAATGACTCTATTACCCTGCACGCATCACTGTGGTAATACCCTTAAACGCAAAAAGTACATGTTAATCATATCACCTGTCCCTAAAATAGTTGCATATGATTGGCCGGTTCCCTTATGAATATTCATTCTGGTAGTACACATGTAAACACAGCTGAAAGTTGAACAAATATAACGAACTGGCCAAAATAATGGTTCGCAACAAACAAAGGAAATGTGGCCCTGAGATGTGTCATTATTTCTGCTGAAAGGGCAAAACGGAGGTGTTTTCCTGGTCTCTTATAGTTGTACTCGCCTCCGGCTTAGGTAAGCGCCAGGTACCTCAAGTTCTTGGAAGGAACCGTTATTTATGAACATACCTGATAAGGTGACACGCACTACACTTGTGTTGGTGTACTGTACGTAAGATTAGACTCTCTCAACAAACATATGCGTGGGCTTAAGAAAAACACGCAGACTCACGCTTGTATCGTGTTATCGATAAACTTGCGTACCTGGTTTTACGGGTATTATACACACGACCCATCCAGCCTTCATTTGGACATTACTGTCATTTTCCCATATGTCTAATCCCCACTCATCGAGGAATTGATCGCAATGATTTATAAACAAGATTTTACACGTACTAATTAAGTTAGCTCTGTTACACAAGGTATAAAGCTTAGTTCCAGAAAGAGTCCTGCCAAAATATTGGAGCGTCCTAAGGGGAGAGGATTTTTAAGTGTGTCAAATTTATATGGTTATGAAAAGTTTAATATCTCTTTGGTGTTTTATTTAATTATGGTATCATTATGTGATTAGAAATCGTGTCATTATATGATTATTTTATTACAGTGAAATGTGTCAGATATCAGCGCAGTGTGTACACAACTGACTGGTTTGTTAAAGGAAGCCAGTGATGGTCAGCAAATATTGACCTTCTTAGTCCTCAGTCAAAATTTCGTGCGTCGCAGTGGACGCTTGGTGCCCAAGCACCGAGCTTCCTAAAGACATTCCGAGCGTCAAAGACGCTTATCGACCCTTGCCTCAAAGTCCTAAGCATCCATTTACTAGAGTCCAGCAAATCTATTTAGAGGCCCTTTTGTTTTACTGACTTATCTTACCTTATAATAGGTGTGGGTCTTCCCTGCAGTAGACATATACACCATGCATGCAGAACATTCTCCTAAAAAGGCTTAGATGTGGATGAACCCGTGTATGTGGGCCGTTACAATCAGATATTTTTTTTTGCTTTCCAAATATGCGAGTGAAAATACGTAATTAATAAACATACATGTATGTTTGCCACCATTAGTCTTGTTGAACTCATAAAACTGTCCATTAACAATAGAACACACAAGTGTCAAGGCGATCCATGAAATCACTGCTGAGAAACTAACTAATGGCAATAAAATAGCGTGATGGGCCCATCTAGTTCCATCCTAATTGTAAACCTGTTCAAGCTAGACAAGGATAACACATTGTATGGCAGTTAAAGGACGGCCCGACAGCCGAACGGCCGGTGTAGAAACGTGTGAATGTTTTAGCTTAGATGACTTTCAGTGAACTGAACTAAAGATTTAATTCAGCTTTCAGCGGATGTGCATAAATGAGCGTTCTTGCACTCATTGGGATGCATTAGAAGGAAGATGACGAAGGAAGCTAGAATATTCCCTTTAAATCATTCATTGTTTTATAAACAGCACCAGTCTTCTGCATGCTGGTGGGAGGGATGTCATGGCGTTCTTTACGCTGCTGCCTGGCTGGCTCGTCTGATTTCTCGTCATCAATCCGGTGAACGGCCGGGGGGGGGGGGGGGGGGTCTCGAGCTATGCTGCTTCGTGTCTCTTGGATACTTTTCCGCTGAGTTCGGCTTGGCCTCTACAAAATTATAGCTTAGGCTATATTATCTCTATAATCTCAAAATTTATCCTCAAAATTGGTATAAAACACTTTAGTAAACCTCAAAACCTCTTATCTATTCATTTTCACGTTGCTCGGGAAGCCCCGGTGTAACAGGCCAGATTATTCCCCCTGCCTGTTTTATACCCGGGTAAATTTTAGCCAAGGCCATAACATACCTCAGGTTATATTCCGGCCTAGTCTGTGTTATACCCCCTAACACCCACCACAGAAACTCACTTGTGTCATGCCAGCTGCGCGATATCGATTTGAGCGACATTATATATAACATACATTATAAGCTGATAATATTAACCTTGCCTCGCCGCCTTAGTTTATTAACTGATTAATAGGATTCAGAGCTTCCCCCACAACACGGATCATCAAGTATATTTCTACGATATCCAAGGCATGTGTACATTTACATGTGCGTGTATACATTTATTTCTTTTATTTTGGCATCTACCTTTCGTAAATACTAGATACAACATTAGTATTTAGAAAGGTTACTAGAAATAACGATTTTAGTCATTTCCAACTCTTTATATAGTATCACTATGAGTCTTGGCAGCGTTTATTTAAACGTGGATATTTTTGTAGGTCAGAATTAATTTGGCGCCTCAAATCAGTTTTATAAATATTATTTATTAGATACATATATATATGTATATACAGTGGAACCCCGCCTTGCGACCACCCCACAATTACGACCACCCCACAATTACGACCATTTTGCTTGGTCCCGAATTTTTTTTAGCTTATTTATGTTTAAAAATGACTCAAAATTACGACCACCCCTTAATTCAGAAGTACGACCAGATTTCCTGGCCCCAGCGCTAATGCAAACCCGCTAATGCGACCACCGCCGAGAAGTACTGAAACATCATTTGTCACGAGTCAATGGCTGCGTCTTGTCAAAGGCGCCTTAACGAAAGATCAAAGCGGGTAACAAGGTTTCTTAACCCGAGTGTTAATCTGGTCCCGCATATCTTCCCGACTCGGTGTCTTCGCTGAGACTCGTTGAGGTGTAGGTTGGGGAGGGGGTTATAAAATACAAAATACTAATACAAAAACTAATATAAAATATAAGTCTGGACTAGATTAATTTTGATCCCCTGTTGTAGTCTGTGCTTGGTCGTGTCAACAATACAGCTCAGCCACCGTCTCCCCCTTTTATCCTATATCATTAGGAGCAGAGCGGATAATTACCTCATTCAACAGATTTTTTTATGGGGTGTTATTTAAATAGCGCTCATAAAAATATATAGAGCAGGGCGTCCTTTCCCAACGAGTTATTTTTTGCAGGCATCTTGTTCAATTTTTTTTTCAGGAAGTATTTATATGGCATTATTTCACTTCCGTTTGTCTTCGTGGGGCGTTTTTCAACTCTCGTTCCGATGACATATTCAATAGGGCGTTCATTCATGACGATCTTGCGGCTTGTGAAATTCACGATACACAAATATAGAGGGGCGTTCTTGTACTACGACTGGTGTGAGATACATTCTTTACTTATTATTATTATTATTATTATTATTATTATTATTATTATTATTTTTTTTTTTTTTTATTTTTTATTTAATTTTTGTATATTCATTATTATTTTTATTATTATCATTATTATTTTAATTTTTATTATATTGTATTATTATCATTATTATTATTTTTTATTATTTTGTATTATCATTATTATTATTTTTATTATTATAATCATTATTATTATCATTTTTATTATTTTGTATTATTGTTAGTAGTAGTAGTAGTAGTATTAGTAGTAGTAGTAGTGGTATTATAATCATTATTATTATTATTTTTATTATTGTATTTTCATTTTCATTATTATTATTATTATTATTATTATTCTTATTAATTTTGTTTTGTATTTTCATTATTATTATTAATATTGTATCCGCCAAAACAGAGTTTTGCGGATACTTTGTTTTCAGCCCACCGCCGCCGCCGCCACGTAGGTGTCCGGAGAACTCCTCCGTAACCGCTGGGCGGAATTTTACGAAACCCGGGATTATGCTCGGGTCACATGTGAACTGCTGCGCCCCGATTTTGTTTTGACCTCTGATCTTCCTCTGCGATCTGCGTCCATCTGTGCGTCTGTTTTGACACATTAACCCATATATCTCGGGAACTGTTTGAACGATCAGGAAAAAAAATTGGACAAATGTAGCCCTTGGATTGCTTTATAACATACATAAAAAATGATGGCGCCACCTGCAACCATTTTTGCACAGTGTCCATCTGTTCATCTGCCCTGGGATAAAATTCCTCATATCTCTGCATTGGTTGGACTTATCCACCCAAAAATGTTGCATGTGTATACATCCTGGACAACTTTCTTGATTTTATGACAGGTGGCGCCACCTACATTCAGGTTTACGCTGCAGACATCCAAACACATAACTCGGGAACCGTTTGACCGATTGGGCCAAAATTTTGCATGTATATAGATCTCACATAGCTCGTTATCATAGGCAAAATTGGTGGCGCCACCTGCAACCATTTTTGCACAGCGTCCGTCTGTTTGTCTGCCGTGGGAGAAAATCACTCATATCTTTGCAGTGGTTTGAATTACCTGCCTAAAATTTTGCAGTTTTATACATCTTGGATAGCTCTCTGGATTTTGTGGCAGGTGGCGCCACCTACTTTTATGTTTACGCTGCAGACATCCAAGTATATATCTCGGGAACCGTTTGACTGATTTGGCTAAAATTTTGCATGTATATAGATCTCACATAGCTCTTTATCATAGGCAAAACTGATGGCGCCACCTGCAACCATTTTTGCACAGCGTCCGTCTGTTTGTCTGCCGTGGAAGAAAATCACTCATATATTTGCAGTGGTTTGAATTACCTGCCTAAAATTTTGCAGGTTTATACATCTTGGATAGCTCTCTGGATTTTGTGGCAGGTGGCGCCACCTACTTTTATGTTTACGCTGCAGACATCCAGGCATATATCTCGGGAACCGTTTGACTGATTTGGCTAAAATTTTGCACGTGTATAGCTCTTTATCATAGGCAAAACTGATGGCGCCACCTGCAACCATTTTTGCACAGCGTCCGTCTGTTTGTCTGCCGTGGGATAAAATCACTCATATCTCGGCAGTGGTTTGACTGTTTGCATATGTATACAACTTTGACAGTTTTCTGGATTTTGTGGTAGGTGGCGCAACCTACATACATATTTCAGTTGCAGACATCCATGCTAATATGCAATACACCTCACTCTATTTCCCCTTGCCACTCAATCCATGCCTCACTTCACCCGTCCAACTCTGATTTCGGCGGATACACGTAGTCGCTTGTCGACTACCTGTATTCTAGTTATTATTATTATTAATATTATTATTATTATTTTTTTTTTTTAGCTCAGCTGACTATAAGTCATCTGAGCTATAGTCGTGGTCCATTGTCCGTCGTCCGTCCGTCTGTCCGTCCGTAGATGTGGCACGTTTTGAAACCGTAAGACCTAGGAATCCAAAATTCAGCATAATGTTAGATGTCCCCAAGATCTCCTACCAAGCCGAAAACTGGGTCTTTGCGACTTCGTTCTTCTGAGAAATTAAGGAAAAACCTCATTTTTTTTATTAAAATCCTATTTTCACACTTCAGGACTGCCTCATATCAAAACCACTCATCTGTTTTTCATCATATTTACCATAAATATTCCTCTATATAGTTCCTATGTACATGCCAGAAATTAAGTCTGTAAAGTATAAATTCTTTAAGTTGTGGGCCCAAACATATTGGACTTTGTAAAAAATCAGGAAAAATAATAACTCACCTAACATGAAAAATTTTGAAACTAGAGTCTATTTTTTCAAGTATATAACTATGTTTAATTAAGATTCAATTGTTTACCCAAAATTAGATCTGAATTTTGTAAATTTTTTTAAGTTATTAGCATAAAAAAAAAATCAGTACCTTAAATTTTGCCCAACTTTGACCATGGCACGTTTTTTTCCTGTAAGCACCATTGATTTAATTTTCACAGCATGTAAACATAAATATTTAGTTTGTCTAAATCTGAAATTTGGAAATAAAAGCTTGAAAATTAAGCTAGTTATTGAATTTTTTTCTGTAGTCACTTGCTTTGATTACAGATGCAGGGTCCCACTCCAGGTCACTGGAAGTCAGCTATGCCATTTGTTACAGTCACTGGGGGAGATCCCCTGCTGTGACAGGTGTACAGTTATTCTCATATCACCACCCCAATCTCCCCCCCCCCCTGCAAACCCAACCCACCAAGTGTTATGCAGTAATTGTTATTGTTTTCACTGTATCTCCTTAAATGTAATGCTGTTTCCACTCCGATATGCAAAAACTTTCCTTGAAAAAATAATTAAGGTGTAATCCAGAAGATGCAATGTTGTGTAATGTAGCATTCAATTTTCTTTTAAATGATTTTAACAAATATAAATGAACCCATCAGTATACTTAATTATTATAAAATATGAAGCACATTATGGATAAATAAAGACAATTAAAAATTGTGAAATCTAAATCAAGTATTATTTTTAGATATTTATTGTTTTGCAGATTTAAAAGATATATTTTTGTGGTAAAAAATAAATAAACATTTGTATGCATGATGTGGTGTTATAAGACAAGATTGAGATTTATGATGATGCAATTGAGAATTATGAATCAACTTTTATATTCAGATATATATGTTAAATTGGAAATGTATAGAAATATAAACTTAAATTAGAAAATAATTGATGTGATAAAAAAAATCAGGATTTAATACAAACATTTCTTCATTATTTTCCTGCCTCAGCAGAATTTGAGATCAGGCTTTGTTTGCCCTGTTTTATGTTGTTAATTAGCTATATTTCAACTGTATACATTTCATAAATAAAATACATATATATTCAATAATATATATTATACAAAAAAATAGAATCAATTGAACAAATGTGTAAACTACTGAAATGTCAACAGTTAATCGAAAAACCAACTAATGATCATGGTAATAGTACAGATCATTTGTTCACAAACTGCTCACATGCTTTAGTTTCAACATTAGGAAACACATGGTCAGGTCACAAAATATTTTTGCAACAATTTCTTGCTCATCAATACAAACCAATCATATAAACCAACCATGGCCTTTATTACCTCTTCCTCTTACACTTTATCTCCATTAGATATTATTTTAGATTTTCACCTTCAAGGTTAACGTCAGCTGAGCACAGTGACCCATAGGTCCCTTGTTTTTATTTATTATTATTATTATTATTATTATTATTATTATTATTATTATTAATATTATTATTATTAATATTATTATTATTATTATTATTATTATTAATATTATTATTATTATTATTATTATTATTATTATTATTATTATTATTTTTAGCTCAGCTGACTGAAAGTCATCTGAGCTATAGCGATCACTCTTTGACCGTCGTCCGTCCGGCCGTCTGGTCGTCCGTCCGTTAACAGGGCACAAATCGTAATCACCGGACCTGGAATCTTCTAACTTGACATCCAGGGAGATCCATGAAAAATCTCCTGAAATTAGTTTTCTGTTACCAATATTCTTCGAGCTATGGGTCTCATAAGTACCCCCCCTCCCCCCAGAATAATAAAAAATTTGATACAAAAACTCAAGTATCTGAATAACTGCTGCATTGATCACCATGATTCTTTGCATCAATATTGATAATAGAGTGTTCCATCAGTTCATGAAACCTGGTGGCGCCACCTGTATTTTTTCAAATTTTAACAAATTTTCTTCTCTGTTTATGAGACCTTCAAGGAAGCTGTCTTCTGTTAACAGGGCACAAATTGTCACCGCTGGACCTGGAATCTTCTCATGTTACATCAAGGGAGGTCCATGAATAGTCTTTGTGGGAACCTGAAATTAGGTCTCTGTTACCCATGTTCTTTGAGCTATGGGTCTCGTAAATACCCCTAGAATAATATAAAATTGATGCAAAAGCTAAATTATCTGAATAACTGCTGCATTGATCTACATGATTCTTTGCATGAATATTGATAATGGAGTGTTCCATAAGTTCATGAAACCTGGTTGCGCCACCTGTATTTTTTCAAATTTTAACAAATTTTGTTCTCTGTTTATGAGACCTTCAAGGAAGCTGTCATCTGTTAACAGGGCACAAATTGTAACCGCTGGACCTGGAATCTTCTCACGTTACATCAAGGGAGGTCCTTGAAAAGTCTCTGTGGAAACCTGAAATTAGGTCTCTGTTACCCATATTCTTCGAGCTATGGGTCTCGTAATTACCCCTAGAATAATAAAAAAAAATTGATACAAAAGCTCAGTTATATGAATAACTACTGCATCGATTACAATGATTCTTTGCATGAATATTGATCATGGAGTGTTCCATCAGTTCCTGTAACCTGGTGGCGCCACCTGTAATTTTTCCAATTTTAACAAATTTTGTTCTCTGTTTTTGCGACCTTCAAAGAAGCTGTCATCTGTTAACAGGGTACAAATTGTTACCGCTGGACCTGGGATCTCCTTACTTTACATCAAGGGAGGTCCATGAAAAGTCTCTGTTGGAACCTGAAATTAGGTCTCTGTTACCTATATTCTATGAGCTATGGGTCTCATTAGTGACCACCCCCCCCCCCCCCCGGAATAATAAAAAAAATTATATAAAAGCTCAATTATCTGAATAACTAATGCATTGATTACCATGATCCTTTGCGTGAATATTGATCATGGAGTGTTCCATCAGTTTCTGTAACCTGGTGCCGCAAACTGTATTTTTTTCCAATTTCCACAATTTGTTTATCTATTTTTGAGTCCTTCAAATTAAGCCTTATCTTGAAAAAGTACACCAATCATAACCACTTGTCCTTAAATCTTCATAATCTTCTTGGAAATACACGCTTGGTTGAATTACACTGCGCGATATTGTTCTAAACACATGGTACAGTGTATGTACATGCATGGTATTTTTTTATGATTGCATGCATTAACTGCAGTTCAGTGTTAACTCTGAAAACGTATTGCCTTGTCATACATACCATGTGAGCAAACTAGGATTTGGGCAGTATATGGGTCTATCCGTTTGTAGTTTACAGGGGAACACATTGTTAAATGCATTTGTCCTCGCTGATGATGAAAAGATTAACTATTCAAAAAGTGACAGGAAAATGAGATATACAGACAGCATCGATTTATGACTAAAAAAATGAAAGGACATAGTGTTTAATAATACGTCCACGTACATTCCAGAGATCAAATTTCCCATAATCTGATAAGCTGTATAAATGTAGTAACCACACACAGTTAAGAGTAATTCAAGTTGCTGGTTATTCAAAATAAACACAAGTGTGTAAACTTGAAATTCAGCAGGGCGATTAGAGCATAAAGTCGATTATAAAGCGGTGTCTGTTTGCCTTACATTAATGTTTAAATGTTTCGATGTTGTTTAATACTTTTGAATGTTTATGTATGTCTTTATTTTACAAAAGGTTAAGCTTTGTTTCGATAAATAATAAAAAACTAAAGTTTATAGTTTGGCCCTTGCGTGTGCTTAATTCTAAATTTCAACTCAATATCATAACAAGAGATAATTGAAAGGGCGAATAGGATTAGGGGTTGGGTAATTGCGTTCACCTTTAATTTAACAGTTGTGGTGTTATAATGAATTCATGATAGGTCCCTATATATTTAATGATAAAGGCAGGGCTCGATATCTTAAGACCTAACTGTAAAACTTTATTTTGTTATTAATTTATTGATAGTTTAATAAGTATAGGTCATCGCTTGAATAATCAGTTCACCAGAAATAATGATTCATATGGAATAGTTTTTAGCTCAGCTGACTATAAGTCATCTGCGCTATAGCGATTGTCCTTTGTCCGTCTGGTAGGCCACCTGGCCATCATGCCGTCAAAAAGATGCCATGTTATGGATATGTAACATTATTAAAGAAATCATTTTTCTTTTATTTCAATTTAATTTTAAAAGGTATAATATAATTAAACAAAACAGTATGCATAAATTGATAATATATGAGCCAAAATATTGATTTATGAATGCACAATTGAATATTGTGAATTCTAAAATCAAGTTTTTTTTCAGATATATATTTTCTTGTTACAAGATAAATGTTTGTGGTAAATATAATACATTTGTATGCAAATGTGGTATTATCTGACAATATTTAGGATATATGATGATTAAATTAAGAATTGTGAATCAACTTATGTGTAGAATTAATGCCTTGTTCTGCAATCTATATATTAAGTATATAGCTGTAAATTGTAATATGTTCAGTTTTAGAAATTATATATTAAAGCCATGATTTAATGTTTTGAATTTTCATTTGAAAATATGTTCAACCTGTTTTTAGAATTATTATTTGCATTTACACATTTTCGTTAGCCAAATGTTTCATTTCCTAGAGCTCTAAGGTCAATCATTTTTTTTCCCCTTTTTGTTTTATTTAATGGTTTCAGGTCACAAATTCCATGTATTACACAGTGCAATATGTACTTATCAGATTTTGTTTATGCTCATTTGAAAATGGATTTTTTTCACAGCATTTTATTTCAGTAAATGCATTAAATATGTATTATTATACTTCTGCTAATCTCCATTTTCTTCCTTATTATTTAATTGCCATGGGTTTATATATACATTCCCAATGGAATGGTTATTGTAAGCACATATTACTGTCACAACGCTGAAAAACTTATAATTATATATACTTGATACTTGATATTTGATCATGAGAGGCTCCTGCATGCGTCTTTGATATAGTCTATTAAAGTGCACAGTATTTGTTTGGCATACATATATTAATATTTATTATCACCAGATTAGCTTTTCAAGGGCTTATTTATATAAAATAAATAATAGAAATAAGTATATTTTTCATTTGTTAAATCTTAAAAAAATCAGCTATATATTTGGCATTTTCACAAATTAAAAAAAATCAACTGTGCGCCGTGATCGATGGGTCCCTTGTTATATATAAACTTCGGTCTGTGGAAGATTCAAAACAATTGTGAGTTGATAAAGTCAGAATGTATTAGATACGTTTACTTGTAAGTAATATGGGAGGGGGTCCAAGAAAATTATATTTAATCTTTTATCGAATCTTTCTCAACGTAGATTTATTTAGCCTCCAGCTATCGGGCGAGTATTCATGTCTAGAACAGAGAAAGAACCCAAAGTTGTTATCTTTAATACGTGAAATCAAAAAGCTCCCTGCTATATATATATATATATATATATGTCTCACACCCACACCCTCCGCTATTCAGATGCTCTTGAAGAAAGCACGTCTTCCACCTATAAAAAATGTTATATATTCCGTGCCGTCTTTACGTCTGTATTAAAAAGAAAACAGATAAATAGCATTTCGAATATTACAGTTCCTACATGTTTAAGGTAATCTGGGTGGTTTTCAGTTAACGCCTAAAATCCAGGATATAGGAAATAGAAAAAAATTGTAAATTTCCCAGATCAAAACCTCCGATAATCAAAATATGAATTTTATTACTTTTGAGTCTGCATTTACGATATATATATATATATATATATATATATATATATATATATATATATATATATATATATAAATATTATTTAGGGAGCTCCAGACACCTATGTCAGCATGAATGCCTTTGGATGGCCTGTTGGGGGCGACCCCACTGCCATCTGGCAAGTACCAGTGTCACCATTCAAAACGCTTAAAAAAGGTTGGGTCTCCAGGCACTTTTTTTCAGAAATGAGAACGCGCGAGGGATTTTTTTTTTTTTTTTTTACATTTTTCTAAGTTTTTATAAAATTGTCATATAATCAGGGGAAAGCACGATAACAGAATGGGTTAGGTCAACAGGTGAACGCACTACATAACAAAGGAAATCTTATCAAAATTGTATTATTTCATCTTCTGGACAGAAATGTCCAAGCGGCTGGAGCTCTGCCTGAAAACCCTACCTTTTTTGACCTGATAATGAATTCAAATGACATACATCTCTTGTAACAAACACGTATGGCGCGTAGTTTTTTTATGATGTCAAATCATAAAGGATTGTGTATAAATGATAACCAGTGGACCCTGGTGGCTAAAGATGATACTATGGAAGCAGAGGCATAATATATATATATATATATATATATATATATATATATATATATATATATATAGAAGGTAGAGTTACCCTCCGTTGTAAAGTGTTCTATGACCTACAGACTAGGCCAGAGCAGTATAACTCTGAAGAAAAATAATTATATATATATATAATTCTTTTCAGTTAAAATAAAACTTTTCACCTCATTTATTTAGTCACAATTAGTCGCTCTATAAAATTAAAATAAAGTGTTGGTTTCAATCATAGTTAAACCTGGCAGTTTATACCAGCATTGCCTTGTCCTTACTTTAGCCTTTGCCTTTCATGTATCGAGGCTGGAGAGGCTGGGTCCTCACAGATATTTGGACCTGAGAAAAGGTACATTTTCTGATAAGGTAACTAGTTACTTTAAGAATATTGATTCCCTCCTTATGTAAATGAAATAAAAATTAAAAAGACGTTGAGGTCATTAAATTTGCGATAAAAGGCACCAGACCCGACACCGATACGGAGAGACCTCTAGTGACAAAAGATTAAACTATGTATATTTGTGTAAGCTGGCAGCGATCAGGGATTTGGCTTCTCCTTGGTAGCCATCATGACATTTGACCCTGTACGTTTTATAACGGAGATAGGTGTATGCACTACGTAAGAAATACCAGTCGTATAAAAGATTAAGTAAATGAGAAGAAATAAATAAATATTTCACGGCAGATTGGCCATTTTATAAAGGAATGAATGTATTTCACGACATGATGGCTGTAGTAATTATTATTATTAAATGTTTTAACAGCGCTCAACTGGTACATAATATTGTTTCAAATACAATTATTCTGTGGCGCTTAACATGAGCTGAGAGAGGTTACAATTAAGGAGTAAATGCAATGAATTGCATCCACTTATAATATTTATATTTGTTTCATTAAAATTACTTAAGTGCCACGGTAAATAAATGTGTTTTAAGGGCGTTCGTGTATTTCTGAGTATTCTCAATTTGCCTGATTATTCTGAAAAGATTATTCCGATGTTGTGGAGCAAATACACTGAAACTACGATCTGCAAAAATCTATATTCTTGTCTTTGACATGTATAAAAGAATACCATCGCTGTTTGGCCTTAATGAATAATTAGATTTCCTTTTTACTTGTAACTTATATTGCAAGTATACTGGTACTTATTTGCGTATGTATTTATGTACAAGTATGAGAATTTCAAACAATATTTTAGACTGAATAGAATTTCAATGCAAGGCTTTCAGTATCTCTTTAATGCCATCTTATAAAGGAGAGTTTTTATCCCACACATGATGGTTATAGTAACTATAACATTCATTACGAGAATAACCAGGTACACTGTACATGTATACGACACTATTGTTGACCATATAAATATTCTATAAACAGAATCGAACGATTGAAGTGACGTTGGCAGCGGATAGCTGACTACAGGGTCCCTTATTCTGCAAGAAGATCCATTAAGTCTGAAAGGTGTATATTCAAACACCATTTGGGCGACATATCAATATCATATAAGAATTGAATCCATCTTAAACTAGAATACGGGTAGTCGACAAGCGACTACGTGTATCCGCCTAAATCAGAGTGGAACGGGTGAAGTGAGGCATGGATTAAGTGGCAAGGGGAAATAGAGTGAAGTGTTGCATATTAGCATGGATGTCTGCAGCCAAATTGTGTATGAAGGTTGCCCCCCTTACCACAAAATCCAGAAAGCCGTCCCAGTTGTATACATATGCAAAATTTAAGGCAGATAAGTCAAACCACTACATGTATATGAGTGATTTTAGCCCGTGGCAGACGATCAGATGGACGCTGAGCAAAAATGGTTGCAGGTGACGGCACCAGTTTTGCGTATGATAAAGAGCTATGTGAGAACTATACACATGCAAAACTTTGGCCCAATCGGTCAAAAGGTTCCCAAGATATGAGCTTGAATGTCTGCTGCATAAACTAGAATGCAGGTGGCTCCACCTGTCATAAAATCAAGAGAGCTGTCGGGGATGTATAAACCTGCAAAATTTTAGCCAGATATGTCAAACCACTGCCGAGATATGAGTGATTTTATCCCATGGCAGACAAACAGACAGGAGCTGTGCAAAAATGGCTGCAGGTGGCGCCACCAGTTTTGCGTATGTTATAAAGCTCTCCAAGGGCTACATTTGTGCAAAAAAATTTTCCTGATCGGTCAAACGGTTCCCGAGATATGAGCTTGGATGTCTGCAGCGTAAACGTGAATGTAAGTGGCGCCACCTGTCACAAAATCAGAAAAGCTATCCAGGATGTATACGCATGCCAAATTTCAGGTGAATTAGTCAAGTCACTTCAGAGATATGAGTGATTTTAACCCAAGGCAGACGAACAGATGGACACTGTGCAAACATGGTTGCAGGTGGCGCCACCATTTTTTGTGTATGTTATAAAGCTCTCCAAGGGCTACATTTGTGCAAAAAAATTTTCCTGATCGGTCAAACGGTTCCCGAGATATGAGCTTGGATGTCTGCAGCGTAAACGTGAATGTAGGTGGCGCCACCTGTCACAAAATCAGAAAAGCTATCCAGGATGTATACGCATGCCAAATTTCAGGTGAATTAGTCAAGTCACTGCAGAGATATGAGTGATTTTAACCCAAGGCAGACGAACAGATGGACACTGTGCAAACATGGTTGTAGGTGGCGCCACCATTTTTTGTGTATGTTATAAAGCTCTCAAAGGGCTACATTTGTGCAAATAAAATTTTCCTGATCCGTCAAACGGTTCCCGAGATATGTGGGTTTATGTGTGGAAACAGACGCATAAACGGACGCAGAGCGCAGAGGAAAGGTCAGAGGTCAAAACAAAATCGGGGCGCAGCAGTTCACATGTGACCCGAACATAATCCCGGGTTTCGTAAAATTCCGCCCAGCGGTTACGGAGGAGTTCTCCGGAAACCTACGCGGCGGCGGCGGCGGCGGCGGCGGGGTGCAGCTGAAAACATAGTATTCGCAAAACTCTGTTTTGGCGGATACAATTAAATGTGTAACTCCGCTTTGTTCAGAGAAATGTAACTGCACAGTGGCAGCGTGAATCTTA